>JAQPPZ010016263.1:6000000-6600000 GCA_028583015.1 Wollemia nobilis | reverse complement strand
GAGACTATTGGAAAAATTTGATTGGTTGCAAAGGCATGTTTGTGGTCTTAATTCGATCCATTGTAGAAGTGTGCCGATCGGCATAGGGATATCGGTTACAGAGGAATCATGACTATGAAAATAGGTAGAGTATTATGCTTCCATTGTTCTTTTATCCAAATCTCTTTTTCTTCAATTTCATAGGAACTGTAGGTGAACTATATGCAACTGTCGTAGACAACTATCAATGTCATCTGGTTGTGTGTCAAGAGCATTATTCTTGTCAAAGACTACTTCTTATCTCTTAGAGTATGTTTCATAGGCTGTGTAGAAGCACTATCTGCAACTATGGTCAATAAGTATCAATATCATGTTGTGTATTAGGAGCATTTTCTTGTCAAAGACTACTTCTTGTCTTTTAGATTTCATTCTACAGGGTAGCGTAGATTCGTCTTGAGAGATGTATGCTATTTTGCTTCAATTTCATATACATTTCCTAACATCTAAAGGTTTTTTTTTTACAAATACAATGTCACCTACTGAATATGGAAAGAAGGGGGGTCAATATTCTTATAAAAAGATAATTCTAAAATATTTTATACAAATATCAAAATGTAGTGAGGCATCAATCTCTACATATAATACACAACATGTAGGTACAAACACCTTTTACCATTAAATTTTTAATACTTCTTTGTTATTATTAAATATAAAGTCTTTCTTTATTAATAGATAAATGGTTGTCTTCTTATCTACCTCTTTTTAAATGCTTTGTAAAACTTTATTTTGTTAATTCTTTAAAATAATGACTTTTTTACATCAAAAAATGATAGAGAACACCAAACATCAAATGCAGTAAACATTGTCAACCCTGATGTATGTTCACTCAAAGATATTCCAGTAGATGACATGGGACCACATGATAATATTACTAATAACGACATTCAAAAACCACTTTAGGAGATTTAAAATTCAGACACATCAACCAAAAAATAAAATTACAGTATAATTAAAATGCAGACCTCTAGGGAATCTTATAGTCAAAAATTTAAACGTCAAAAGATAAGTGAATGAACTATTGGAAGGGAATTTAAAAATGAATGGGTACGGTTATACCCCTTTATTGAGCAAGATGAAAAACAAAATGTGTGTAAATGCATTAGTTGTACATGAAATTTGGGAAAGGATCATTTATTACCAAATAAGAAAGACACAATAGAAAAACATTGTCGAAAAGTTTACATCAAAGAAATACTAAGTGATGGAAAAATTAATAGATTTCATAGGTTGAAGGATGCATCAGAATGTGTGTGTGTGTGTGTGAGATATGCACCTGAATACAAAAAAATAATGAAACAACAACAAAATCTCATTGATAAGGGTGGAACAATTGAGGCACAATTTCAAAAAATTAATAAGACTGTGTCAGCCTCAAAGAAATTACAGTTTTTTTTTGGATACAATATTCTAAAAAAAGGTCAATCCATGTTTGATTTTTCTAATTTTAGGTAAATACTTCAACTAGTCGATGTACAAAACCTTACCAGTTCACATTGGTCAGATCGACATGGTTGGAAAATGGTAAAATGGTTGTCACTGGTTGAGAAGGAAGACCTAAGAGAGAATGTGAAACAAGACAAATTTATTTCACTTTCTATTGAAGAGGTAACAGCTATTGACAACACATCTTAGATTTGCATACATGTTTACACATTCAAAAATTATTTGAGACAACCTCATTTACTAACACTACATAAGATGATCGAAAATTGTAATGCAGAAAATATTTATAATGTTGTTGTAACTTATTTAAAGGATATTACCAGAACGGATGAAAAGGAAATTGCCACAAAGTTAATTTATTTTGGAGCTGATGGTGTAGCTACAATGCAATGAAAAAGGAATGGTCTTTATGTTAGGCTTCAGACATCAATTTCCCCATATGCGATTCTCATTCATTGCATGGCTCATCAAATGAATATTGCATACAAAATTGTGACCAATTTTGATAATGTAGCTAGAGTGGAAGAACTCATCCGTGAAATAAACTCATACTTTTAATGCAGTTCAAAAAGGTTTGTAGAGTTTCAACAATTTTCTCTAGGTGTAATTGAAGGTAGAAAAATGTTAAAAGATGTGGACACCAGGTGGATTTCACTGTTTCTTCCTGCAAAAAGGGTATTTTTAGAATATCAATACTTGGTTGGGTTTATGTATGCACATTAGGGATGTTGACAAGGCAAAATATTTGTTTTTTCATATGACTGACTTGGAAACTCTTCTCATATTATGTGGTATTCTTCCATTGTTACAAGAAATGAATTATTTGATTAATATGAAAGGGCAATTTATATTATCAATTTCATTAGGATGAAAAACAAGTATGTATGATTATTGACATGATTTATTTATCTAAAAAATATTTTGAGGATCCCAAGTTTGATAGTTGGAATACGTTAGTTGATGTCAATAATCCGAACAACTTTTTAAAGTTCAACATCAATGATAATCTTTGTATTGCTATCAATGGAAAGATGATTCATGTATATCGTTATGAAAAGAGATTAGATACACTAACAGATGATGTTGAACAAGTGCCCGTAACACATTTTGGATTCGATGAGGTTTTGGATAGCACTAAGAATAAATTGAAAAGAATTGCAAATACATTAACAAGTGAAATAAGAGATCGTTTTAAGAGAGATGACACTCTTGAGGCCATGGTTGTTGTTAATCCCATATTCTAAAATTCTTGTGGTGACCATAGTAGTAGAAGTAAGTTGTTTGTAAAATGTATAGGTAGTCTTATGACACATTTCTCTAAAAGTGTAGAAATAAATGGTATTCTAAACAAAGATCTTCTAAGACAGCAATCAACCAATTTTGGAATAACAATGGATAATCAAATTTCACATTCCAAAAATCCACATGTGATTGCTTCAATAACACATTTCTGGAAAAAATTGTATCGAAGTAGTCTCTTACAAGAAACTATGAGTGAATACTTTATTTATATGAATTATGTCAGACAATGATTTTGGGATTTGTTGAAGATGAAAGAGTTTTTAGTGCATTATATATTGTTAAATCAAAATTTCGTAAAAGGTTGGACAAAAATTTGGAAAATTGTTTGAGAATGTATGTGTCATCATACGAGATCGGTAAGTTTCCCTATGACAAAGCGTTGACATATTGGAAGTCCCTAGTAGAAAGGAGAGGTCTTAGTAATATTGTTGATAATGAAGAAAATGATTTAGCTTGGAGTGATGATGAGATTATGGAAACGCAAAATTCACAAATGATTATCAGTTCTTTTGGAGAAGTCGATAAAGCTTTGTATCAGCTTCCATAAATGTAAAAAATGCAATGATTATATGACAAATTCATATAATCAATGATTTTTCAGATTTGAAATCATCTGTAAAATTTTAATAATTTGAATAAATTCATATTATCAATGATTTTTCGTATTTGATATCATTTTTAAATTTCAGTGATTTAAAAAAAATCATATTATCAACGATTTTCTGTATTTGATTAGTTGTAAAATTTCAATGATTTGAAAAAAATCATATAATCATTCTATTTTCAATGATTATGCGTATTTGCTTTTTAATGTTATGGATTGTCTATGTTTTCAAATTTTATGATTTATGTTATAGCTTTGAGTAAGCTGAAAATTTGAAAACCATTCATACGTAATGATGTTATGTTATTGAATTAATTGTCCATGTTGACAAAATATAGTGGTTTTTGCTTTGACTTTGAATGTATATTTGTATGTATCATTAGTATGTATGATATGACTCTAGAAGTGTTATTAACTTTCTATGTTGACAAAATTTTATGATCTATGCTTTGTCATTGAGTAAACCATGCATTTATACATAACTAGTAAAAATTTCTTAGTATCATTAGTATGTATGATTTGACTCCAGAAGGAAAAATGCATGTAGTATATTACTCTAGATATGGAAAATGAAAATTTAAACCCATTCATAGATATATCCATCGTAAACTCACTTTGAAATATAAAAATAATATAGCATAATACAAATGACCATACTCATTTTTATACAACAACTAGAATGACTGTGAATGCACTAAAAATTTAAACCCGTGCATAGATATATACTTCGTAAACTCACTTGAAAATTGAAATATAAAAACAACATAGCATAATACATGGAAATTAAAAATTTAAACCCATTCATAGATATCTCCATTGTAAACTCACTTTGAAATACAAAAACAATATAGCATAATACAAATGACAATATGATGCAAGAGCATCTAGTGGTAGTAGAGCAATCTTGCATCAACAAAAAAAAAACAAAAATTTTCCAAGTGTTTTGCCTTGGTGTTTGTCAGTTGCTAGTTGGGCGGGAAAGTAGAATTTAAAATTTTGTCAACCGCCAGTTGGGCGGGAAAGTAGAAAAAAAATATTTAGCCTCAAGTTGGGCGGGAAAGTAGAATTTAAAATTTTGTCAACCGCTAGTTGGGCGGGAAAGTAGATTTTAAAATTTTTTCAGTCGCTAGTTGGGCGGGAAAGTAGATTTTAAAATTTTGTCAATCGCCAGTTGGGCGAGAAAGTAGAATTTAAAAAAAAAATTCAGCCTTCAGTTGGGCGGGAAAGTAGATTTTAAAATTTTGTCAACTGTCAATTGGGCAGGAAAGTAGAATTTAAAATTTTGTCAACCGCTAGTTGGGTGGGAAAGTAGATTTTAAAAGGGGATTTTGGATCTAGAAAGAGGATCTTTAGTTGGGGATTGGGCTCCAATATTGAACAAGTCTGGTATTGTAATTTATGTCATTTGGGCTAGCATGATTAAAATAATTCTAATTTAACTCTTTGGCATTTTTTTGTTCATGTTTGCTCATCCTCATCAAGTTGTATCAGAGTTCCTGAGTGTGTAAGTAGATCGTCAAACGTGAGGCAGTTTACACCAGGATCTGTGGTTAGGGTTTGTGATAGAAGTGATCAGAATGCCTCCACAAAGAAATCGTGGTGGTGGGAGAAATATGTTGCTAGAAGAAGATTTCAGAGCTTTGCAAAGGCAAGTTCAGGCTGTGCAAGAGGAGCTACATAGAGGGTTTGAGCCAAGGAGATAAGATGGCATTGAAGATGAACTTGAAGAATAAGAGGACCAATTCGAGGAAGAAGAAGAGGTAGTTGATCCTGCACAAACCAGGTTATATAGAGACATATCTCATATTGGAAAGAGACCGAATATGGAGGTTTCTACGTATTCTGAAAATCTTGATCCAGAGGAGTTGATTGACTGGATCAATGATTTGGAAGGATACTTTGAGTATGAGGAGGCTGAAGATCCTGAGAGGGTCAAGTTTGCTAAGACCAAATTGAAGGGTCATGCTAGAATCTGGTGGAAAGGAGTACAACTTGACAAAAATAAGAGAAAAGAGAGGATCACCAGATGGGAACGAATGGTGGAAAATCTGAAGAGGTAGTTTATTTCGATAGATTATGAGTTGGATCTGTTGAAGAAGATGCAAAGTTTGAGACAATCAGAAAAGTTTGTCAAATAATACACCGAGGAGTTCTACAAGATCTTGATCCGAATCAATAATTCTAAGGCTAATAAGGAGAAGGTAGCCCATTACATCAATGGGTTGAGAACCAGTATTCAAGAAGAGTTGAGTCTAGTTAGAATGAGCATCATTGAGGATGCTTACCAATTTGCTCTAAAAGTTGAAGAGAAGCTGAACAAAAGGTTTGAGGGTAAGAAGAAAGGAAGAGGTCATGGAGAAAGAATTGGTGGAAGAACAAAAACTACCCAATAAGGACGAGATAAGAAGAAAGAAGAAGCTAGCAGCAATTAGGACTAGAAGGGAGATAATGCTTACAGATCCCATGGTCAGAACAAAAACTACCCAAGAGGAAGAGGTAGATCTTATCGAGGAAATGGAGAAAGAGAGTTTCGTGAAACTTGCTTCAATTGTGGAGAAGAAGGACATCGAGCATATGATTGTCCACAACACCAAGAGAAGCCAAATAGGAGGCTAATAGGTAATGCCAAAGTTGTTATTGTAGATGAAGGAGCTAAATCAAAGCACTCTAAGGAGGTAGAGAGAGGAGAAATTATGGTCACAAGGAGAACCTTGTTGAATGAGAAGAAGGAACTAGACCAGAGGAAGAGCTTATTCCACATAAGGTGCAAATATTCAGGTAAGGTCTACAATGTTATTATAGATAATGGTAGTACTGATAACTTGGTCTTTGAAGAAATGGTTTAAGTTATAGCTAGAGAGGAGGAGACACCCACATCCATATCAGATTGCATGGTTGTAGAAGGACCATAGGTCATTGGTCAATGAAAAGTGCTTAGTCAAGTTTAATATTGGGAGATACCAAGATGAGGTCTTGTGTGATATCCTACCTATGGAGGCTTGTCATATGATGTTAGGAATACCATGGCAGTTTGATCGTCGTGCAGTCCATGATGGACATGCCAACACTACTCCCTAACAAAGGAAGGAGTGCACCATAAACTAAAGCCATTGAAGGAGATGGATGAAAAGAGTAAACTGACAACAATGAGAGTGGAAGTTTTGGGGTTTGAAGAACTTAAGGGTTTGTACCCTAAAGACCCAGATTTTGTTGAAGCTTGGAGAGCTTGTACAACACCAGTTACTCTGGATAGTATTGTCAACAAGAGTACTGGTAAATCACCATTCTAGATTGTATATGGGAGTAGTCCAAGAAATGCTTCTGAGTTGAGGAAGTTGGACAGGGGAGAAAAGAATAGTGTTGAAGTTGAGAACTTTGCAAAGCACCTGAAGTATTTGCATGAAGAAGTAAAACAACACATCAATAAGATGAACACTCAGTACAAGACAAAGGCTGATAATAAAAGGAGGTTTAAGGAGTTCCATGTTGGTGATGAAGTCATGGTGCACTTGAGAAAGGAGAGGTTTCCTACTAAAACATATAACAAGCTGAAAATGAAGAAGTTTGGACCATGCAAGATCATATAGAAAATAGATTCAAGAAATGCATATGAGGTGGAGTTGCCGAGTGGATTGAACATATCACCTGTGTTCAATATTTTTGATTTGGTAGAGTATCATGAAGGTGACAGTTCTAAGGAACCAGTTGCAGAGTTATGGAGTGTTTTGGCATCGACTCCAGTGACAGAAGAGATAGAGGAAATATTGTATACCCGCATCGACAGAAGTAAAAGAAACAGGCAATATGAAGAATATCTGGTGAAATGGAAGGGAAGGCATGTAGAAGATTCGACTTGGTTGTCCAAGTTCGATGTTGATCGCCTTATTTTTCCTCCAACAACAAAGAAGTGAGGTCACTTATCAAACTTACCCTGGGTGTCTAATGTAGGAGCATCCAGTGGCAACAGAGCAATCTTGCATCAACAAAAAAAAAACAAAAAATTTCTAGTGTTTTGCCTTGGTGTTTGTCAGCCTCCAGTTGGGCGAGAAAGTAGAATTTAAAATTTTTGTCAGCCACCAGTTAAGTGGGAAAGTAGAATTTAAATTTTTAGCCTCCAGTTGGACGAGAAAGTAGAATTTAAAATTTTGTCAGCCGCCAGTTGGGTGGGAAAGTAGATTTTAAAATTTTGTCAGCTGCTAGTTGGGCGGGAAAGTAGATTTTAATTATTTTTCAGTTGTCAGTTGGGCGGGAAAGTAGAATTTAAAATTTTGTCAGCCTCCAATTGGGCAAAAAAGTAGATTTTAAAATTTTGTCAGCCGCCAGTTGGGCGGGAAAGTAGAATTTAAAATTTTTTCAATCGCCAGTTGGGCGGGAAAGTAGATTTTAAAAGGGAATTTTGGATCTGGAAAGAGGATATTCGGTTGGAGATTGGGCTCTAATATTGAACAAGTCTGGCATTGTAATTTTTTCCCTTTAGGCTGGTATGATTAAAATAATTCTGATTTAACTCTTTGGTATTTTTTTGCCTGTGTTTGCTCATCCTCATCACAATACTCGTTTTTATACAACAAGAATGACTATGAATAAACTAAAATTTAAACCCATGCATAGATATATCATTCGTAAACTCATTTGAAAATTTAAATATAGAAACAACATAGCATAATACATGGAAATTAAAAATTTAAACCCATTCATAGATATCTCCATTGTAAACTCACTTTGAAATACGAAAACAATATAGCATAATACAAATGACAATATGATGCAGGAGCATCCAGTGGCATCAGAGCAATCTTGCATCAACAAAAAAAAATAAAAAAAATTTCAAATGTTTTGCCTTGGTGTTTGTCAGTCGCCAGTTGGGCGGGAAAGTAGAATTTAAAATTTTGTCAGCTTCCAGTTGGACGGGAAAGTAGAATTTAAATTTTTAGCCTCCAGTTGGGCAAGAAAGTAGAATTTAAAATTTTGTCAGCCTCTAGTTGGGCAGGAAAGTAGAATTTAAAATTTTGTCAATCGCTAGTTGGGCGAGAAAGTAGATTTTAAAATTTTTTCAGCCGCCAGTTGGGCGAGAAAGTAGAGTTTAAAATTTTTTGTCAACCTCCAGTTGGGTGGGAAAGTAGATTTTAAAATTTTGTCAACCATCAGTTGGGTGGGAAAGTAGAATTTAAAATTTTGTTAGCCGCTAGTTGGGTGGGAAAGTAGATTTTAAAAGGGGATTTTGGATCTGGAAAGAGGATTTTCAATCGGGGATTGGGCTCCAATATTGAACAAGTCTGGCATTGTAATTTATGCCCTTTGTGCTGACATGATTAAAATAATTCTAATTTAACTCTTTGGAATTTTTTTTTTTTGTGTTTGCTCATCCTCATCAAGTGGTATCAGAGCAGGAGTTCTTGAGTGTGTAAGCAGATCGTCGAATGTGAGGCAATTTACACTAGGATCTGTGGTTAGGGTTTGTGATAGAAGTGAGCAGAATGCCTCCACAAAGAAACATGGTGGTGGGAGAAATATGTTGCTAGAAGAATATTTCAAAGCTTTGTAGAGGCAAGTTCAGGCTCTGCAAGAGGAGTTGCGTAGAGGGTTTGAGCCAAGGAGAGAAGATAGCAGTGAAGATGAACTTGAAGAATAAGAGGACCAGTTCAAGGAAGAAGAAGAGGTAGTAGATCTTGCATAAGCCAGGTTATATAGAGCCATATCTCATATTGGAAAGAGATCGAAGATGGAGGTTTCTACATATTTTGGAAATCTTGATCCAGAGGAGTTGATTGATTAGATCAATGATTTGGAAGAATACTTTGAGTATGAGGAGGTTGAAGATCCTAAGAGGGTCAAGTTTGCTAAGACCAAACTGAAGGGTCATTCTAGAATCTGGTGGACAGGAGTACAACTTGATAAAAATAGAAGGAGAAAAGAGAGGATCACCAGATGGGAACGAATGGTAGAAAAGCTGAAGAGGCAGTTTATTTCGATAGATTATGAGTTGGATCTACTGAAGAAGATGCAAAGTTTGAGACAGTCAAGAAATTCTATCAAAGAATACACCGAGGAGTTCTACAAGATCTTAATCCGAACCAAAAATTCTAAGGCTAACAAGGAGAAGGTAGCCCATTACATCAATGGGTTGAGAACTAGTATTCAAGAAGAGTTGAGTCTGGTTAGAATGAGCACCATTGAGGATGCTTACCAGTTTGCTCTAAAATTTGAAGAGAATTTGAACAGAAGGTTTGAGGGTAATAAGAAAGGAAGAGGTCATGGAGAAAGAACTGGTGGAAGAACAAAAACTACCCAAGAAGGACGAGATGAGAAGAAAGAAGAAGCTAGCAGCAATTAGGACTAGAAGGGAGATAATGCTTACAGATCCCATGGTCAGAACAAAAACTACCCAAGAGGAAGAGGTAAATCTTATCGAGGAAATGGAGAAAGAGAGTTTCGTGAAACTTGCTTCAATTGTGGAGAAGAAGGACATCGAGCATATGATTGTCCACAACACCAAGAGAAGCCAAATAGGAGGCTAATAGGTAATGCCAGAGTTGTTATTGTAGATGAAGGAGCTAAATCAAAGAACTCTAAGAAGGTAGAGAGAGGAGAAATTATGGTCACAAGGAGAACCTTGTTGAATGAGAAGAAGGAACTAGACCAGAGGAAGAGCTTATTCCACATAAGGTGCAAATATTCAGGTAAGGTCTACAATGTTATTATAGATAATGGTAGTACTGATAACTTGGTCTTTGAAGAAATGGTTACTAAGTTACAACTAGAGAGGAGGAGACACCCGCATCCATATCAAATTGCATGGTTGCAGAAGGACCATAGGGCATTGGTCAATGAAAAATGCTTATTCAAGTTTAATATTAGGAGATACCAGGATGAGGTCCTATGTGATATCCTACCTATGGAGGCTTGCCATATAATGTTAGGAAGACCATGGTAGTTTGATCGTCATGCAATCCATGATGGACATGTCAACACTTACTTTCTAACAAAGGAAGGAGTGCACCATAAACTGAAGTCATTGAAGGAGATGGATGAAAAGAGTAAACTGACAACAATGAGAGTGGAAGTTTTGGGGTTTGAAGAACTTAAGGGTTTGTACCCTGAAGACCCAAATTTTTTTGAAGCTTGGAGAGCTTGTACAACACTAGTTACTCTAGATAGGACTGTCAACAGGAGTACTGGTAAATCACCATTCCAGATTGTATATGGGAGTAGTCCAAGAAATGATTTTGAGTTGAGGAATTTGGACAAGGGAGAAAAGAATAGTGCTGAAGCTGAGAACTTTGCAGAGCACCTAAAGTATTTGCATGAAGAAGTAAAACAACACATCAATAAGATGAACACTCAGTACAAGACAAAGGCTGATTAGAAAAGGAGGTTTAAGGAGTTACAGGTTGGTGATGAAGTCATGGTGCACTTGAGAAAGGAGAGGTTTCCTACTAAAACATATAACAAGTTGAAAATGAAGAAGTTTAGACCATGCAGGATCATACAAAAAATAGATTCAAGAAATGCATATGAGGTGGAGTTGCCAAGTGGATTGAACATATCACCTGTGTTCAATATTTTTTATTTGGTAGAGTATCATGAAGGTGACAGTTCTAAGGAACCTATGTTCAATATTTAGCATGATATGCTTGCCTCTTAACATTCGCTTATTATTGTGAAATGATAGGTCATTGGTTATCTTGCCTTAATATCCTGTTTTCCCCTTTGCATAGTTGCCATAATTTTCTATAGTTAATCTCTTCATCATTCTCACATTCATAAGCCAACGAGATAATGAGGGTAGGATATGTTAGCTTCTTAGCATTCGTATGTCACCATGAAATGCTATGTTACTAGTTATCCATCCATCATCTCTTGTTTGCCTCTTTGCATGATCACCTTCACCTTTAATTTTCCCATCCCTCTTTTATGTGTTTCAGTAGGTTGAAATCCATCACCTCCCACAGTTGATTTGTGTCTTTACACATATATATTTGGTGAAGTTGATGGATTGCAACTTCCAAAAATATTTTTTACATGTTATCTCAATTTTTATTTCTTCACTCTATGTTCATCATTATTCACGTCCATCATTGTTGTTTATTGTACATATCTTATAACTCTATTCACATCTGCTCCTGTTGCCTATTATACATATCTTGTATATATATTGTACATATCTTATAAATATATTATACATAACATAGGTTCTTAGACCTTAACGGTCCATTACTCATGGTGATCATTTAGACCTTAAATAGTCACCTGTTGGCTCATTTTAAACCTTAACTAGTTAATGCTCATATACTTCTTCATTGGCCGCTAAACATCTTAGGCCTCAACTAGTCATTGTCCATTGTACATAGTTACTATATTTTATACTTATATGTTCATATAGACCTTAACTCATCACTTTTTTTATTTAGTTTTGCTCATAGAATTTAATTGGTCACTGCTCATATAGGTCTTCATTGGTTGCTAACCATCTCAAGCCTTAACTGGTCATGGACCATTATGCATAGCTACTATATAGGTCCCTCTAATCGTTATATATATATATATATATATATATATATATATATATATATATATATATATATCTTGACCTTTTATCTTATTTTATTAGGATTATGTTGGTCTTGGTCACATTGGTCCCATGTGACCTATGCTAATCATGGTCACATAGACTAAGCACCTCTTCATCTCTTCCTAAACTGATTTACATATCTTTTGACCTACTTGCATTTTTGTCTTCCTTCCTTTCTTCATATTTCCTAAATCATGACTAATTATCATAATAATAAACATAATAAATCACTTAAACACATTTTAACACAATTCATCATGATGATAACCAAAAATATCTATATCATAAATCTCATCAATAGGTATACCGCGTTTGATTTGTTGGTGTGCCACAATCTAAAATTGGCACACGTAACCATCCTCTCTATACCTCCCCTAGGAAGCATGCCATAATCTAAAATTGGTATGTTAGCCTCTCTCTAAGCTTATGAGCTTGACTCTTGTGCCCCTCTTGCTGGTGGTGGTTATGGTAATGGCATGTCCAACGAGTGTGATACGGTCCTCGTCTATGTCCTACGAATCTAGCTCCATGATTTATAGAATGGTAGTGATGGTTATATTTGGCCCTCTAGTATGGCCTAATGATATAGCAATTGATAGTAGCCTACTCACTCCCTTACCACTCAGGCCTTGTCCTATACCTATACCATTTCATCTCGTAGTATCATGATAACATGATCTTATGATCTATCAACCATAGCTATGACACCCTCTACCTCAGTCTACTACCTCTCCTTGTGCAGCCTAGACACCTCCCATTGAATCTATTAAACCTCTTCACTAGTTGTATCTTACTCTATCATGAGGTAATCTTGTTTGCTCCATATTTGATCTCACTCAGTAGTCATATGGTCTAGGGTCTTCCTCTACTTGATCAGCCTATGGGCCTAGTCTGTAAAGATACAGTTCTTCTCTACTAAGATCTCATCCACCTATACTTGTATCCTAGCCACCTCAACCTATAGGGCATCCCTTTTAGCCATAGGATCCTCCTATCCAACCATCCCTATAGTCCCCACCTTCATATCCATGGGAGCAACTCCTATGTCCCCCTTTCTACCTAGGGATATTATCATCAAATAGTCCACTTTGATAGCTATAAGGCTCATAATACTCTCCTCTACCCTCATCTACCTAAGTTCTCCTACCTATCCACTCATCTCCTTAGTCTGACGAGATGCATGTTGGCAGGCTTGTTGTATGTTAATGCTCATGACCTATCGCCTTTGAATGGGTACTATAGGAGAGATCCTCGTTGGCAATATTGATCGATACTAAGGCCAGTACCCTTGAAAAACTCTAACATCATCTACTTCTAGCTCAATGAAAGGAGGTTCATCCTTGTCCTCCTTTGTAAAGCTAGTAGGATTCAATTGTATGCATACTCCTACTGGATCTCTCACCACCTACTAGTACTAGTAGTCTCCCATTTTTTGTCGTTATTGCAATAGACCAAATTACCTCTACACTTGATAAAACCAATGTAGCTCATTCTCATCCCAGTTTGTGATCATCCATTGGATTCAAGCTAGCTCCACTCTATCCTCTAGCCACCGTGGATGTTGATGCCATGGCCTACAAATCATATTTTGAAGTTGAATCTCATCCACCACCCTCCATGCTAGTGCTAGAGACCTAGTAAAAACCCTTTGTTCTTGCTCAAAATCATAATCCCATTAGTATGTCATTCTCCACTCTCCATCCTACACAAACCCTAGTAGTCCCCTTGGCTACCGCATTGCTAGGTGCTCCCAACACCAAACCTATAGGAGTGTCGAGCAAGTAAAGTTGTGGCCCTCCTTGTCCACAATATTCTACAAGGTATGGTATAGCCATGCTAGTATCATAGGCCCCCATGTAAATCAAATATGTTGGTCCTGCATATCTAAGACCACTCCAAGGGACCATGGAAGTATTCATCTACTGGTATGGAAGATAATCAATCCTACCATAAATCTGCTCAAAAGACATGTAAGATCGTCTACTCTGTATCAACTAATCATCTCATTGACATGGACTCCCTCGATGTTCACCTCATGGTTAAGGTCCTTAAAAAGTCTTTGTAGTGTGTCTCTATGCCTTGGTCTATTATACATCACCCTACCATGGATCGACACCTGATAAATCCATCACATATTCTCCAATGTGACAATAGTCTCCCTTGTCGATAGCCTAAATGTGGAAGACTCAAGGTATCATCGCTTGATGAGTACAGTCATCATCACAAGATCACACTCAACCCTCAATATTTGTGTGAGATATAACAACCCCATAATATCTATAAAATACCTATTAACTACTATGAGTCACTCCGTCAATGGCTCCAATGTCCAAGGTCTCCACTCTCGAGACTCTAGGATGTCTAGCTGCAAAACCCAAATCCATTTTTAGCATCAATTCTTGATCATCATCACTCATAAATCATAATAAAATTTTAAAATTATAAATAAAATCATAATTAACATCTACATCATCAACTTATCCTTTTAATCACAAAATTTCTTACTCTTGTAACCTATTTTTTCCTTCCCTCTCTCTTATCTCTCTCTTCTCTCCTTTCTTTCTCTCCCTTCTCTTTTCTTTCATCCTTTTCTCTCCCTAATTCTTCTACAATATCATGCCCCTTATTTAGGGGTCATGATTTCATTTGAGCCTAGATGCAATGATATAGTGAGCCCCCTACGATGTCATGGCTAGTGATATTGTGGGAAGCCCGATGATATCACATGGCCATCTAGGCACAATTCTTCTAAAAAATATTAATAAAATAATCAAAAATTTAAATTCTACTCTAACATAGCCTTAATCCTAGCCTATCAAGTGGGCTTTGATGCCTACCTAAGATCCTGCACCCACTACTCTAGCCTCACTCCTTACAATCACTACATAGTGGTTAGGAAGTGTTAGTCTCTTTAAAGCTTTTTTTATTCTCTCACATGCAATAAAAATGATCTTTTTAACCCTCCCTTTTTTTCTTACTGCTCCTATGTTTCTTTCCTTTTGCTCCTTTCTTTGTTTTCCATACCATTTTGAGTTTCTTCAGAAATTTTTATTTTCCCTCTGAAACTCAAGGGGGAACCCTGGCCTAGGGGCATTGATGCAATCAATGCCTCATAAAGTGTGTAAACTATTCAAAGTGCTCATAATTGCACCATTTTTATAATGTCCCTCTACCTAAACCTTCTACCCTTTAGGAGTCATTTTCTTCAAGCTTGAGGGTGTCTACAACTTTCTTTGACATATTTATTATGTCATAAATGCATCAAAGAGGGGGTAAATGTAGACACCCAAAATTGACCCAACTAAATGAGTCAATTTTCCTTAGATGCCTAAGTAGCCCATTAAAAATTTCCAAATGCAATTTTTACCCCTCCAACCTTTAGTTTCTAAGGTTTTCCTCTCGTGACGATATCGTAGTCCTCTGAGATGATCTGCAATATCACTTTGTAGCTTTGCTTGTTTTCAAAGAGTCAAGTATCACCGCTCAAAGTGACCCCCAATGGTCACATAAATGATATCACAATTGCCCTAAATAAATTGTGATATCGTTTTCCCAATGCAAGGACTCCAAATCATGGATTTTCTACCCTTGAGATTTTGGGCCATTTATGGTGCCATTCCTTGGAGATATCCACCCCTAAAATTGAATCCCAAGGGAACCCTCTTTTAATTTGAAGAATTTTAAACTTAACCACCACCTCCTCCTTGTCATGAATGCTCTTCTCTCTCCCTCCAAGCCAAGTTCTTCTATAAATTAAGGTCTTGGGCCTTCATTCTCATCAAGCATTTTCATGGTAAATAAACTCTAGCATTTTTGTGACTTAAATTCTTGTTGTGTAGATGCTTTGGTTTGAGAAGCTTTGAAGGAGACCTCCTTAGTAATCTAAAATATTCCTCTCCTTGGTTGTTATCTCTCCTTGTTATTTGGTCATTTTGAATACTAGTCACCTTGTTTTATTACATTCATTACAAGATTTATCTTATAACTCTTCTATCAAGTGTTATGCAGCTACATATCTCAACCTTACCCAACCTTTACCTCTATCTAAGAGTTTAGGAAGCCCTTCTTTCATCCCAATTTTTCTTTGGCTTAATACATAGAATGATATCACAGCTCATAATCCTCGAGCGTGGTTTTGTTGGTGAAAGGATTTAGGGGTAAACCTGTATCCCATCCTTCAACTTCAGCATCCTTTTAGTTCTTCTCCATTGTATACCCCTATGTACCTATTTAGATTGGTCAAAAACTCATTTTCACCTCTTTGTCCTCGAACCCTCTTACCAATCAAAATTGTGGTTCATGCTTATAGGGCACGATTTTATTCTATAAGCCTCAAGTGTAGAAAATTTTACATTTTTCTCTATTGTTTTTTCTTTCCCATCTCCCAAACATTCTTTTAAGCATCTAACCAACCGTAAATTAGCCACTCTGGTTGACCAACCCTCTTTTATTTCTCTCTAACATTATATCACGGTCAATATCTACCAAACGCAATATCGTTTTAGCTTTAGCATGCTTGTCTGTTTGTAGCAAACTCCTTATCGTCCATCTTTAATTTTTGTTTGATAGTGTGCCCTCTGCTCTCAAGGTGCAATTTTGTTCTGCAAAAAGGTCATTTAGTTTTGATGTACATTCGGTCTTTTAAAGAGACCTTGGGACCTGATTTTGACCAAGGGAGCCTTCAGCCTCCTATGTTCTAGCAAGTCCTGAGACCTAACACAAAATCCTTTATAGTTAGTGTTGTTTTTTTGGTTGTAAGTTGTGAAATTATAGTTCTTTTTAGGCACGATAAATCGTGATGAAGAGGAAGAGACCTAGGTTCAAACTTTGGTGGTGTTAGTTGGTGAAGGAAGTAGTCTGATCTGAATCCTCTGAGTGATGCGTACGAATCCCCAAGGGACAGACTCACATCTGGTAAACGAATCCCCTAGGGACAGGGGATTGCCATCTCACGTCTGGTAAACAAGACGCTGCAGGGGTTATAGGGTACAACCCAAGATTTCAAACCCTTCTTGATAGTAGAATATGACTGTGGATATAACAAATTTTTGTGTTAACAAAAACAAATACTGATGAAGAGATACAAAGCGCGATAAGACACCAGTTCAGATAATTCTCTTTATAGTTCTTAGATTATTTTATTTTAAAGTATTTTCTATTGCTTTCTATGATTTCTATTTTCTATAAAGTTTATATAAAAACAAAAGGATAAAAATAACTTAGTTCTAGTTTTTCTTTTTTCTATTTTCAAGACATGCGAATACAAGTAAAAAGTAAACAACCTAGTTAGGTTGTTTAGCTTTTTGTTTCTTCTTTATACTTAGACAAGAAATATAAGTTTCTTATAGTCGCATTAGGATAACAAATTGTATGAGCATTTTCTTGTCTTTTTGTTAAAAAATGTTTACTTTCTCGTACATTTAAGTATAAAAATAAAAAAAAATAATCATTTTATAATAGACTTTCTATGTTGCATCTTAGTTAAATAGCTTTCATAATAACTTAATTTAAGTTGGTAATCCAAAAATAAACCATTGTATACCACTTTCATTTAAGTTATTCTATAATTTTAGATACACATGTAGCGTGAGCAAACTGACTTAAAATTTCTTAAAAAAATCCTTTTCATGAAAAAATTATTCCGTCCACCCTCACTTTGAAAATTGTAAATGGACAGAAAAAAAAGTCCAAATGTAGGAAACACACAATTCAAAAAAAAGTGCAACTTGTTAACATTGGTTTTGAAAGAGCTTTATGTCACGATCACGATTGAGCATATTCTCAGGCTGAAAGGACCTTGAGAAATCCAAGATTTAAAAAGATGGATTCCCTCCATGTTTTCAACCATCATAAAACGGTAAGCATAAAGCACAAGTGAAGAGTTTCTCTTTCTGTTCATCTGAAAGCTATTATTTCATAACACCCTTTAACATTCATGGTAATTCTTCTTAGAGCTTTTTCAAAATTTAAAGTTAATATTGGGGTAAAGCATATAGATAATAAGATGCAAGACTTGAAATATGACTATAATTGATTTTTTTTTTTTTTTGGTATAAGGTAGAGGTGGTTATAAGGTCCACAAACCTTTTACAAAGTCAAAATGGGCTGGTTCTAGCATCAAGCCCGTATAATCAAAATACAAAATGGATCTTTCTAAGACTCACATTAAGCCATACTTAGAGTCCAAAATCCTATACTTGTCGCTTGACTATTCAGATAAAACAAAAACCAAACAACACCTAGCACTTACTAACACTAGGTTGTCGTATCGTACACTTGTCACCTCCTGTGCCCCAAAGAAATGGGATGCCTTTTCTCGCCTAATTCCATCTCGTCGGATTACTCATCATCAGCCCCTCTCGATCTCCCCGATGCTCTAACAGTTTGATCTTAGCTCTTCTCTAGCAACCAACACCAATAGTTCTTGAGGGAAGTTATCCTTCCAAATTTGCATCTCCCCAACGTAAACCGCAATATTTGCCATTAGATCCGCCGCCCGGTTCCCTTCTCTCAAGGTGTGTTGGATTCGGGCATTAACCAAATGAGATTTATGAATCTTTGCTTCTAGGATAAGCTCCAATATGGTCCAAACTGGGTCTTTATCCTCCTTAATTGCCTTGATTATATTAAGCTAATCCCCTTCAAAGATAACTTCCTTATAACCCTCAAGTCCTGCAATTCTCATTGCCTCGCATGCGTGCTCGGGCTTCCGCAAAATGATTTGTTTGAGTTCCCAAAGGCTCTGCAAAGGCAAGGACCACTTTTCCTTCCTCATTTCTCAAAACTCCTCCTCGCTCCCGCAGCCTCCGGATTTCCTTTTAGCCGCCCCGTCAAAATTAAACTTAACCCACTTTTGTGTGGGGGGTATCCACTTGACACCATCCCGTGGGTTGGTTGTAATGTCTAGGTCCTGGAAGTTCCTCTCCCCGGCTCCGCAAAATCCTCCTTTCCCTTAGAGACATGGTCTCATTTTTGAAGAAGAAAGTTTTCCAGCTTTTCTTTCAAAGCTCCGATTATTTTATTACCACATAACCCGGGATCTTTCTTACGTCCTTTAAATACTCTCTTATTTCTCTCATTCCATATCCCCCATAAAAAATGGGGTAAGCTGAGCTTCCGGAGCCAAGTCAAAAGCTTTGCCCTAAGGGGGAAGCCCACCGTATGCGTAAGTCGACATGCTATTTGGACAGACTCCAATCTATATGAAATTTGGACAGATCATTTGGAAGACTCGTACAAGAAAAATCACAAGTTAGAAATATATGACTTACATATTCTATTGCTTTCTCACACAAGATACATCGATTGATGAATTGGAAACCTCTCCTTTGCAGATTATCTCGTTGTCGGATCTTATTTTGAACTCGCCAACCAAAAGAAGAAAGCTATTTTTGGGGTTAAATTATTTAACCAAATAACGAAGTCTGAGTCCACCCATTGAATCCCGAGTGGATTAACTTATAGGCGCTTTTACCGAATAGATCCCACTTGTAGTTTTGCCCCAAATCGCCTTGTCTCTTCCTCCCCCAGGAATGATCTGGAACACCCTTAAAGCATCATTGAGTTTGGTTAGGGCCACCTTCTCTTGCTCGACAGATTATGAACTCGTGATTTTCTTCCAAGAAGAAGTTTCCCGTGCTACAAGCAATAAAATCCCCTACTTTTCCTCCCATTTCCTTCGAAAGTTTATGTTGGAGGACCTGAAGGTCTAAGTTATCTTTCATAGGGGCCTCTTCCAACCACGGGTCTTTCCAAAAGTCCACTTGTCTTCCATTACCAATTCTCCATCTGATGCCTTTCCTGACTACCTCCCGACATTCGAGCAAACAATTCCAAAAATAGGATCCTCTAGGAAGATTATCAGCTTTCAGGAAGTCCTGATTATTTCTGATATATTTTGCCTTAAGAAGTTTTACCCATCCCAATTGATCATTATTGATAAATCTCCATACCTGTTTGCCAATCATAGCTTGATTCAATTCTTTCATTCTCTTTAACCCCGTGCCCCCCCGATCCTTGCTTGCACACACTCGATTCCATGCTACCAACGAAATTCTCTTTCTCTCCTCTCGAACCCGACTCACAAGAAGTTGCGTTGAATTAGCTCCAATGTAGCTCTGACCTTGCAGCATTCTAAATAGAGACATGCAGAAATTGGAATGCTCAGTAAAGTAGTTTGAACTAATAAGGCTTTTCTCGCGGAGCCGAGAAGGCCGCCCTTCCACCCTCGCTAACTTTTTGGAGATCCTCGTCAATGACCGAGTTCCACAAAGTAGCCTTCATTCTTCCTTCGAACATAGGCATGCCTAGATAAGTTGTTGGTAGAAGCTCCTTTCCACAACCGAAGAGGTTAGCTATTCTTTCCTCCCTCCCACCAGGCGTGTTAAAGAAATAGATGCTACTCTTCTTATAGTTTATGTACTGTCCTGCTTCTGTCTCATACTTGGTTAGAATTCTCTTCAACTTCCTAGCTTGAGGCACCGAGGCTTTGGACACAATGATTGTATCATCCACAAACCGTTGGTGAGACACTGGCCTCGCCGTTGAGGCCGGTTTAAAACCTTCCAATCGACCATCTGCCACCGCTGCTGAAATGTTCCTACCCAATGCTTCCGCTAAAATAATAAACAAGTATGGAGACAAAGGATCTCCTTGTCGCAACCCCCTTTCACTCTTAAAGTAACCTGAGGGTGACCCATTCACCATGACAGAAAATCTTGTAGTAGAGATACAACTAAAAATCAACTTAATCCACCGGGGACGTAAACCAAACTTACCCAAAATCTTGGTGAGGAACCGCCATGAGACCCGGTCGTAGGCTTTATTCATATCAAGCTTTAGTAACATACCCGCTTCCTTACTAGTCACCATTGAATGAATAACCTCATGAATTGTGATGATACCATCCAATATTTGTCGCCCTTTCACAAAGCCACCTTGGTTCATATCAATGATGAAAGGAAGGATAACCTTCAACTCTATTGGCGATTGTTTTTGTGAGAATCTTCATCGTAGTGTTACATAAACCGATAGGGCGAAACCTGGAAAATTCCATTGCTCCCACTAGTTTAGGGATGAGAACTAAAAAAGTAGCATTAACTCCTTCTCGGGATTTCCATGTCCTTTTGAGCCTCAATTATAGCTTCCACTACATCATTGCCTAGGATATCCCAAAACTTCCGGAAGAAAGTCGCAGTGGAAGCCATCCGGTCCTCGGGGAGTCATTACCATCCATGTCAAAAACGACCTTCTTGATTTCCTCCTTTGTGAAAGGACTAAGTAAGAATCCATTAAGATTATCGCTACTGAGGGGTGGAATGGCTGCCAACAGAGAGTCCTCTTCTTCAATAGTCGGATTTACATCTTCTAGCAACGATTTAAAGTACTCAACCGCTTCCCTCCTTATGTCTTCCATATCTTTGGTGTTAGACCCATCGGCCATCTTGATCTCCTTAATTTTGTTAGTACTCCCGTGGCGAAGAGTAGAGACATGGAAGAACTTTGTATTTCTGTCACCCTCCTTTAACCAACGCAGCCTGGATTTCTCGCCTCCAAAAGGTTTCTTCAAATCCTAGCATCGTGTGGTATTCGGCCAATGCCTCCCTCTCCCGGTTTCTCGATCCTCTCGTAAGTCGCTCCGACTTCAACTTCTCCCCGTAGTTCATTGATCTTGTCTTTTAGTTCTGCCTTTTTAACAAAAAATATTGCCAAAGGAAGTTTTGTTCCACTCTCTAATGTTAGCCTTCACATTCCTTAGTTTACATGCCACTTGGGCCGCTTTCGAACCATTATACTTTTTGTCCCACCATTGGGCAAACCGTATCCTTGAGATCCCGATGTTGGAACCACATAAGTTCGAATCGAAAGGGTCTCGATGTATCTTTTCTTAGAGTCCTCCCCTCGCTTCCCACGTGAATTGGGTTGTGATCGGACCCGATTCTTGGGAGTGCCGTTAATGAAGAGTCCCCAAACCTCTCCATGCATTCTTGAGAAAGAAGAAACCTATCTAATCTTATCTCGAATTTGGTTTTCCTTCAATCTTTTGTTAGACCATGTATAGGAGAATCTACGCAGTCCACATCCATCACCTCATGTTGCTCAACAAAATCTCTAAACTCGTAGATATCGCAGCTATTCTTTGAGAGCCCCCAATTTATCTACAGGATTAAGGTAGCAATTGAAATCCCCCGCCACAATCCAAGGGTAGTTGGGGACCGTCTCCCTCAATTCAGCCTAGCCGACTCCAAAGAACCCTTCTCGACCCTCGTCTAACCGGAGCATATACATTCGTTAAGATCCACTCTTCCCGTGTGGTTTTATCCACACATAAGAGACAAATAAACCAACTAGACATTCGAATCACTCTACTATCAATCACATTTTTGTTCCACATAACCAAGAACCCTCCCGCTGCTCCAAGTGGCCTCTTGGCCTACTACTTCAGCCTTCTCGCCAAGTCCTATTCTTAAAAGGAATAACTCTACTCTCCTCCATTTTAGTTTCTTGCAAGAAAATCATATCCGGTTTGTGTTCTTGTCTAAGAGCATACAAAGCTCTTATTTTTGCAGGATTACTCCCACGAATATTCCATGAAAGGATCTTCATTTATGGGCTTTGGATCCTCGAGCCTTCGCCCCAAAGAGCAATACCGCTTGAGTGCCATCAACCACTCCTCGCTCTGCTTCTTTCTGCCTTAAGGCAGCATTGCTAGGTTTCCCTCTTCCTACCGAACCATATCCCCATACATCCGCTCTAGGTTGAAGTTCCTTGGGATTCACTTGGCTTCTAGTAACCATCTTGGGTAGGTCAGCCTTGGTATTTGGGGTAACAATCCGGCTTTCCAGTGTTAACCGGTCTTTTTGACAATGGAGATGATTCCGTGCTCTTAGCTTCTTGATTAGTAGATTCTTTTTTCCCCGCTTTGGGGTTACACCGATCTTGGTGGTTCACCTCTTCCTCCCCGAGTATCCTTGCCTCGTATTATTAGTTTCCTCGCTCCTTCCTCTCGATTTTTCTCCTCTAAATCCTTCTCTTGAGTCTCCTCTACCTCGCATTCCACTTCTTGGTCGTCCATCCGATCTCCCTTCAAATGATTTAATGCATCAAAACTGTTCTCCACCGGGATGTTGATCTCCTTGGAATTTCTTCCCATAAATTCCTCTCAAAGACATGGGACCACTTCCACCGAGCCTCCATAGGCCTCCCGTATCACCCAATCAAACTTACTTGCCCTGTGGCGTTGATCTATGGGGTTCTTTCCTTTGTGATTTGGCTCGAGGCTTGTCAGTATCATCTTAGGAGCAAAGTTGAGCTTGAGGGTTCCCATCAAAGGGACCAGCTCCCCCGTGAGAGGGTTTTGGGGCATAGGAATTTTTGGGAGGAGGGTTAAAACGTTGCCTCTTGCTTACAATAGGGCGAACAGTGGTCTCTCGATATTCGGATTTCGAGCTCCACGTCCTTGAGGCCCAGAGTTGGGTAGGAATGGAGATCTCAGGGGGAGGGATATTATTCTGGGTTTGAGGATCAGCATTTTGGAGTGGGGGCTGGTTCTTGGAAATGCAATGGATACCCTGGTGCCCTACCTTCCCACAAACACTACACTTAAAAGACATATTTTCATATTCAAATACCTGAGTATGAAGGCCAAACATAGACGACAAAATAATGGATTTAGGGAGCTCTTTACTCATGTCCGCCAACACACACATGCGAGCAGACAAGAGTCTTGTTTTGCTCAAGGTTGCAGGATCAATAGCTATTAGTTCTCCAATCTCCGTAGCTATCCCAACCAATATTTGTCCGCTCCAAAAAGCAGAGGTAATCCCGGCATCTTAACCCAAATAGGAGCCAAATCCAAAGACTCGAGTCCGGGGGTTGAAATCGGGGACCAACGCTTCGTATACAAGCCCCTTTTCCCAAAAAACCAAGGACCTCCTTGGAGAGTCCTTTCCATGTCCCGTTCACATTGAAATGTCACCAAAAGAAAACTCTTGGGTAAAGCCTTAATCATCATACCGGCCCTTGGCCGCCATTTTTGGATGGCCCATCTCCTTATGACTTCCATGTCCGGCCTCACCCCCATAAATTTAGCCACCAAAGATGTTCTCGCCCTCCATAGCCACATGCCGAGCTAAGGAATCCGGGACGTGCAACCTACCATTGACAGATTTTAGATTAAAACAAGAGTCGGATAATTTTTGCTTACCGCGAAGAGCATTAAGATATGAAGGTCTCCAGTTGCCATGTTTCTCTTTGTCTCCTTCTTGGGTCTTCCTTTGATCCCGACGCATAGAGTCCCGGGTCCCCCTCGTAGAAATCTTCAACCGCATCCGCCCAACGCCCTTGGACCGGTTCCAATAGAACTTCCTTGTCCACATCCTCCGCCCGGGGGCCTCGCTATCTCGCCGCAGCCCCCACCCGCCGCGTCTCGCCGATCTGCCCTCTGAAGTCCCACACCTAGGGTTTGATGCCCCTAGACCTCTCGCTCCTCCTCCTTGCTGCTCCATCCGTCACCGACTATAATTGATTTTTAACATAGTGTTTTGTTTGGATTATCATAATTGGAAGGGAGACTCCTTATTGCTATATCGTGAGTGTGGCCTCAATAATAATACCCTGTTATACTTAACCTTATTTCAACCAAAAAAACACGTTCAACCCTTATTTTGTATCCCTATGGTTATATAAGGTTTTTTTAAGGTGTACATTGTTAAGATTGGTACCTTAGTTCGTACAATAAGACTTCTCACTCTTCATTGATTGCTTTAAATTGATAAACCAAAACTATTAGATGTATTAAAAACTATGGGTTAAATAAAAATTAAATTTAAGACTATTTAACAATTATAACACAAAGATTAATATTATTGCTAATCATTGTTTCTGTTTTTGTTCATTATTATTACGAAGGCTTTGGGCAGAGTATTTATCAGACACCATAATTTTTTGGGATTGAGGCCTATTGCAACCCTATATTGCATCAACAGTTCGCGGATGACACTCTTGTTGCCTGTGTAGCTACGGTGGATGCAGTGGGAGAAGTTAAAGCTATTCTTGACTCTTATGAAAGGGCAACTGGTTAGCAAATAAGTCTTGCCAAGAGTGGGTTGTTTTTATTAATACTCACATTGCGGTCCAGAGAGAGATTGCGGAAGTTTTGAACTGTTGCACTCCTTCTTTCCCTTCTTCATATCTTGGTTTGCCTTTGTTTGTGGGGAGAGCAAAATTTGAGTTGTCGTCTTCGTTGGTTGAGAGAATTCAACGAAAACTTGTTGCGTGGAAGGGAGCGTTGTTGAGCCAAGCAGGTGAGGTGGTTTTGGTGCAGAGTACTTTACAGAGCATCCCTATTTTCTTTATGTCAATGTTTCATGTGCCTCTTAAAATAGCATCAAAAACTGATAGTGTCTGTAAAGCTTTCTTATGGGCGGGTCCAGAGTTGAAAGGAAGATTTCATCTTGTTTCTTGGGAGGCAGTTTGTAGAAAGAAATCCAATGGAGGGTTGAACTTAAAAAGTGCAGTTAGAGTGAATAAAGCTTTGATTGCCAAAATTGGGTGGAAGTTGACATCTGACTCCTATAAATTGTGGGGATCCATATTAAAAGCCAAGTACAGATTTAGCTCATTTCTTTCTGAAGATTTACTCTCAGGTGGTTCAAAATTTTGGAATAGTTTGGTTAAGACTAGGGATCTACTTAAAAATCATTGCAAGTGGGTAATCGGGAATGGTAGGAAGGCCCTCTTTTGGGAAGATGCTTGGTTTTGGGATCGTCCATTGGTGGAAGAAGTGTGATTTCAAGGTTTGGCTGCTAATTCCAAAGAAATGGGTTTGACCTATGTGGTTGATTTCCCTAAAGATAGAAGGGATAGAATTGCTTGGGCTACGATGCCAGTTTGTGTAAGGGATGGCGGTGATAGACAGGTTTTGGAGAGCCTTGGGTAGGAATTGCGTCTTTACGTTATTCACCAAGCAAATGTTGAAGACCGGTTGATTTGGCGGTTGGAGAGTTCAGGAAGATATACGGTCAAATCGACCTATAATTTTTTAAATATGGAGGGGTCGCATTTCCCATTCAAGTTGCTCTGTCTTAAGCATCTTTCCCCCAAGGTAAATATATTTTTTTGGTTGGCTGCTCAAACCGGATTTTAACTGTAGATAATCTTCTCAAAAGGGGTTGGCATATGGTCAATTAGTGTTATCTTTACGAATCTGATTGGGAGTCGACATCTCATTTGTTGCTCAATTGTTGTATTTTTAAGGAGATAATTCTTTCTATTCTTAGACGTTTGGGTGTGGAGTGGGTCTTCCCGAAAACAGTTTATGATTGTATCCTTGAGTGGTCTCCGCCCTTTCATTCCCCTTGCCTCAAGTGTTTTTGGCAGTACTTGCTCCCCCACGCAATGTGGGAAGTTTGGAAACCAAGAAATGCAAAGATCTTTAGGGAGAAGACGATGGCTACGATCTTATTGAGTAATCGGATTATTGGTAAAATGATGGAGAATGTGGAAATTATCGCGCTGTCTATGGACTTGCCAGAGGTATCGAAGCAGTGTAAAATTAGGTTGGAACAATTTTTGGGCTTTGGAAATACAGATCGACCACCGTCGGCACCTAACATAAGAAATTCTATTAAATGGTGTGCCCCCCCTGTCGGGTGGGTGAAATTAAATTTTTATGGGGCAGCAAAGAGAAGAATGGGGAAGGCAGGCTTGAGTGGCGTTATCCAGGACCATTATGGAAATATTTTGCTAGCATATGTTGATTCTTTGGGTGTGAATTCTTCGCAGGTGGCGAAGGCGAGGGCGGCTTACCTCGAGATTGCCTTGCTTAACAAATTCAATTTTAAGAAAGTTGTTATTGAGGGCGATTCCCGCAACATTATTAATATGCTTATTGGAGTGTGTCATGTTAGTTGGAAGGTCGCCAATCTAATTGATGGAGTAAAGTTGTATCAAGAGTTGGAAGATGTTCAAATTTGTCACACGCTCAGGGAGGGAAATGTTGCTGCTGACATGATGGCGAATATTAGAGTGAATCTTCATGGCTATAGGGTTTGGCAAGGAGACTTTCCATAGGACCTCATCAACTATGCTCATTTTGATGTTGGTTAATTGGTCTCAAGTGGTGGTAGTTCGCTTGGTTAGAAGATTTGGTGCAGTTTTTAAAAAGGTGGGATAGTTGTAGCTCTTTGTCAGTTATGTGGCTTGTATTTTCTTTACTTGTATTCCTGGACGGGAACGGTATTTTAAATACCAATTTTATTCATTTATGAAGGTATTTTTAAATACCCAATCAATTTATTAATCAATGGTCATTAATGAAGGTATTTTTAAATACCCCATTTAATTCATTAATGGTATTTTTAAATACCCAATTAATTTATTAATTATGGGTCATTAATGAAGGTATTTTAAATACCTCATTTAATTCATTAATGAAGGTTTTTTTAAAGACCAATCAATTTATTAATTATTGGTTCTTAATGAAGGTATTTTTAAATACCCAATCAATTTATTAATTATTGGTCCTTAATGAAGGTATTTTTAATACCCCATTTAATTCATTAATGAAGGTCATTAATGAAGGTATTTTTAAATACCCAATTAATTTAAAAAAAAGGAACGAGAATTATTTCGAATATGAGAAGCGGAAATTATTTCGAAAATGAGGAGCGAGAATTATTTTGAAAATGGGGAGCGGAAATCAAGAATATGTTTCTGCCTTGGTTCGTCTACCTACCTTGGGAAGTGGTTATCTGTTGGGGACCGTTGGGATGCTGCTCAAATATCCAGTGGATATCGGAGTTAGATGATGTGTTGTAGAACTACCTCGACTCTCTCACAAGTCTTCTCGGATCTCCTGGCCCTTTGGATCTTGTGGTTTATGGTGTCGGTTTATGCAATTACCGTGGTTTGTGGTGTCGGTTTATGCAATTACTGTTTTATTTTGGTTAGTATTGTAGTATAGTTTTTGTACTCTTCTATTTAAGTGCTGAAGTGCACTGTTTTGGTTTGTTGTCTTCTTTCGGTTGTAAAAGGTTTTGGGGCCCTTTCAAAACCCTCTTCCCTTAATTTTACAAAAAAAAAAAACACAAAGATTAACATTATAGTATAGCTTGTAAAGAACATGAGAATGAATTTAAATTTATAATAAAATTAGATTTAATCCTAGGTTTAAGGTCATTTCATCCTAAGTTTAACTATTGTCATAAGCTTGACCCCTAACTCTAGGTGTTATGTCGAAGTATTACCTATAAAACTAGAACCTTGTTTTATGGTATAAAACTCATTGTTTGATATGCATATACTCAAGCCCCTTAACTTCATTCTTTATATATTGTTATTGTATCACTTGAGAACAGCCTAACAACAAAAGCTTTGGAATTCCAAAAAGAAAGTTCAAAATTTAAATGTAAAAGGAGATAAGATTTTACATCATATTACACTATCAAAATAAACATACATTGATTAAACAACATTCTTCATAAAAAATTGTCCCAAAACTACATTACCTTTATTTTTATTATTTAATAATCATTTATTTAAAACAACTTACTCAATGAAGAGTCAACCCGCTTAGTTCATATACATATATAGGAATTCTACGCTAACTTTTTTTTAATAGAAAGTTTATTTTAATTGTCTGAAATTTGATGAACATCATTTTTAATTAATAATTATTTATTTATTTTAAGTTTTATGTAAAAATTATTTATAAGTATTTTAATTTTATTTAGCGAAAAAAAATTTACGGTGCTGTTTTGTTTTGAGAAACCATGACTAAGAGCTTTTACACCGCCAAAATCATCCAAGAGTCATGCTCGATCCTAACCCCGATCCTAACCGCATCAACATTATCAAATAGATTATCAAATAGATTTTGGGTACTCTATGTGCATTTGGTAGGGTGGAAATTCAAACTAGAGACTTCTCTTGGAAGATTGTCCTACCCACTTCAACTCACCTACAACACGTAAGTATTTATAAATATTTTTAAATAAAAAATGTTAAATATATAAATATATTAAAAATAAAAGTAAAGGAAGATAAATTAAATTAAACTATCAATTTCAAAGCAAATTAAATATTAGTTTAAAAAACCTATAATTATTAATGGAAACGAGTATTTGAGGGAAGATCAATTAAATTAAATTGTCAACTTTAAAACAAATTAAATATAAGTTTAAGAAAAACTATAGTTATTAAATAAGTGAGATGAGTTCTTGATTATACTTTTTTAAAATTATTAAAGTTTTAATTAATAATTGATTTATAAATGTTAAAAAAATATTATACGCATATATTGTTTATATAAATAAATTTAATAAAAAAACATAACGCAAGCAAATAACTAATAAGTTAATGTCATCTAAAATAAGCTTTAAAGTAATAAATGATAAAATTATTTATAATTTGTTTTAATATAATAACAATAAGATAGGTGAATTATCAACGAGTGTAAACTAAGAATGAGTGTGAGCACAAGCAAATAGGAAGCAAAGTGCAATCAAGAAGCAAGCATTATTTTTTGTTCTAGATCTTAAGACACTCAAAAACTAAAGGATTCATATAAAGAAAATCTATCTACCATGACAACAAATTCATTTTTGAAAGTCCTTACTAGAAGTAAGGATGCCCTAGTTAACAATAAGAAGAAGAGTGAATCTATGGCAAACCCTATCTAAGTAGTAGATATTAAATCATAAATGATTATCCAGGATGAGATGATTGAGTATGATATAATGGTTCTTGAAACTAGAGGGTTAAAATGAAGTTCCATGGATACTAGCCAAGTTTTTTTAGACTAAAAATTTGGATCAAATGGAAGTGGCCATTGAAATCAAATTACTCCATGACTTTTCTTCAAAAATGGTTTTTTCTCATTATCTTCTCTAGTTCAAAAATAAGGGATAAAATAATGGACGGAGGCCCTTGGTTTAGGGGTAAAGATACATTATATTTAAAACCATAGAGTGAGAGTTTTTCCATGGAGATAAAGACTATTAAAAGTCTTATGGTGTGGCTTAGCCTTTTTGTACTAACTTATCAAAACATCTGTAATGAATCGTTACACCAAAACCTCAAGGTGGAAGTGAAATCCGAATACACCAGGATCGTAACATTCCCACCCACCTCGAGATCGAACTCTAGACGGTGGGCCTAACTCTCCGTCCGCTCCCATGCAGGGACTTTGGCACGACAAAACTGACTTCCCGCTCGCTTTGTGACTCAAACTTGGGTGGTTGTTCTGATACCAAATGTAACGAAGCATGACACCAAAACCTCAAGATGGAATTGAAATCCGAATACACCAGGATCATAACAACATCAATAAGGAGGTTTTGAAAAATATTAGCAATACTCTAGGCAAGTTCCTCAAAAGGGGATCAACTACTAAGGAGATAAGGTATTTTATATACACTCAAATATGTGTTGTCATAGATATTTCAAAACCTTTACCATAGTCCATTAGGATTAAACCTGAACAAAGAGAATGGCATCAACAAGTGGATCATGAAAAATTTATATTTTGATGTAGCAAATACCATGAAAATGGACACATGGTAAGAGATTGCAAAGTAAAAATGATGGAGAAGGATGGAAATTTTTGGGCATTAGAAAAAATTTAATATGAGACAAGGAGATCATATCATCAAAGAAGTTGCATCAAATCAAGGATTTTCCACTCCTAAGAAAGTAGCAAGAAAAATCCCTCTACATCATCAAATGGCAAATGCTATTATAGTTCACTCGAATCAACCACTAGATGAAAAAAATGATATAAATAATGAGAAAGTACAATGTACAAGTTCAAATACATAAGGAGTTAAAGAAGTGAAGGAAGATGGGGAGGCAAATTTTAAAGTAAAGAAAGATAGGAAGGCAAATTTTAATATGAATGAGGTGAAGGAGGTCAAGGTATCCAGGTAATCATCTTCATTTTTCTCAAGTACCATAAAATCTTCTTTGCGTAATAAAAATAAAAGCAATATAAAGTATATTCATTGCACTTTAGGATTTAAAGAGCAATAGAATAAATAAAAGCATATGGAGGATATCCAAGAAAATTTAGGGTTTCTATGACAACACATGAATGTAATGACTATGGAGGATCATGTGTGCAGTTTAGGTTTTTGGGGGTAACATAAAGAAGAAAGTGCTTATGAGGCTATTCTTTGCATTTCAAATTCTTTAGAACAACATAAATATTTAGAAGATAAGTCTCATTATGAACAATATGAAAAAGAAAATAGTTTGATAAACATTAGAGTGTTGGTAGGAATAGAAAAAAAAGAAGAAGATCATGAAAGCATGAATAGAGAGAAAAAAAAACTCAAAGGGATATCAATTGAGAACCAAATTAAAAATATCACAGGTGTTAACAAGAAGTGGGGCTAAGCCCACTAATAAAAATAAAAAGTAATAATGATGAAAATGACATCATAGGATATAAAGGTGTGAATAAAACCCCTAAAAAAGAGTTATTAAGGACTTCATAGGTTGTTATAATCAGGAGCTTATTTTAATACAAAAAAAATAAAATTAAGTAGTGAGGAATATAAATATGATATAAAAAATAATTAGAAGATGTGTGATTGTGTAGAAGTTTCTTCTTCGTGAGCTACGGGCAGTAGTGCAACAATATGGGACAAACAAAAAGGGGATGGGCAATTGTTAGAAGTAAAAAGTAATTGGGTTGTTGGACTATTTTGAAAGAAAGAGGAAACATCAAAGTTGGGGTTATAAATGTATATGTTACAACAATAGTTACTCCTCATGAAAGATTTTGGAAGGACCTTACCATATTTTCGTCAAACATAATGATGATTCATTGTGATATATGGATTCTTGGGGGTGATTTCAATATTGTTCTATCTCCTTTGAAAAAGAAGGGTGGTACTCGAGGATAGTCTAAATCAATATAATATTTTTCTTCATTTGTCAATTCAAAAGACCTTTAAGATGTTGTTCCTTTGATTTTTTAACATACATGGGATAATAGACACATTGGGCACACTCATATAGCAAAAGGATAGATTTTTGTTATCGAATAAATGGTTGTAAATAAAGTATACAATTTCTTCAGATATTTTATTACAATTAAGATCGGATCACAAACCCATTATTTTAACTTATGATTCATCCAATAGTAATCATCCAAAGCCATTTCACTTCTAGTCTATGTGGCTTTAAGACCCCAATTTCTTCCAGATGGTTATGTTATGGTGGGATGAAGCAAATTTTGAAGGATCATATATGTACATATTTGTTCAAAAAATAAAATATTTAAAGAAGCAAATGAAGATTTTGAATACCAAATATTTGGTAACATTTTTAAATAAATTAATTCCAAGCTCAAAAATTTACAAGAAATATTATAAACTAATGGAATGGATAAGGATTTTTATGTGAAAAGAAAAACAATTACTTTTTTATTATCATAGTGCATTGAAAATGAGGATTCATATTGGTTCTAAAAATCTAGAGAGAAATGGCTAAAGGAGATAGAAATACCAAAAAAAATCATCCCACAATAGAAATAAATTTTATTTTTTGTCACATCAAAAATATTTTAACTCTAGATGGAAGAAATATCAAGAAAGAAGAAGATATAAGTAATGAAGCAATTAATTATTTAAAAATATTTTGTTAGATAATGGTCAAGCTAAGGAGGCACAAGATCAACTTTTGCAAAATATTCCATCAATAATCACACAAAGGCAAAATGAAATCTTGATGAAGAAGATATCTATGAAGGAACTACATAATGCAATTTTATCGTTCCATCCTAGCAAGACATTTGGCCTTGATCCATTTCCTATAATTTTCTTTCAAATAGTTTGAGATCTATTAAAGAGTGATAGGTTAGTTGTGGTTGAAGAGGCCTGGAAAAGCAAGGTTATAATAAGTGAGATAAATCATTGGTTTCCAAGAAAGGCAAGACAAAATATTTTGATAATTTTCATCCAATAAGATTTTGTAATATATTTTATAAGATCATTTCAAAATTATGGCAAACAGGTTGAAAGGTATTCTATATTTTGTTATCTCGAAGGAAGAAGATGGTTTTGTTCATGGTAAACAAATTCTTGATGGTATAATCATTACATAGGAGACCATAAATTTTATTCATTCCATGAAAAACTAAATATGCTTATGAAAATAAAAATGAACAAAGGATATGATAGGGTTTCTTTAGGTATTCTACATGATATTCTCAAAAAAAGGGTTTTGATTACAATTGGTGTGAATGGATCAAATGTTGTTATAACACTACAAAATATTCTATTTTGATTTATGGTTCTCCTGTTGTTTACTTCAAGTCATCTTGTGTACTCCACCAATATGATCCACTATCTCCTTATCTATTCATTATTCTTGTGGAGGCATTAGGGAGGCTTTCACAAAGGCAAAATGAAGAACACAAGCTTATACTGAGAGGGGGGGTGAATAGTATAAGACCTCTTTTTACTTTATCTATTTAACTTCAACTTCGCAAATCAATGAACCAATAGCAATATCAAAGCAATGCATAAAGCAAAACACAATGAGATACCAATTTTAACGTGGTTCACCCAACATGGGCTACATCCACAAAAATTTTCTCTAAAAAGCTTTCTCAAAGTTATTTGGGAATCCTTCCCAATTACAATGTTTATGAGCCTCAACCCAAAGGATAAACCTTCCCCTACTCAAGTATTTATGAGCCTCTACCCAAAGGAGAATCCTTCCCCTCCTCACGAATTTATGAGCCTCCTGCCCAAAGGAGAATCCTTTGCCTCCTCACAAATTTATGAGCCTCCTGCCCAAAGGAGAATCCTTCCCCTCAGCTCTGGAAATAATACTTCAGAAGATAACTTGCCTCTTATTCCACTAGCACATGGAACTCCTTTCCACAAAAGACCTCCTATCCTCAATGCTCAGCCTTAAGAGACCTTTGTCCTCACTGATCACCTCCACAACAACTCATCAACCTGTACTAAACACGATCAATCGGTCCAACACAAGTCTTCCTCACTCTGTCAGATCTATCCCAAGCTCAACTCATAAAGCTTGAACAAATCAATCTCTGTTGCACACAAGCCTTCTCAAAGACTTGTCAAAATTGTCCTCAGGTTCTTCTCAAAGAACCACTTCAACTCTGTCCTTAAGTCCTCTACTAGGACCTGTCCAAATCATCTCACAAGTCCTCCCTAGAGCTTATCCAAATCAGCTCACAAGTCCTCACTAGAACCTGTCCAAATCAGCTCACAAGTCCTCACTAGAACCTGTCCAAATCAGCTCACAAGTCTTCACTAGAACCTGTCCAAATCAGCTCACAATTTCATCAAGAAAAACTTGCTTAGCATGAACCCACAAAGAGAATTGTTAGAGACCCAATGTGATTCATCAACCTCATAGAAGCATAAAGAGAATTGGCAGAGACTCAATATGTTCTATACTTAATTCCCAATCTCAATCTCAAATCTCATAGAAACATAAAGAGAATTGTTAGAGACTCAATATGTTCTATACTTAACTCCCAATCTCAATTTCAACTCAATCTCAATCTCAAAAGAATAAGATAGATGTAGTATGCTTTTCTTAAGAACATGAAACACAACCCAACAATTGCCAACCATGCAATATCTCATATAACAATCATACTCATGTTCTTTCCACAACCAATATCTTTTCTCAACCAATTAGGGCTTTAAAAACAATGCTTATAGATAAGGTTTAACCAACATCATTCAACTCAATATTAACCTTGAAGCATTCAACCAATCACTACATGAAAAGGAAACCAGTAGACATCCTTTTCCTTCCAAAGATATTTGAACAAAACAGCCACCAACATAAATCACCAATGCAAAGAATAACTTGCTCAAATCAATCTCAATGGAGTAAGTCCAAATCATGTATCAAGTAAAGCATTAACTTGATCAAAAAAACCTCTATGGAAGCAACTCAACCATCAATCTCAAAATAGCCAACTAAGGGTTTCACCAACTCAAAGCAAGTAGCAAGACTTACTAACATAAACCCTAGTGCAAAAATGCTTCCTCTTCCTCAACCAAAATTATGCATTCACCCAAAAAACTCATCAATGATTTTAATGCATAAACAATCTTCAATATCCAGAAAATGGGATTTACACCAACAAGAATACCTAGTAGACAACCTTTTCACTCCAAACTCAATTTCAAAAAATACACCATCAACAATATACATGGAAGAAGTTGCCCATACCTTTGTTTGAGGAAGAAGAGAATAGATCTTCAACCTGTTACCAACACCACCCTCAACTTTGCCACCAAGTTAGGGTTAGATCATAAAAGTAACCACAAAAATATTTATTCCATAAAACACCTTATGACTCCAATCCTTAGAAGTCAACTACCAAATGTTGGCAATTTTGGGTACTTTGGGTACATTGCCTTTGCTCAAGTGTATAAGTTGTCATTGATGTCAAGAAGCTCTTGAAGGAATTTGATTTGATGTCAAATAATTTGTTTTGATGAAGGTTACGACATGACAGTTTCAAAGGTCTTTTGTAAACCCCAAGTTGGCAGGTTTAAAGATTACAAGTGGATGCATTAGTTTAATGCATTTGGGTCTAGGAGGAAGTATTTATTTAAATAATTAAAAACCTTGTTAAGGTTCCCTTTAATTATTTTTAAATAAATATTAAATTATTTTTTGCAATGGGTTATCCTAACCCATGGCGCTATGTTTTAAGATTGTGGGCGCTAGCCAAGACCTCCGTCGACGTGTTAAACTCCTCGTCGACGTCAAGAGCTTATGGTAAAAATGCATATAAATCTCCCTCGATGAAAATCAAGAATGATCCCATCCGCATTTTGAAAAGAGTTGCTCGCTGTGAATTCGTGATCTACTGTTCGACTGTGTCTTCGTCGTTTTCGTGAATCCGCTGTTCATTTTTTTTGTACTCACCGTTTGTCATAAATCCGCCATAAGGTTTTCGTCTTCGTGTTCACGTCAGAAGAAAGGGAGGCACTATTGTTTTATTTAATCCCTAGCACAGAAGGAACAAGGCTAATAGCGTGAGGTTTAAACCTCACCAGGCGCCTTTGGCGCACCGGTAGCGGCTAGGTTGTTGGCGTGCTACCCGAACGGGAGGTTCCGCATTCGAATAACGTGAAAGGGTTTTTCATCGTGAAGTGGACACAGTGGGTGGTGTTAGAATTTGTGCGCAATTTCTCCATAGCGCGATTTTTGATGTTGGCCAAGGTATTTTCGAAATTAATTTTTGCTAAGTGTATTTTGCGGATGGAGGAAGTTTATTAGAGGGAAAAATAGCTTAGGAGTTATAAGGAGTTTAAAGCTTGTTTTATTTTGATAAAATATTCTTTTGAAGGTGTTGTTTGAAATATCTTATTGCATTCTTATGAGAGATAAATTTTATTTTTGATAAGACTATAAGGGAGAAATAAGGTGTATAAGGGATAAATTTTTCTTGTAATGTTGAGAGTGCTTTTGGTTGATTATGGAAATGAAAGCATGATGTTTTAAGGTTAAAATTGCTTCTTGTGTGAAGTTGTGAAACCTTAAGTGGGCAGCTTTGAGATTGACATTTGCTTTCATTAAATTGGTAATAATCAAGCTATTCTTTACTTGGTTAAAGTGTTGGGCTTACTCCTTTGTTGATGATTTGAAAAGTTGTTTTGTGCTATTGTGATTTGAGTTGGTGGATGCTTTTTGTTCAAACAATATTGGAGAGAAAAGGAGTTCTACTTGTTTCCTTTTCTAATGTTGATTGTGAAATGCTTCAAGGTTGTGTTTTGAGTTGAGTTTTTAGATTTGAGATTGAGTTTGAGCTGAGTTGATTTGAGTTGAGTTTTGAGATTGGGAGTTGAGTATAGAACATATTGAGTCTCTAACAATTCTCTTTATGCTTCTATGAGTTTGACAAATCACATTGGGTCTCTAACAATTCACCTTGTGATTTCCTACTAAGAAAGTTTTTTTTCTTGGTGAGCTTGCTGAGTTTTGGACAGGTTTCGGTGGGGACTTGTGAGCAGTCTTGGACAGGTTTCGGTGGGGACTTATGAGCAGATTTGGATAGGTCCTAGCAGAGGACTTGTGAGCTGAGTTTGATAGTTCTATCAGAGAACTTGAGGACAGAGGTGCACTGGTTCTTTGAGAAGAACCTGAGGACATATTTGGCAAGTCTTTGAGAAGGCTTGTGTGTAGAGGATTGATTTGTTCAAGCTTAAGCGTTGGATAGATCTGACAGACAGAGGAAGACTTGTACTAGACCGACTGACTATGTTTGGTACAGGTTGCTGAGTTGTTGTGGACGTGATCATAGAAGGCAGAGGTCTCTTAGGCTAAGCATTGAGGACAGGAGGTCTTCGGTGGAAAGGAGTTCCATGTGCTGGCAAGAGGTAGAGGCAGTTGATCTTCTGAGGGATCATTTCCAGAGTAGAGGGGAAGGTATCTCCTTTGAGCAGAGGCTCATAAATTCTGATTAGGGGAAGGTATCTCCTTTGGGCCGAGGCTCATAAATATTGTAATTGGGAAGGATTCCCAAAGAACTTTGAGGAAATTTTTAGAGAAAAGTTTTGTGGACGTAGCCCAACCATTTTGGGTGAACCACGTTAAAAATGGGTCTTCAATGTGTGATGCTTTCTGTCTTGATTAATGTTGTGTTGATGCCACTACTATCTAAAGTTAAAATTATTAATTGGTTAAGTCTTATACTGTTCACCCCCCCTCTCAGTATAAGTCCATGTTCTTCAATTGGTATCAGAGTCGGTCTCTCCAGAAAGAGCCTAACAGCTTGGAGAAGGATCTATCAGAGGAACATACAGATTCAGAAAGAGATGAAGAGGTTGAGTTCGATCTCAAAGGTGAATTCTTCTTGGCTTTAAGAAAGCTTGAGAAATTTAGGGAAGAGAATTTTGTTCTCAAGCATCAATGTCAGGAAGAAGAGATAGCAAGATCAGAATTGTCTCAAAGTGTTATAGACTTCAAAATTCTAGTTGAAGAAGGGAAGAAGGTTGAACAGGTTTTGACAGAGGTTCTCAAAGGAAAGGAAGATGATTGCGAGAAACTAGAAGAAGAGGTTATGTCTCTTAGAGTGAAGTTGGAACAGTTGGCTCTCAGAAAGAATACTCCGTGTGAAAAGCAAAAGAAGGATGGTATCACCATTCAAGAAATAGGGGCTTCGAGCAAGATCAATCTTCATCCCGAAGAGCGGTGGATTCCAGTTGGTCACAAGAAGAACAATCATCCAAGGCATCAAAACAAGTTACATAATACTTTCCATGGCTATTGTTTTTCCTGCAAGAAATTTGGTCACAAAGCTATGCATTGCAATAAGTCTGTGAATAGCCATAGTAAGGAAAATGTTAACTCTTTTGCACCTCTTATGAATAAATATGTCATGTGTTACAAGTGCAATAATTTTGGGCATATAGCAAGGATGTGCAGTTTGGATAGATCTAGCCTTGAGTTCACTAAAAAGAGAAATGAGATCAAATCTAAGTCAATGATAGTTCAAACTACTTTTCATGCTCAAGACAAAGTAGAGAAATGGTATCTTGATAGTGGTTGTTCAAAACATATGACTGGTGAAAAGGAAAAGTTTTTGGTCTTAAAAGAAACAAACAGAGGAACAGTCAGTTTTGGAGATAACAAGTCAGCTAAAATCTGTGGTAAAGGGACTCTTAGTTTGGATGGGAAATCCAAAACAGAAAATGTGCTTTATGTAGAAGGCCTAAGACATAATCTTCTAAGTGTGAGTCAACTTTGTGATCAAGGGCACATAGTATCTTTCTTTTTAGATAGATGTGAGATAAGTAAAGAAAAAAATGGAAAACTCATTGCTAGTGCTACAAGGACTCCAAACAATCTTTACATGCTAAGTGAGATAAAAAAGGAAAAGTGTTTTCTAACTCAAGAAGATGAGAGTTGGTTATGGCATAAAATATTGGGGCATTTGAGCTTTGATAATCTTGTCAATATTAGTAACAAGGAAGCAGTTAGAGACTTGCCCAAAATAAAAAGGCCCCATAACATCGTTTGCGGTCCTTGTCAACATGGAAAACAGACCAGAACCAGTTTCAAATCAAAAGGGTATACTTCTTCAAAACCATTGGATCTTATTCATACCGATTTATGTGGCCCTACCATAACTCAGAGCATTCAGGGAGAAAGCTACTTCATGTTGTTTATAGATGATTATTCTAGAATGACTTGGGTTACTTTTCTCAAAGAAAAATCCGAAGCTTTTGAAAAATTTAAAGCTTTCAAAGAAATGATTGAAAATGAGATCGACAAGAGAATCAAATGCTTAAGATCAGATAGAGGAGGAGAGTTCACTTCAAATGAATTTGTGGAATACTGTGAGCAACAAGGAATCAAAAGAGAATATTCAACAGCAAGAACTCCTCAACAAAATGGAGTAGTTGAAAGGAAAAACATAACTATTGAAAATATGGCTAGAGCTATGTTAAATGAGTCAAAACTTTCAGATGGCTTTTGGAAAGAGGCAGTCAGTATAGCAGTCTACATTATCACCAGGGCCCAACTTAGAGTCAATCATCATAAAACTCCTTATGAGTTGTGGAAAGGAAGACCAGCTACAGTAAAATACTTCAAAGTGTTTGGGAGTAAGTGCTTCATCAAAAGGGAAGATCAAAATTTGGGTAAGTTTGATCCTAGATGTGATGAGGGAATCTTTCTTGGGTATTCTAGCAGAAGCAAGGCCTACAGATGCTTCAACAAAATAACTCATACAGTTGTAGAGAGCATAAATGTAACAGATTGATGAAAAGACAGGGATAAGAGAACCAGTCCAGGAACTCGGTGATGAAATTTGTCAAGAAGATTTCAGAGAGGTTTCAGATGAAGAAGAGGAAAGACAACAACTGCTTCCCAAAACTCCTTCACGATATGTTCAGAAACATCATCCCAAATATTTGATCATTGGTGATCCAAATAGCAGGCAAACAAGAAGAAGAGTCATTCCCTCACATGATTCTACAAATGTTTCATTATTATCTCAGATTGAGCCAAAATATTTCAGTGAAGCATGTGCAGATAAGTTTTGGGTAAAAGCAATGGATGAAGAGCTAAATCAAATAGAGAAAAGTGAAACTTGGGAATTGGTTCCAAGACCTAAGGACAAGAATGTCATTGGCACAAAATGGATATTCAAAAATAAACTCAATGAGGATGGAAAGATTGTCAGAAACAAAGCTAGGTTAGTCTGCAAAGGTTATGCTCAAGTAGAAGGTGTTGATTTCGAAGAGACGTTTGCTCTTGTTGCTCGTCTTGAAGCTATCGAATGTTTTTGGCCCTTTCAAGCTTCAAATCATTCAAGGTATATCAAATGGATGTAAAGTCAGCTTTTCTAAATGGGGTATTGGTAGAAGAAGTCTACATAGAACAGCTAGGAGTGTCTCTCTCAGAATAGTCAGACTATGTGTGTAAACTAAAAAAGGCCTTGTATGGGTTAAAGCAAGCACCTAGGGCTTGGTACTCAAGACTTGACAGTATCTTCATGAGCAAGGCTTCAGGAAAGGTGTGGCAGATAGCAATTTGTATATTAAGAATGAAGGTGATGATATGTTGATTATGGTTGTCTATGTTGATGATATTATTTTTGGGGGAAATAATACTCAGATGTGCAAAGATTTTGCTAACACCATGCAGAAGGAATTTGAGATGTCTATGATTGGAGAGCTGTCATTATTTTTAGGTCTTCAGATTGCTCAATCAAAAGATGGTATATTTCTCTCTCAAGGAAAGTATATCAAAGAAATGTTGAAGAAATTTGGGATGATGGACAGCAAACCAGTGTGTACTCCAATGATTACAGGGTGCAAGATGAGTAAAGATGATGAATCTCCAGCGACAGATCAGAGGTTGTACAGATCAATGATTGGCAGTTTATTATATGTTACAGCTACCAGACCAGATATCATGCAGGCAGTTGGGTTAGTAGCAAGATTTTAGGCAGCTCCTAAATATTCTCATGTTATAGCAGTTAAGAGGATATTCAGATATCTAAAGGGCACTATGGACTTTGGGCTTTGGTATCCCAAAGGTGATGATTTCACTCTCACAGCTTATACAGATGCAGATTGGGCAGGCAGTATTGATGACAGGAAAAGCACTAGTGGTGGAGCATTCTTTCTGGGAAAGAGTTTGGTTTCTTGGCTAAGTAAGAAACAACCTTCAGTTTCCTTATCTACAGTAGAGGCTGAATACATAGCAGCAGTGGCCGGGTGTACACAGGTTTTATGGATGAAAACCACCTTGGAGGATTTCAAAGTCAAGCATGAACAACCCATCTCCATACTTTGTGATAATACAAGTGCCATAAGTATTTCCAAAAATCCGGTAATGCACTCAAGGACAAAGCATATTTCCATCAAGTATCACTTTCTAAGGGAGAAAGTGCAAGACAAGCAGGTCAAGGTAGAGTATGTGTCTACTAAAGAGCAGATTGCAGATATCTTCACCAAACCTCTTCCAAGAGATACGTTTGAGTATCTAAGGGAGAAATTGGGAGTTGTACTCCCACCCCGGAATTAATCACCTCATCAAGAGGTGGGGGAGGGACTAAGCTAAGAGGCTCATTCTTAGTCCCGAGCCCCAAAGGTGACCCTTTGCCATTGATGACAAAGGGGGAGAGATATGAGTAAGGGGGAGAGCTTCAAAGTGAAGAGGAGAACTTCAAGTCGTGGGGAGCAAAACTTCAAAGGAAGATTCTCAATTGTGGGCACAGTTGGTCAGTTGTTAGCACAGTTGGTTTCAATTTTGGCTCTTGAGAAGTGTTTTCAGTAAAGGTTTGCCATCAATGACAAAGGGGGAGATTGTTGGCAATTTTGGGTACTTTGGGTACATTGCCTTTGCTCAAGTGTATAAGTTGTCATTGATGTCAAGAAGCTCTTGAAGGAATTTGATTTGATGTCAAATAATTTGTTTTGATGAAGGTTACGGCATGACAGTTTCAAAGATCTTTTGTAAACCCCAAGTTGGCGTGTTTAAAGATTACAGGTGGATGCATTAGTTTAATGCATTTGGGTCCAGGAGGAAGTATTTATTTAAATAATTAAAAACCTTGTTAAGGTTCCCTTTAATTATTTTTAAATAAATATTAAATTATTGTTTGCAATGGGTTATCCTAACCCATGGCGCTATGTTTTAAGATTGTGGGCGCTAGCCAAGACCTCCGTCGACGTGTTAAACTCCTCGCCGACGTCAAGAGCTTATGGTAAAAATGCATATAAATCTCCCTCGATGAAAATCAAGAATGATCCCATCCGCATTTTGAAAAGAGTTGCTCATTGTGAATTCGTGATCTACTATTCGACTGTGTCTTCGCCGTTTTCGTGAATCCGCTGTTCATTTTTTTTGTACTCGTCGTTTGTCGTAAATCCATCGTAAGGTTTTCATCTTCGTGTTCACGTCAGAAGAAAGGGAGGCACTGTTGTTTTATTTAATCCCTGGCATAGAAGGAACAAGGCTAACAACGTGAGGTTTAAACCTCACCGGGCGCCTTTGGCGCATCGATAGCGGCTAGGTTGTTGGCGCGCTACCCAAACGGGAGGTTCCACATTCGAATAACGTGAAAGGGTTTTTCATCGTGAAGTGGACGCAGCGGGTGGTGTTAGAATTCATGCGCAATTTCTCCATAGCACGATTTTTGATGTTGGCCAAGGTATTTTCGAAATTAATTTTTGCTAAGTGTATTTTGCGGATGGAGGAAGTTTATTAGAGGGAAAAACAACTTAGGAGTTATAAGGAGTTTAAAGCTTGTTTTATTTTGATAAAATATTCTTTTGAAGGTGTTGTTTGAAATATCTTATTGCATTCTTATGAGAGATAAATTTTATTTTTGATAAGACTATAAGGGAGAAATAAGGTGTATAAGGGATAAATTTTTCTTGTAATGTTGAGAGTGCTTTTGGTTGATTATGGAAATGAAAGCATGATGTTTTAAGGTTAAAATTGCTTCTTGTGTGAAGTTGTGAAACCTTAAGTGGGCAGCTTTGAGATTGACATTTGCTTTCATTAAATTGGTAATAATCAAGCTATTCTTTACTTGGTTAAAGTGTTGGGCTTACTCCTTTGTTGATGATTTGAAAAGTTGTTTTGTGCTATTGTGATTTGAGTTGGTGGATGCTTTTTGTTCAAACAATATTGGAGAGAAAAGGAGTTCTACTTGTTTCCTTTTCTAATGTTGATTGTGAAATGCTTCAAGGTTGTGTTTTGAGTTGAGTTCAGTTTGAGATTGAGTTTGAGTGAGTTGATTTGAGTTGAGTTTTGAGATTGGGAGTTGAGTATAGAACATATTGAGTCTCTAACAATTCTCTTTATGCTTCTATGAGTTTGACAAATCACATTGGGTCTCTAAAAATTCACCTTGTGATTTCCTACTAAGAAAGTTTTTTTTCTTGGTGAGCTTGCTGAGTTTTGGACAGGTTCTAGTGGGGACTTGTGAGCAGTCTTGGACAGGTTTCGGTGGGGACTTGTGAGCAGATTTGGACAGGTCCTAGCAGAGGACTTGTGAGCTGAGTTTGATAGTTCTATCAGAGAACTTGAGGACAGAGGTGCACTGGTTCTTTGAGAAGAACTTGAGGACAGATTTGGCAAGTCTTTGAGAAGGCTTGTGTGTAGAGGATTGATTTGTTCAAGCTTAAGCGTTGGACAGATCTGACAGACAGAGGAAGACTTGTACTAGACCGACTGACTGTGTTTGGTACAGGTTGTTGAGCTGCTGTGGACGTGATCATAGAAGGCAGAGGTCTCTTAGGCTAAGCATTGAGGACAGGAGGTCTTCGGTGGAAAGGAGTTCCATGTGCTGGCAAGAGGTAGAGGCAGTTGATCTTCTAAGGGATCATTTCCAGAGCAGAGGGGAAGGTATCTCCTTTGAGCAGAGGCTCATAAATTCTTATTAGGGGAAGGTATCTCCTTTGGGCCGAGGCTCATAAATATTGTAATTGGGAAGGATTCCCAAAGAACTTTGAGGAAATTTTTAGAGAAAAGTTTTGTGGACGTAGCCCAACCATTTTGGGTGAACCACGTTAAAAATGGGTCTTCAATGTGTGATGCTTTCTGTCTTGATTAATGTTGTGTTGATGCCACTGCTATCTAAAGTTAAAATTATTAATTGGTTAAGTCTTATACTATTCACCCCCCTCTCAGTATAAGTCCATGTTCTTCACCAAAAATATAAAGCATACAAACAATATATCCTTTTACACCTTATTTCTCCAAATTAATTAAACCATGCTCAAGGAATAATAGCTTCTACGCAAATCTCACTCAACAATCAAGCCAAAAATCTCAACCACCCACTATCAACCTTATATCTCCAAAGAAGCATTTAACCTTAAAAATAATTTTAAATAAATCTGCCCAACCACTTCTTCTTTAACAAAAATGCAGATTTTATTTAAAAATAAAACTTTACCAAAAAAATGCTTTTGAAAATCGTGGGTCAACAGTGCCTCCGAAAAAATCGGAGCGCAAAAACTCTTCTCACACTCCACGACGGGAGTCGAACGCTTGACCTCCCTTCAAGCGCCTTCACAGAACAGTCGTTGCCACTAGGCCAACGGCGCTAGCTTGAAGGCTAGCAAGAGTCTCCTTCTCCTTAACCCTTTGGCGACGGATAAACGTGGTGAAAAAAATGATAGTCGTAGCTTTTACTTCCCAACCTTTGTGCAATTCAAATTTCTTTTACACCATTGCTTTGGACTATAGGTTATGGCTTATATAGCCAAACTTCCATGCTATGCACGACGTCGATGGGAGGATAATTCAAACTTTTCAAATTAATATTATTTTGGCACCTTCGAAACAACTTTAGGGTTTATGAAACCCTTTTGATTATTTAAAAAATAATCAAAGGTCTTTTAGACCTTAGACCTTAGGTGGAGAACCCATTAAATTATTAAAATAATTTAATCACTTAAATCAAATAAATAATTAATTAAAAAAACCTTAAAAAGGTTTTATTAATTAATTTATTTAATTAATAAGTGTCTCCAACCTTTGCATTAAGCTGAGAGTGGTTTTGAGAAAAACCCTTAATGCATCCACCTGGTTTTAATAAAAACCCTTAAACCTGCCATGGTTTTGATAAAAACCTTTTCATATGCCACATGGAATCTCTCCGAAATCTTCTAGAAAAGATTCTTTGGAATCTTCAACCTTTGAAGCCAATAAATCCTCTTGACATTAATGCCAGTTCCTTTTGACATCAATGACAACTCATAGACAGGAAGCCAGGATCTCAAACCCAAAATTACCAACACAAAAAAGGAAGAAAAAACCAAAGATATTCAAGTTGCAAAAAATGATTCCTTTGGGTGTTGTAAGTTTATTGCAATTGTAAAGTTCTTGGGTTTCATTCAGAAGACCTAATTTCAAACCCCACTTGGTACGAGGGGACTAGGACCCCTTATAAAAACCCATGTAAACTTAAATTTATCAAGTGGCATTAACTCAACCAGTTAGATTCCTCAACATTTAAGAAGGAGATCAAGGTTCAAATCTTGCCAAGTGATACATGGATAACATCTAAGCTTTGTTGTAATACCACTATGTGGTAATTATGTAATACGGGTGGGGCCAATTTCAATCTCATATAACCAATTGAAAAAAATGGTTCCTTTGATTCTCATCTCTAATTTATTGATGATACTTTTATTTTGTTTCATCCCTTAATTAGTAAGGACATGGAGTATTAATCAATATTATCATGCTATGAAAAGGATACTGGAAAGTTGCTTAATACTATAAAATATAATATTTTCCATCAATAATACCTTAGATTTACAATGAATTATTATGGATATTTTAGTGTTTAAAATTAAAATATTTCCATCAACCTACTTGGGTATTCCTTTGTCTCATGAAGGAAATAAAAATGAGCTTTGGTCTCTTGTTTGTATGGAATAAAATCTTATTTGGTAGGTTGGAAAGCTAAGTTCTTAAAAATTGTAGGAAGGCTACAACTCATAGAGACTACATTGCAATCCATCCCTATTTATATGACATCACTTTTAAGATTGCTAGTAGGTAGAGCATTAGAAACTGATAAAATTCAAAGAGATTTTCTTGGGAAAGGATAGGAGGAAGAATTTAGTTTTTTTCTTTTTAAAGTGGGATAGGGTTTGCAAAGGAAACAATATTGGAGGAGTAGGCTTGCAAAATTGCATACTTATGAGTTTGTCCTTAGGGGTAATACTTGGGTGGAGATTATTCAAAAAATAAAGGAAAGAATTGGGAAAAAATATTAATTCAAAAATATATAGATTATCTTGATGCAATAATTATTTAGGAAAAGAGCCTTACCTAAAGGATATTCACCATGGAACTTCATATCAAATTGTTTACAATTGATAAAGAAACATATTATATGGTCAGTCAATGAGGGAAATTATGTACAGTTTTAGTTTGATGCTTTGTTGAAGCCTTATCCTCTTATCTCTGACTCAAAATGACAACCATTTGCTTGGGCATGCCTAGATTGTAAAGGTCCAAAGGTCAAAGACTATATTAATATGAGAAATAACTCTAAATCATGGATTTCTATTAGTAAACTAGTTGAAGGAAAGGAACTCAAACAAATTACAGATGAACTTCAAAAGATTTTTCAAGATTTTTATTTGCCAATTTCTACACAAAAGGATGGTTTACTTTAAAATCTATCAAAATATGGTGGATACTAGGTCAATTTGGGATATGAGGATTTAGAGCAATCAAAATTTTCTACTGCCAAAGATTTTCCTTGAAAGAATGTTTGGTCACTCGAGATTTCACTAAAGCCTCAACATTTCTTTAGTTAGCAATTCAAAGTAAGATTCTAATAGAAGAGAGTCTATAAAGAAGAGGATATCATGGACCTTTTAGATGTGCCTTGTGTGAGAAGGATTTAGAAATATCAAACCATTTACTTTTTCATTGTTCCTTTGTTCACAACTTCACACCATTTGGGGTTACCTTTTAAAAATATGAAAATACAATAGGTAGCTCCATCAACATTGAAAGAGTTGATGAAATGTTGGATTAGTTAATTTAAAGTTAAAGCATTATATATTCTATGGAGGATTGGCCCTACCATTATTGGTTTAAATTTATAGCTTGAAAGGTATAATAGAATTTTTAAAAATAAATCACAATATCATGTTTAAGTTTTTGCCTCTCTTGCAAAATGTTTATAGATATGGTACTCATCATGGGAAGTCTCAAATGTAGAAAAACAAAGTGGTAACAACTTGGTAATAGGATTCAAACATACATGGAAGAGTCATTTGTTATAATGATATTAAAGCAAAGGATCTACTTTGATCTAATATAAAATAAAAAAAAATCAAAATTGATTTATCAAAATTAATTTTTTTGGATTTGGTTATTGTGAGAAACCACCTATGACCGACGTACAGGGCTGAGCAGTTTCCTCCCAACCATGACCCCTCCTAAAGTTGAGAGCTATAATTATCAATAGGGAATTTAACACAAAGCCACCACACACCCACCCCCTCACATACTCGCCCACACCATGGTTTGAACTTTGGAAAATGGTATGTTGCATCCCTAGGTGCTATAAAAATTAATTTTAATGGTGTTTTTAAATGAAATCTAAGAAAAATCTATGGAGGAGGTGTTTTTCAAAATAATGAAGGTAAAGTTCTCACTTTAGCTTACAACTATGAAGAGGCTAAGGGGATTCACAAATTATCATTAATGCTATAAAAAAAAATGGATATGGAGATTGGATAAGAAATATTATTATTGTTGATGTTCATCATCTATTATTGGAGGTAATATTTTGGAAATGTAAGCATATTTATAAAGGAAATTGGGTGGCAGATAATTTAATCAATCACAATGTTGATCTACATCTTGGTGAAATTCAAATTTTTGAAGGCATAGGCCAAGTAATATTTTATCTCTTATTTAAAATGATGTCAAGGAGCTAATTGTGAAAACACAACACTTCAAGAAGTTGAAAAATATATTTAAGGAAAAAAAATGAAAAATATTTGTGATAAAAATGCATTTTGAATATAGTTTAATTAACCTAATAGCAATTATAATATTTTTGAGTTGGTTTTCAATATCAAATGTCCAACTTCTCTCCTAAGTTGGCCATTTTCTTCAATATAGTTGAGTCCTATTCTTCACTAGTTTTCCTTCAACCTAGTGGAAATACCCTAGCATTTTCTACTCAATAAGACCTTTAAAAATAAGAGTTCAAGTCTTCACTACCTTTAAAGTGGACATGCTCTAAATCAATTTTATCAAAAGTGGGCAAAGCCAATTAATAATGGTGGCTAAATAAACTCTATAAAATTTGATAGAGTTTGGTAGTAGCTATAATACCTTTGTTGGTTTTTTAAGCCTTACTATCACAAAATATCATAGAATATCACATAGGTCCCAAATATAAAATAGCCACAATATTAAAGGTCAAAGTAATAATAATATGAACAAATTAATATGTATATCAAGGCTTATATAATAAAGAAAATAACATTCATTTATATACTGAAATATGTTGGACATTTTGAGTCCTTAAGTCAAAGTTGTCATTGATGTCAAGAAATGAAGTCATCATTAATGTCAAGGAATTTGTCAAGAAACAAGTTATCAAAGTTGTCATTGATATTCAGGAAGAAGCTTCTAATAAAGTCAAAGGTCAAGAGGAACAATGCAAAGGTTAAAGGCAAAGGGCTCCATAATATTTTTAAATATTATGTGGAAGCATAAGTTAAATGGTTTTCATAAAAACCCAAGAAAGTTTATTTGAAAAGCTAAAGGGAGGTTTAATATTTATTTGATAAATTATTTAAATTCAAAATGAATTTAAATTTTATAAATAAATATTATTTATACCAAGGTGCAAAGTGAAATATGGTTTAAATAAAACCATAGGGTTTAAAGAATTAATTTATAAAATTTAAATTCAAAAGAATTTAAATATTTTATAAATTAATAAAGCTCCAAAGGTAATTTGAGCGTCGACGTCCAAAAATCGTTGAGGGTAAATCAAGCACCGACGTCATGCATGGAGGAAGAAATTTGGTATATAAGCTAATGCCTTAGAGGCATTTGAAATCATCCTTTTGCTCGATAATCGAAGCGTGCAATAGTGTTTTGAATTCGTAAGGAAGAAAGAAGCAACGAACATTTTTGTTTAAGCACCAGCGAATAACGTCAAGGGGACTTGCACCAAAAGACCAAGCGCCAATGAGGCAAGTGGCCTAGTGGCAAAGAGGACAACGTTAGGGTGTTGGGTGCAAGGAGGTCTGTGTTCGAAACTCGATGGCAACATTTTTGTTTGTGGCAGTTGCATTGGTGTTGAGCGCCAAGGAAGGCGCACGTTTTGCGCAAGGTGAGCGAGGAAGGTTTTGAGCACGTGGTGCTCGTTTATCCCCAAGAAAGCGCCTAGCTTGCATGGCATTGGGAGCCATGGCTAGGGCACCGGTTGAGGTTGCACTGTGTGTTCGAATCCCCTCCAAGGCAAGGTAATAAATTTTGAAGTTTAATTTTTGTGTGTTGCCTAAAGTTTGGAGTTAAAAGGGTGCATGAAAGGTTTATTAGTTGGAAATGATTTTTGATAAGTTGGAGGAATAAGGTGTTAAGTTTTATTTTAATAAAGTGTTTTGGCATATTGATTTATTGAAATATTAAAAGGATAGAGGGAGCTTCTTGTCTTAGGTTATTTTTGAAAAGAAGAGTGCATTGAATATTAGTGGGAGATTATAAGGTGTAAGTGGTAATTTACTTTTTGTAAATGTTGATGAATGTTTTATTAAATATGGAGTGATAAGGTGTATGTATGTTTTAATGTTTGCATTGTAATTTGAGGAAATTAATCACCTTATAATTTCTTTGAGCTTGGCAAGAAGTGTTTGAGATTTTTGGCAGATTTAGAAGATTCCTTCATCATCAAGAAAAAGGTATGAGCACATTTTCCAAAGTTTAATTTGATTGGTTGGTTTTCTGGAAAATAAGTTTGGAGTGAAAAGGACTTGATTAGGGTTTCCTTTTGAGAGTGTTTGAGTTAATGCATCAAGGTTTTCTGGAATAAAGAGTTGTGATTAGAACCTTGTTTAATAAGCATTGTTGTTGAAGCCATTGGTTGTGTGAAGAACTTGAGCTAGGGTTTGAATATCATTGCTATGTGAAGATTGTTTTATAAGCATTGTTGTTGAAGTTGGTTGTGTGAAAGAACTTGATACTAGGGTTTGAATATCATTGCTTATGTGAAGATTGTTTTATAAGCATTGTTGTTGAAGTGGGTTGTCGAGCAAAGAACTTGAACTAGGGTTTGAAAAGAACATGAGTATCATTGTTATGTGAGATTTGTTGTTGAGCATTGTTGGAAATATTTTGAGTTGGTGGTTATATGCTTGGACTAGGGTTTGTGAGAAAGGGGTGTTTCATTGAGTGATTGGTTGAGTAGAGTTGGTTGAGCCTAGTCAAGTGGATGTGTGAAGTGATTGTTCAAGTTCCATAAAACAAACTATTCTATATTCTGAATTGAGTTGAGAAAGTGATTGAGCATTGAGTTGAAACATATTGAGTCTCTAACAATTCTCTTTATGTTTCTAAGAGAGTGATTGAAAGTATTTGAGCAGATTTGAGGTAAGTCTTTAAGAAGACTTGTGGATATGTGTATGGTTGGGTGAGTTGAAAGTTATGTGTGGACTTGTTTATTGAGCAAGTTCTGTGTGGACTTGTTGAGATATTTGAGAAGTTATATGTGGACTTGTTGAGCAGATTTGAGCAAGTTCTGAGTGGACTTGTTGAGCAGATTTGAGCAAGTTCTGTGTGGACTTGTTGAGCATATTTGAGCAAGTTCTGTGTGGACTTGTTGAGCATATTTGAGCAAGTTTAGATGGACTTGTTGAGTATATTTGAGAAAGTTTTGAGTGGACTTGTTGAGTATATTTGAGCAAGTTATGTGGACTTGTTGAGCAGATTTGAGAAGTTTTGAGTGGACTTGTTGAGTAGATTTGAGCAAGTTTTGAGTGGACTTGTTGAGAATATTTGAGCAAGTTTTGTGTGAACTTGTGGAGTTTGGTGTATATTTGAGGATAGGTTTGTGCCAGACTGAGATAGAGATTGAGTATATTTGTGCTAGACTAAAGGACTATGTTTAGTGCAGATTTGAGATAGATCTTTGGAGGTGACATAGTAGAGAGGATAGTAGTCTCTAGTGGATAGATATCCATCAGCCAGGGTAGTGAGGATAGGTCTTCTGAGTGGGGACAAGAGTCTTCAGTGGAGAGAGATCCACAAGCCAATGTAGTGGAGGCAGTAGTCTTCTAGAGGATCACCAACCAGAGCAGAGGAGAAGGAGTTCTCCTATGGATAGAGATCCACGAACTTGATTTAGGGGATTGGTATCTCCTTTGGATAGAGGTCCATAAATATTGTAATAGGGAAAGGATTCCCAAGATATTTATTGAGAAAATTTTAGTGAAATATTTTCTCCGTGGAGTAGCCCACATTGGGTGAACCATGTAAATTGTGGTGTCTCTATTGTGTGTGATGATTTGTGCATTTCTTTGGTTATTGCTATTGATATTTCCATTGATTATATTGATTAATATTGTTTGGGAAAGAAAAGTAAAAAGTGATCTTATACTATTCACCCCCCTCTCAGTATAAGCTTGTGTTCTTCAATTGGTATCAGAGTTGGTTCCTTCGAAAAAGGTTTAACAACTTGAAGGAAGATCTTACAAGAACACAAATGGCAAAGAAAGGCAAAAGTAGAACCATGAGATACAAGAAGAAAAGAACACACATGGTCATGAAAGAAAAAGAAGATGAATTTGATATTATTGTTTTGGGAGGAAGAATGGAAATAGATTCAAGATATGAATCAAGCAATGGAGAAAATATCAGATTGATAAAGTTTTGTACCAGATGTAGGAATACAGGTCACCATGCAACTTATTGTCCACAAGAAGGTGAAGAATATTTTGTTTGTGGTCAACTCGGCCATGATGCAGGTTATTGCAATGGGTTTAGTAGCGGTGAAGATGAAGATGATATTTTTAGAAATGAAATCCTAGAGGTTGGTTCAAGAAAGGATAATAGGGACAATCAAAATAGGTATGAAGAAAAAACTCTACTTTCAGTATTAGAAGAAAATGCTCCTATAGAAGATCAAAGAAAGAAAGAAGAGAAAGATTCAGAAAAAGAAAAGGATGAAGCCACTCTTAAGGAACTTGTTGAATTGAAAAAGGAGAATTTAGAATTGAAGGCTCAAATACAAGAAGATGAGAAATGTAAGACAAATCTTCTACAAGATCTCTCTGACTTGAGAGATAAGGTTGAAAAGGCAAGAAGAGTTGAAGAAGGTATGATTGAAAATTCAAAGGTAAAAAGGATAGAATGTGAAAGACTTATGGTTACTCTTGAAGAATTAAAAAGGGAGAACTCAGGATTAAGAGTTCAAGCTCAAGAAGATGAGAAAGCAAAAGCAAAGTTTCTATAGGAACTCACCAACTTCAAAATCAAGGTTGAAGAGGCAAGAAGGATTGAAGAAGGTATGGCTAAAAAATTAAAGGTAAAAGATCTAGAGTGTGAAAGATTAGAACATGAGATAGTTTCACTAAGGATGGAAGTAAAAGGTTCTAAGGACAAGCTACACAAGTTTGAGGAAAATTCAAAGACTTTAGACAGGATTATCAATGCACAAAGGTCATCAGTCACCATAACAGGACTTAGTTCTAAATAAGAATAAGGGAAACATGAAGCAAGAAAAGGAGAGTCAAGCTCAAACACCAGAAAAGAAGAAGCGTCAAAAGAAGTAAGTAAAAGAGAGAGTGAGACTTCTAAGGATAAGTTGGACAATAGAAAGTTCAACAAGGAAAGGAACAATGCACAAGTAAGGAACAGATGGAACAGGAAACAGGTAGAAGAGACTAAGAGACCAATGGGGTCTAGGCAAGGTTTCTTCAGTGGAAGATGTTTTTCATGTCACAGGTTTGGGCACATGGCTTCACAGTGCAGGACACATGAAAGACAGGAATATGGGAACAAATAACTTTTCCATGGGTATTGCTACTCATGTAATCAGTTTGGTCACAAGGCAATGAATTGCAGGGTTCATGAAAGAAGAGGATATGGCTTCACTAGGAGAAATCCTAAGACATTTGCACCTCCAAGGAATAATAACATTAAGTGTTATAAGTGCAATAATTATGGTCACACAACAAAGTGGTGTAGAGCAGACATTCCAGAAACAAGTATGAACAGGAACAAGAACATGAATATGAACATGAATATGAATAGGAACATGGATATGAACATGGAAAGGAACAAGAATAGGAACGAATAGGAACAAGAATAAGAATGTAGAGATGGACATGGAAAAGGATCAAAAAGGAATTATTCAAAAGGATCAGATAAGAAGGAAAGAGGATAAAGGTAAAGAACAAGTGCTTTCTGGGAGTAGAAATACTCCCACCCCAGAATTAACCACCTCAAGAGGAGGTGGGGGAGGGGCTAAGCTAAGAGGCTCATTCTTAGCCCCGAGCCCCAAAGGTGACCCTTTGCCATTGATGTCAAAGGGGAGAGATTTGAGTAAGGGGGAGAGATTTGGTATTTGAAGAGAGCATTGAGCCAGGGGGAGCAATGTCCCAGGGGGAGCAGAACAAGAAAAAGTCAAGTTTTTGGTAAAAATAATTTGGGTTGCCATCAATGACAAAGGGGGAGATTGTTGGACATTTTGAGTCCTTAAAGTTAAAGTTGTCATTGATGTCAAGAAATGAGGTCATCATTAATGTCAAGGAATTTGTCAAGAAACAAGTTATCAAAGTTGTCATTGATATTCAGGAAGAAGCTTCTAATAAAGTCAAAGGTCAAGAGGAACAATGCAAAGGTTAAAGGCAAAGGGCTCCATAATATTTTTAAATATTATGTGGAAGCATAAGTTAAATGGTTTTCATAAAAACCCAAGAAAGTTTATTTGAAAAGCTAAAGGGAGATTTAATATTTATTTGATAAATTATTTAAATTCAAAATGAATTTAAATTTTATAAATAAATATTATTTATACCAAGGTGCAAAGTGAAAGATGGTTTAAATAAAACCATAGGGTTTAAAGAATTAATTTATAAAATTTAAATTCAAAAGAATTTAAATATTTTATAAATTAATAAAGCTCCAAAGGTAATTCGAGCGTCGACGTCCAAAAATCATTGAGGGTAAATCAAGTGCCGACGTCATGCATGGAGGAAGAAATTTGGTATATAAGCTATGCCTTAAAGGCATTTGAAATCATCCTTTTGCTCGATAATCGAAGCATGCAATAGTGTTTTAAATTCGTAAGGAAGAAAGAGCAGCGAACATTTTTGTTTAAGCACCAACGAATAACATCAAGGGGACTTGCGCCAAAAGACCAAGCACCAATGAGGCAAGTGGCCTAGTGGCAAAGAGGACAGCGTTAGGGTGTTGGGCGCAAGGAGGTCTGTGTTCGAAACTCGGCATAAGTGTTTTTGTTTGTGGTAGTTGCATTGGTGTTGAGCACCAAGGAAGGCGCACATTTTGCGCAAGGCGAGCGGGGAAGGTTTTGAGCACGTGGTGCTCGTTTATCCCCAAGCAAGCACCTAGCTTGCACGGCATTGGGAGCCATGGCTAGGGCACCGGTTGAGGTTGTGGTGTGTGTTCGAATCCCCTCCAAGGCAAGGTAATAAATTTTGAAGTTTAATTTTTGTGTGTTGCCTAAAGTTTGGAGTTAAAAGGGTGCATGAAAGGTTTATTAGTTGGAAATGATTTTTGATTAGTTGGAGGAATAAGGTGTTAAGTTTTGTTTTAATAAAGTGTTTTGGCATATTGATTTATTGAAATATTAAAAGGATAGAGGGAGCTTCTTGTCTTAGGTTATTTTTGAAAAGAAGAGTGCATTTGAATATTAGTGGGAGATTATAAGGTGTAAGTGGTAATTTACTTTTTGTAAATGTTGATGAATGTTTTATTAAAGATGGAGTGATAAGGTGTATGTATGTTTTAATGTTTACATTGTAATTTGAGGAAATTAATCACCTTATAATTTCTTTGAGCTTGGCAAGAAGTGTTTGAGATTTTTGGCAGATTTAGAAGATTCCTTCATCATCAAGAAAAAGGTATGAGCACATTTTCCAAAGTTTAATTTGATTGGTTGGTTTTCTGAAAATAAGTTTGGAGTGAAAAGGACTTGATTAGGGTTTCCTTTTGAGAGTGTTTGAGTTAATGCATCAAGGTTTTTTGGAATAAAGAGTTGTGATTAGAACCTTGTTTAATAAGCATTGTTGTTGAAGCCATTGGTTGTGTGAAGAACTTGAACTAGGGTTTGAGTATCATTGCTATGTGAAGATTGTTTTATAAGCATTATTGTTGAAGCCATTGGTTGTGTGAAGAACTTGAACTAGGGTTTGAGTATCATTGCTATGTGAAGATTGTTTTATAAGCATTGTTGTTGAAGTGGGTTGTTATGCAAAGAACTTGAACTAGGGTTTGAAAAGAACATGAGTATCATTGTTATGTGAGATTTGTTGTTGAGCATTGTTGGAAATATTTTGAGTTGGTGTTTATATGCTTGGACTAGGGTTTGTGAGAAAGGGGTGTTTCATTGAGTGATTGGTTGAGTAGAGTTGGTTGAGCCTAGTCAAGTGGATGTGTGAAGTGATTGTTCAAGTTCCATAAAATAAACTATTCTATATTCTGATTTGAGTTGAGAAAGTGATTGAGCATTGAGTTGAAGCATATTGAGTCTCTAAAAATTCTCTTTATGTTTCTAAGAGAGTGATTGAAAGTATTTGAGCATATTTGAGGTAAGTCTTTGAGAAGACTTGTGGATAGTTTTGTGTAGGCTTTTGTGGAAGCTTACAATACAAATTTGGACAAGTTCTGTGTGGACTTGTTGAGCAGATTTGACAAGTTTTATGTGGACTTGTTGAGTAGATTTGACAAGTTATGTGTGGACTTGTTGAGCATATTTGAGCAAGTTCTGTGTGGACTTGTTGAGATTTTTGAGTGGACTTGTTGAGCAGATTTGAGCAAGTTCTGTGTGGACTTGTTGAGCATATTTGAGCAAGTTCTGAGTGGACTTGTTGAGCAGATTTGAGCAAGTTCTGTGTGGACTTGTTGAGCAGATTTGAGCAAGTTCTGTGTGGACTTGTTGAGCAGATTTGAGCAAGTTTTGAGTGGACTTGTTGAGCATATTTGAGCAAGTTCTGAGTGGACTTGTTGAGCAGATTTGAGCAAGTTTTGTGTGGACTTGTTGAGTATATTTGAGCAAGTTCTGAGTGGACTTGTTGAGAATATTTGAGCAAGTTCTGTGTGGACTTGTGGAGCAGATTTTGGTGTATATTTGAGGATAGGTTTGTGCAACCAGAGATAGAGATTGAGCAAATTTGTGCTAGACCGAAGGACTATGTTTAGTGTAGATTTGAGATAGAGCTTTGGAGGTGATAGAGCAGAGAGGATAGTGGTCTCTAGTGGATAGAGATCCATCAGCCAGGGTAGTGAGGATAGGTCTTCTGAGTGGGGACAAGAGTCTTCAGTGGAGAGAGATCCACAAGCCAGTGTAGTGGAGGCAGTAGTCTTCTAGAGGATCACCAGCCAGAGCAGAGGAGAAGGAGTTCTCCTGTGGATAGAGATCCATGAACTTGATTTAGGGGATTGGCATCTCCTTTGGACAGAGGTCCATAAACATTGTAATAGGGAAAGGATTCCCAAGAGATTGATTGAGAAAATTTTAGTGAAATATTTTCTCCGTGGAGTAGCCCACATTGGGTGAACCACGTAAATTTGGTGTCTCTATTGTGTGTGATGATTTGTGCATTGCTTTGGTTATTGCTATTGATATTGCCATTGATTATATTGATTAATACTATTTGGGAAAGAAAAGTAAAAAGTGGTCTTATACTGTTCACCCCCCTCTCAGTATAAGCTTGTGTTCTTCAAAATATGAATGTAACTAGCATGAATCATTCATGAACTATGCATGAATAAAACTTACAATATTATTTTCTCAAAATATATACAAGTTTTATTCCTTCTCTTCCTCTTAAAATCAAATAATGTGGTATATGAATATCGTATTTTTTGTTCTTCTCATGGAGCATTATCTCTATAATATAGCCATAGTAATATGACTCTTCAAGTACTTGACTATTGCTCTCCATATGCCAAGTTTCATGACTCTTGGCTTATCATCTTATCACTTGCATACTTGATGGACACTTGACTCTACAATACTTGCACACATCTTTATGACTTTTACACTTCAACATGCACTCCTAATATTCGACTTTTGTGCACATCCTCACATTACATATTTGCACTCTTAAATACAAGATACTTGTGCACATTCTCTCAACATGACACTTGTACATTTCCTATACATTGCACTCTCACATGACACTTGTGCATTTCCTACATATTAACACTTATATAAAAGGGAAAATATAAATTATACTTTAAACTATAGACTCAACACTAATCTATTACATATTTACAATTGTACCATGAAGGTACCATGGGAGTACATTAGCATAATGTAATATACCTCAACAATTTCTCCCTTGAACAAAATAATCCTTAAAAATTAAACCCTTACTATTGCTTGTCGAAATAAGAGCCCCTTGCTGAAAATTTTTTGTTGAAAGGAAAATTTTCCCCTTAAAAAATATATTACAAATACAATAATATTTTATACAAAAAAAGGTTTGCACGTAAAGTGGATTACATGCTAAAGGATTACGTGTGTGGCACACGTAGGAAATAATGCCATCTAGTGCATGCATAGTACGCAAACAAACTCTTGAAACGCAATCATGACGTGCTACCAATGAGCCGATGGGAGAGAATGGAATGTGCTACATGGAGCATAAGGAGGAAGGAATAGCAAGAGCCCAAGGGAAATAAATAAATTTGCACAATAAAAGTGAGCTAAATCAAATAATTTTTGGCACGTAGGAGATATTTTTGGTGATGAAGAATTGTCACTGGTGCTCTAAAAGGTTTGTTTGGTTGTAGAGGCTAAAAAACAAATTAGTCATATGTCTTAGAGGTTTGCCAATAGAGCAAACTTCGATGCACAGTTGGAAAAGAGTCATCACTTGGTACACTTGATGTAGAAATTGAAGTCCACACAATTAACATGTATGAGCTAATGTATGTTGTAATTAAAAAATAGTGTGCCTAAGTTATGTGTAGACAACTTCAAGATGGTAGAAAAGAACGCAACAATCTAGACATGTTAATGTTGGTGTGACATTGCTTTGGATATAATTGCCTGTGCCAAAAAAAAAAATTGTAACCTTCAAGAAAACTTTGTTGGGCATCAATAATCCCACTAGAGGATGGACACACAATGCAAAAGAGTAAGAATTGGTCTTCCAAATGCAAGAGACTTTGCAAGTGTGAAGGAGAAGGACATGTCGCATCATGCATGCATACTACGTTAATGCTTCTTTGACTTTAAAACAACCTCAAAAGGTGGTGCGCAGATGAGATCAACTAGAGTGTGTTGTCTTTGATGAGGCATGTGAGAGATGTGAACTCTACATAAGAATCCCTAGTTGGAGCGTTCCTAGATGGGAGATGGAGGAGGTCGCACATGTTTTTAATCACACACCTTCATAGAGTTTGTGGATAGCTACATAGATCAACAAGCGAGATGTCTGATTATCTAGTCTAAAACTAGAGGGAGTGCCACATGTGACAATACTAAGAAGATGTTATTGAAAAACAATGAAGAAAAGTGATAGTTTCATTCTCATGAAAAGTTTTTGCCATGATCATGCTTTTAGGAGAATGCAAGAATCATAGTCGAATCACCAATGGACAAAGATCAAAGGAGAGTTGTATGGGTCTATTGAAGGGAGGCCACATAGAATGGTTTTCTCTAGAGAGCTTCCTTGCCTCCCCAAGGGATGAGGAGAAAAGCAAAGGGCTATATGCAAGCCTCAAATAAAAACGAGAAACCTAAGCCTAAATAACAAAACAAGTTAACCCCAAACCAAGGATCAAAAAGGTCAACCTAAACCTAAGGTCAAAACTTAGCTCTAATACTAGTTGATATGGATTTCTTGAATCCAAAATCTAGATTGCATTTTCATGGAGCACTGTTACATATTTATAGCATTACAAACCACCCTTTGAAATAAATCTAGAAGGTGGATAAAAGGATCTACAAGGTTGCTTGGAAATGTCTTGAAACACGTGCTTGCCTTCCATGCTGACCAGACTTTTCTAGAAATTTGATTACCTACATTTTAATATTTTATTATATTTCGACCAAACCTTTCTAGAAGGCTGATTACATACATATGTAATTTATTATATAACATTTTTATATTTTATATTGTCTCGTTCGTCATCAAGAGAAGATTTTATGCTACTTGAGGAAAATAAAGATGCTTTACTTGGATTAAGCTTCACCTCATTCACTTTAAAATTTATCTTTTCATCTTCTTTTGCACCTTTAACTCCTATATTTAAACTTGTGCATTGTACTTCCTCATCCCTTGTATCATTTTTTCTTCTAATGGTTGATTCAAGTGAATTATAATGGTCTTTGCCATTTGGTGATGTAGAGAGGTTTTTCTTGTCACTTTCTTAGGAGTGGAAAATCCTTGATTTGACCTAGCTTCTCCTATGATATGATCTCCTTATTTCAAATTAAAGTTTACTTAATGCCCAAAATGTTCCATCTCTTTCTCTACCATTTTCACTTTGCAATCTCTTGTCATGTGTTTGGTTTCATGATAGTTATTGCAACATCAGAATGCAATGTTTTCATAATCCACTTATTGATCCCATTCTCTTGATTCAAATTTAAATCTAATGGACTGTAGTAAAGGCTTTGAAATATCCATGGCAAAACATATTCAAATGTATACAACATGCTTTCTCTCCTTAGTAGTTAGTCCCTCTCGAATGAACTCGTCTAAAGTATTTCCAAATATTCTTCAAAACCTCCTTATTGATGAGTTGATAAGGAAGTCCAAAAAGGGTAATAATAGTCTCTGTCTCCAAAACATTTCTCACTCCATGGTCTTAAGTATAATGCATCTTTGTCCCTAAACCAAGGGCCTCTATCCATTATTTTATCCCTTATTTCTGAACTGGAGAAGATAAAGAGAAAAAATCTTTTGAAAGAAAAGTCATGAAGTAATTTGAATTCAATCCCCACTTTCACCTGATCCAATTTTAAATCTCAAAAAAACCTAGTCAGTATCCATGCAACTTACATATTAACCCTTTGGTTTTGAGAACCATTATATCATGTTTGATCGTCCCAGTCTTGATAATCACTTTTGGTATAGTATTTATTACTTGGATAAAGTTTACAATAGATTCACTCTTCCTCTTATTGTTAACTAAAGCATCCATACTTCCAACTAAGATGTCCTTACTTCTAATAAGGACTTTCAAAATTGACTTTTTTGCTATGTTATCTAAAATTTTCACATAGATCCTTTAGTTTTATAGTTTTCTAACATTTGGAACAAAAAATGATGCTCATTCCTTGATCGCATGCTTCCTACTTACTCATCGTTTACACTTGCTTCCCACTCATCTTTGAAAGACTCACACTTACTCTTGACTCTAAAATAAATAGTATTAATTTAACCAAGCTTTAATTTTATTTTTATTTGGTTAGTGTGAGAAACCCCTATGGCACTTGCCACTCATCTTCGAAAGACTCACACTTACTCTGACTCTAAAATAAATAGTATTTATTTAACCAAACTTTTTTTTATTTGGTTAGTGTGAGAAACCCCTACGACCAATGCACAGGGTTGAGTAGTCTCCTCCCAAGGTTGAGTAGTTTCGTCCCAACCATGACCCCTCGTAAAACCAAAAACTATGCTTATCAATAAAGAATTTAACATACAACCACCACACACCACCCCTTCATACACTCACCCACATCGCAATTTGAACCTTAGACCTGAAAAAAAAAAAAAAAAAACTCAAAACATTGCATTATCCCCTTAAAACTATTTAACCATACTTTAATTACTAAAATATAAAATATTACTTCTTTTTAAATTCAAATATTAATTATTTTATTTAAAATTTTAAAACATATTTAAATTATAACCTAAATGTTAACGTGATTAGAGCAGTTACAATTCCCTTGTAGCCACGTAAAAAAAATCTTTTTCTCTTTCTTTCACGTTTATATCTTCATTATTTTTTTATTTGATTAGAGAATTGATTATAACCATATTATTTTTTAGTAGTTGATAAGCGGATTAAAATCAGAGGGCTGTATTCATCAAACCTATTCCACTCCATGACGTGAAATGAACCACCAAATGAACCACCAAGTGCTCGCTTGGGATTCATACCGTTGTTGGCTTTATCCAGCTAACCTATTCCACTCATTATTTTATAAGGTTGAAACTCTAGTACAAACTGCCACTCACTCAAAGAATTTAATCTGGCACTAACTCAAAAAATTTAGATCAAACAACTACCTTTGTAACAAGCTTCTCCCAAAATTTGAACTTAAATCTTTTCCTGATAAATACCCAACCAAACTATCATTCATAGCCATTACATTTAAAACAATCTTCATGTCACACGTGTAGCAATCTTCCGTCCCACACGTGGATAAGTGTTGGTCTTCGCCCTCCACAAAGACAGCTTATTGTCTAGACATCATTGCACATCGGATACCGTGCCAACACTTATCCATCCTGGACTTCTTCATAAACGCATTCAGAATTGTACTTTAAGCCGTGGAGTCCTTTCTACATATTTTTCATTTATATATAATATAATTTTTTTATATTTTAATAGTAAAAGCATACAATTAAGAATATAACAGGTCATCTTATGTTGTGAACTTAAATCTTTAATGTACCACTGTCCCAAATTTCAATCCCCTCTAATATCCAATTCAATTGTGCGCTTGAAATTCAACCTTAGCCCTTAGGTATTCACTTTAATTCTTAATTATTTACATTCATTAATTATATAATAACGTTTATTCACTTTAATTTTTAATTATTTACATTCATTAATTATATAATAACGTTTATTTATTTATGTTTTATGGAGGAGTGTAATGGTTTGGTGGTTTGGGCTTTGGTTCCTTTTAGAGGTTCAAGGTTCAGTGGTTTGGGCTTTGGTTCCTTTTAGAGAGGTTCAAGGTTCAAACCATAACATAGATGAGTGTGTGAAGGGTAAGTGTGTATTCATTAAAAAAATAATAATAATATATATATATATATATATATATATATATATATATATATATTAAAAATGTTCGAGGAATTGAACTTTGGTTCTTTTTTGAGAGGTTTAAGGTTCAAACTATAGCGTGGGCAAGTGTGTGAGGGGTAAGTGTAACTCTGGGCTTTACGAGGGATCATGGTTGAAAGGAGACACTCAAACTTATACGTTGGTCGTCGAAATTTTTTACACTAACCAAATAAAAAATATTTATATATATTTATTAAAAAACTAAAAATATATAATTTAATTATTTAAAAAATGATTTAAAACAATTTTATTATTATTTTTATAAGAAATTTTTTATAAATTTTAATTGATGGTAAAAAACAAAACAACAAATACATTCCAATAAAGTAACCAACAACTAACTTATCTTTTTATACAAAAATATTACAAATAATTCAGTGTTCAAACTAAGCGTTTACCCAGCTAATTAGAAGTATGATATCCAGCAGGTATATAACGTGTGCGCATAATAACTTTGACGACATAGAGATAAAAAAATGTTATTGTGGACACGAGGGGCTATCGAACAAGAATATACCCATGCGTACATCCCTTTGAATAAGAACAAAAATAATACAAACATTTTATCTATCATTTGAAGGTTAAAAGAGGAGTCGGGCTTCTGCCAGATTGGGACCAGCCTGTCCCGGAGGAGTCAAGGTGGCCCATCCTCTTCAGTAAATTTTGGCCGTCTAAAAAGTTAGCCGGGTGTCAAAGTCTTCCCCATGATTTTATTGGGAGAGGTGCAAATACTTTGTTGAAACTTGAATCTCAGATGAGTCGTCCTTCTCTCACATCAACACGGGTCCTCCTCCTATTTTATGCTGAAAATTTAACTCGGTTTGAACGGACAGGTCGACGCCCTCAATTCCCCGTGATTTGAATCATTTTCAAATTGATTATTTTTTAACACTGTTCAGATTTTTATATAACCTTTTAAAATGATTTTTTAATACTCAATAGAAGAAACATGGAAACTTGGAGAGGTGCATCTTTTTGCATTACAAATTCATGACTCTTTTATTTTATATCTTCTAAGTTTTCACTTGAATATTTAACATGTAATTTGTTAACTTACATGTAGCACATTTGAACATTTTGTTACATAACATTTGGACTTTTCTCTGTAATTTACATTTTTGATATTATATTAGAATATTATAACCCATATAATATCATATTAATTATATGGTTATAATGTAAAAAAATAAAGTTATTTAATTTTTTTCAATTAATTATAAAATATGTATTTACATAAAATATAATATAATCATTTATATTAATTATTTTTGAAACAAAATTTTAAATAATAACATATACTAAAACATATAAATAATTTATAAGGAAATCGTAACATCATTGGTTTTTGTTATTATAAACCTTAGTCCATTGGGTTAGATGAAGTCAACGAGACCCACTACCCTCTAAGACATAAAAAACGGAGAAGTTAACCAACAAACACTCAACCCTACAATCCAACTTATCCTCGTTGATGGTTGTTTCTTAAGTGGTCTTGTGTTCAAACCCCTTGAAGGTGGTTGTTGATGTAATTTGTAAACGTCCTCTATATTAATAATAAAAAAAAAAATTTATCCTCTCCTAAGTATGTCTTGGTTTAAACCTTAGAAATCACCAAAGAAAAGTCAAAGCCTTAACCACTATGTTATCCTTATCACATAAATAATTTTTATTTTTAATTTAATTTTTTAAACTTATTTTAAAATTAAATTAAATAATAAAAATAAAATTCCAACTTTAACTAACTATAAATCAATTAAAAATTTATTATAATACTAAACTAAAAAAATTCAATCCAATTAAAACCACATTAACTATGAAAACTGAGTAAATAGGATCTTTCCCTTAACTCATGTCTAATAGGATTTTCCCCTTAGATCATGTCTAAATTTTTATAATAAAGAGTATGATGTTTCAAATAACATCTTATTTTTCATCCAGAAAGATTTCATGTAATTGAAATTTGTTTGATAAACAATAAAAACTAATAACTCAATAGGGTGTGAGGATTTGAAGATAAATAATTTTAAATTTTATAAGGTTATAAGTTATATAAGATGATGTTATATAGAAATGATTTATTTTTATTTTTTAATAAGTTATACGTGGTTTCTATTAGATGTTATTCATCAAAATATTATATTTGTTAATAGGTTAATTAAATCATTTTCATGGTTTTTTATAAATGTTTTTATATTTTTTTATTAGATATATTTCTCAACTTTTTTAAAATACTATATTTCCACAATCAATTCTTTGATATCATTTTGATTAAGAGATAAAATCCTACTTAGATTTTTTTAAACTATGTGTGGTTTCTATTAGGATCACTTTCATTACAAAAACAAAACACTGCATTGCTCTCATTATATTTTTAACAAGTTAATTAAACCATATTCAACTTGATTTTCTATCAAAGATATTATTCATTTGTCTTTTGATATTTCTATCAAAGATATTCTTCATTTATCTTTTTATCAAAGATATTCTTCATCGTCCTCAAACTATTAAGTTTTCACAATCAACTCCTTTATCTCAGATGTTTTTCGAAATTTAAATTCTGTCAAGATAAAATTCAACACCATGAATGGCTAAAATATTTGCTACCCAATTTTCATATCTATAAATATCTTGTCTATAAAAACCTCACAATTTTTTGACACTTTTTTTTAAAGTTCTTATTCATGCCCCTAATATTCCAAGATATTATTTTCATTGCCATTTTTATTTTTATTTGTGGGTTTAGTCCCACTTCTTGTTAACAAGTGTGATGTTTGCTTTTGTTTTCCCATATCAATATTCTTCTCCGTTTCTTTTCTCTTTGTTTTTTCTTCTTTGGTTCTCTCTTTTTTCATTCTTAGTAATACTTTCATCTTCATCAATCTTCTCACACTGCTCATAGTAAGACTTATCATCTTCAGGTTTGGTTTGCTCTAAAGGAATTAAAGTGCAAGGAATAACCTCAAAAGCACACTCTTATTTATGTTTCCTTGGACACCCTAAAGTGCAAGGATACTTTTTTTTTGTGGAAAACATCCCAGAGGGGATGCCACTTTTGGGTAAGACCCAGGAGGCAAGGATATCTATTCCACCAAAAATGCCTAGGACTTGCACTTGGACTACCACCTTTGACACGAGTAAGGAGCATGTCTGAAACAACACACAACAAGAACAAACAAACACAAACACACAAAAATCTAAAACAAGTAAAGCATACTCTGTGAGTGTGTCAGCAAGAAAAGGCACAAGAAAAAACATGAAGCACATAGAAAAAACACACAAACAACAGAGGAAAACACATTAAAAAATAAATAAATAAATAAAATAAACCACACAAAAAAATGAAATACATAGAAAAAACCACCAACGCAACATAACAAAAACAACAAAAATAAACAAAAAACGGTAGAACACAAAACACACAAAAAAAACTCAAAAACAACTTAACAAAACAAAACCAAAACAGAAACAACAAAAAGAATAAAAAACACCACAAACAAAATCAGGAAAAACAAATACAACAAAAACTAAGTCAAAGGAGCAATTGACAAATCAAACAAAATATGGGAACACTAAGAAAAAAACCAAAGCTTAACAAATTACCAAAAATATCAGAAATTGCTTAGCAAAATAACCAAAGCTTACAACATTGCCATAAAGAGACTGACTATAAACCTTAGGATTATGGCATCCTTATACTTTTATTTGTATCTTGCTTCATTCCAGTTGGGACTATAGGTTGGTTACTTGGTACCAAGGCACTACTATTGGAATTTGTATGGTCTTTTTGAGGATTCGTTTTGTTTGTAGTTTGAACCTACCCTTTTGTTTTGCACTTGGGTTGGTTTTCTACATTGTACTTTTTTTTCCTATACTATTATTTCTCAGCATCACGGTAAGCTCTTTTAATGATTTCTCATCATGCAATTCTTCTTGTTTCCTCTCTTCATCAAACTGTGTCTCCATAATAATTGTTTCCATTTGACCATCCTCATCATCTACTTTCTCCTCCGTGGAGATTTCAAAGGTATTAGGAGAAATAATTGTTTTCTCTTTTGTTGCTATTTTTTGTTGTGTTTTTTTGTTTAGGGATTTGAAACCCTGCCAAGTCCCCATCCTATTTCTCTTTTTTAGGGACCTTATGTGGACAATCCTTGGCTAGATGACCATATTCATGATAAATTATGCATCTAAATGGAATATTTTCTTAATATACTACTTGGTCCCAAATTTATTTACCATATTGTAAAGTAATCTTCTCTAGAAGTGGTTTGTCAAAATCAATCAAAACACAAATCCTTGCATAAATCATATGCTCTAAGTGTTGGGTACAATCAGAAGTCATCATGTAAACTCCTAAAGAATTTCCAATTGTTTCGAATATCTTTGGATGTTAGTATTCTATCGGAAGACCAAATAAAAGGGCCCAAACAGGGGCAGTTGAAGGTATCTCTTCTTCAGCTTTGAAATTGGTATGCTAGGGCTTCATGAAGAGCCTTGCCCTCCCAAAAAACCATGGCCCCCCTTGAAAAATATTCTCTCTATCTTCTTCATTTAAAAAAAAATAAGAAAGTAGCTATTAGGGTATGTAGAAATTTGGAACTTACCTTTAGTGCTCTAGTTATTGGTAGCCCATTGCTTGAAGGTAGCAATAGTCGGTCATAATCCCATGAATCGACAAATTAGGCTTTTCCTCTCAATCGCATCTATTCCTTTATGAACATCCATTATTTCCAACTTCACTACTAGGGATCCATTAGTTGCTTTCATGCAACCCATCTCTATTTTCCTTGGATCAACCTTTGGCATCCTCAATGGTTTCCTTGGCAATTGTTATTTGTGTTCCCCTCCTATTTGAGGTGGTCCTCCACGAATTGCTTCTCTAAAATTTATTTTTGACTTAATGCATGCATCTTTATTGAAACCCTCCATCCCAATATCCAAAAGATGAAATTGCAGGAAACCCTAAATTTTCACTGTAAACCCTAATGTAGTCGCTTTCACCCTCAAAATGTTCTGCTATAAGGAGAATTATAAATCCATAATTTGCATCTTTGATTCCCTAGCCTTCAGCAAAATCCGTTGTCCACCATTTCATCGTCGTTGGGAAATATTCTCAGTCGCACCGTTTCTGTGCAGTTGTTCGCCACAGTGAACAACACTCGAGAGCCGTTCGAATTTCAAAGTGCAAATATACTCTTTCGTAGAAATTACCTTCTTATTTTACCCTCAAAACCCTAAATTGTTATGGATTTCCTTCATCCTTATTTCTTTGTTATGATGATCTTGAAATCTTAAAGTGTAAGGGATAACATCTACACCACTTTTTATTTTATTACTAGAAGAGTATTCTATACTACTTCAGGAAAATGAAGATGATTTACGTGGAATAAACTAGACCTCTTTTGCCATCTTTGTTTTAGGATTTTCCTCCACATATTCCTTTGCATCTTTAACTCCTTCTAAACTTGCCAAATGATGTTGTAGATTGTTTTTTTTACCTCTTCTTTTGTAGTGAAATATCTTTGGTGTAACAATCCTTAAACAAGAAAACAAAAACACACAAACAGAAAGAAAAAGGTTTATATTATACATATTTAATTTTTTTTTGATCAAGGAGAAGGATTCATAAATCCCCATCCAACCTTAGACCAACTTAATGTTTGACATCTCCTAAGTTTTCTCAAGAACTATACCACATGATATTCCCCTCACGCAAGTTCATTCTGCGTAGGCCTATCTCATGTCATGCATGTAAGTCCATCCATCTTATCATTATTTATGAGCTAGACTTACCACCCTCAATCATTGGAAGGTATACATGCATCTCTATACTACATACAACCCATTATGTGTGGATATGCTATGTGTATTGCGGGTTGGGCTATCAATATCGTCCTATGACAAGATATCTTAACTCTTGGTACGATCTTCTAAACCTAGATAACCCATCTCCCTAAGGGGGTCTTAAGCCCTTAGGTCATCCTCTAAGTTCACCTAGAACTTACAACTTTTAATTCTTTTCTTTTATAAAAACTCATAAGAATATCAAAGATAAATCTAGATACTAAATCTAACAAAACAATGAAATTAAACAAGCATGAAACATACATTAAAGAGAAAGCATGCGATAGACAATTAAGTAGCATTTCAATTAGAAAGGATATCAAAATACAATAATAAACAATGCTCATTCAATCCATAGGTAAATATGGCAAAACCCCATGCTTTCCATAATTACTTTACATATAATCCATTGGGAAAATCTCCCCACAAATCTATTCTACTGCATAATCAAGCAAGAAGTAAGTTAGAGAGCAAACTTGCAAAGTAGTCCACAACCTAGCTTTGGTCCTCCCGCTCTTCCATCGATCAAGTGAGGATAACAGGGGATCAGGACACTCATGGATCCGGATAGACATGCTTCTAATGCATTTACTCATTTATTTGCCAAATTGCAACTATACAATTAACCCAAGCAATTCAACTTTACAATGCATAGTTGTTATCATAGAGCTTCCCTCTCTATGACCCCTCTCACCCACTTATGAGAGTCATCCTACTATGCATCCCACCTCATGCTTTCTTTGCAATTAATAATCTAACCCACACTTAACAATTAAAGTCCCATACCCTTAACTGTTCAATGCATTGGGTTATTTCATCTCATTTAATCAAAGCAAACCGATTTAGCTTGCACCACATATGTTTCTCATCACTTCATAAAGCAAGGTCCCATACCCTCATTTTACAAAATGAACCATAACATAATATAAATTCATTCCATTTCATAAATCAAGGTCCCATATCTTCATTTTATAAAATGAACCATAACATAATATAAATACATTATATTTCATAAAGCAAGGTCCCATACCCTCATTTTACAAAATGAACCATAACATAATTTAAATCCATTCCATTTCATAAAGCAAGGTCCCATACCCTCGTTTTACAAAATGAACCATAGCATAATATAAATCTATTCCATTTCATAAAGCAAGGTCCCATACCCTCATTTTACAAAATGAACCATAACATAATATAAATCCATTCCATTTCATAAAGCAAGGTCCCATACCCTCATTTTACAAAATGAACCAAACATATTATTCTAAATTAGAAGTCTACCACTTAAGGAAACCTTCTTGCTTAATGAGCTTCCTACTCAGCTAGAACCAGATGGGGTATTTCTCACCTATCACCCTACGATATCCCAAGATGATGCTTCTAACCTGCTATGCTACGCACACCGCCCTTTGACTTTGGGTGCAACATACAGTGCTTCGGCTAACTCACAATATCTCAACTTCAATGCTACACACAGCACCTCAGTGTACAACATACAACACTCAACTTTACATAGTGATTGGCTTACAACACACAGCGCTTGGCTTACACACATCACTCTGCTTACAACACACACCACTCTACTTCAGTGATTGGCTTACAACACAGTGCTCGCCTTATGCACAGTGCTTGGCTTACAACACACAGTGCTCAAATTTGGTGCTTGGCTTACAACATGTAGTGCTCAGCTTCGCACAATGCTTGGCTTACAATATATAGCACTCAGCTTCGATGCTTGGCTTACAACACATAATGTTCGATTTCGCATAGTGCTTGGCTTACAACACATAATGCTCAGCTTTGATGCTTGACTTACAACACACAACGCTCGATTTCATACAATTATTGTCTTACAACACAGTGCTCAACTTCAATTCTTGGTTTACAACACACAATGCTCAGCTTACGCACAACGCTTGGATTACAACACACAGTGCTCGGTTTCAACGCTTGGCATACAACACAGCATTCAGCTTCACATAACATTTGGCTTACAACACACAGTGCTTGGCTTTAGCGCTTGGTTTACAACATAGCACTCAACTTACGCACAAACAATAGGAAGAGCTATTCTCATTACACGAAGAGCTACGCTCATTACATGAAGAGCTACACTCAACCACAAGCAACATGAAGAGCTACGCTCATTAGGAACCAAGAAAGCAATACCAACCTGGTCACCTATTTCACTAGTTTTTTATGGTCGCTTGGGTCGAGTTTGAGCACCACTCCTCCTTGCTCTCCTTATGTCTCTCTTCTCTTCTCTACTCTTATCTCTCATTTTATTGTTCGTCTACCTCTATTTTCTTCCTTTTTTCTCCTCGAATTTCGTCCGCCAACCACCGCCATTACTCCCACACCCCTTTGTTAGGTGGTAGAGGAGACGTCCCTTCCTCCCGCATTTTCATGGTGCAACTAGCATTGAAGTCTCTTCTTCCTCATGTAGAGGAAACCATCCCCTCATTCTGGTGGAGCCATTCCCTGTGTTAATGGAGCCATACCTCCTCACCAGCTAGACTCCGCTCGGGTGGCCTACCTAATTTCAAGGTACACGAAATAGATTTTATTGCCCTTTTTTTTTTTTTTTTAAATCCGACCATTCACATTTTAAGGATAATCCACCATCAATCCAAAGGAAAGTCTATTTAAAGAGGGACATTCTTTTTTTTAAGAATACATTCATTTATATTTTAAGTTAAATTTACCATTTATTTAAATGGATAGCTACCTATAATAAGGTATTCTTTTTATCCAAGAATGAATATATTTATTATTTAAAATAAATTTATCATTCATTCAAATGAATAGCTATTACAAATAAGACATCCTTTTTATGAATCTATTTATCATTTAAAATAAATCTACCATTTATTTAAATGAATAGCTATTAAAAATAAGACATCCTTTTAATCTATCATTTATTTAAATGAATACCTATTAAAAATAAGACATACTTTTTATCTAAACATAAATCTATTTATCATTTAAAATAAATCTACCATTATCTAAATGAATAGCTATTAAAAATGACATCGTTTTTATCCAAGAAGTTATGAAGATAGTTCGTTCATTCCAAATTTCCACATTGCTAAGGTGAAGTGTTGAAGTAAAAGACAATTAAATATGAGAATAATCAAAGAGGGATATCTTTCCATCAATTTAGTCACCTATCTCTACCTCGAGAACTTACGATAGCTACTAGGCCATCGATCTGGGGCTCAAGGTAGCTATTTATTGATGATTATCCCTAACCGAATGCATGTCTATATGAAGGTATCTATCCTTGTTACCTTCGAGTTGTCATATCATCATTTCCCCCAACCTCAAGTACCCTCATCTTCGGTGGAGGACTCAACTTCTTCCACTTACGAGTGCACCTGATCCTACACATTGGCAATTTGTCAGCAATAACATATTCTTCATTATATAGTAATATTGTATAACTACTTTATTATACAAAAACTGAGTATTAAAGCATCACTCTTAAATACATTGTTTCTTCATTATAAAAGTCCATCTGGTAGGGTCATGACACTTGGTCTAGTCTAGATTCTATTACTGTATGTTTTCCTTGCTTTATCTTGAAGTTTATCTCATGACCAATTTTTTTGTCTCTTTTTGTAAATTTTTCACTGTGCAAACTCTTGTCATGTGTCCAATCTATAACAAATATGGCATCAAAATGCGATATTTTCATAATATATTTGTTGATCACATTCTCTTGATTCAGATTTAATCTTAATGGGTTGTGGCAAAGGTTTTAAAATATCCATAACAACACATATTCGGGTATATATAACATGGTTTTGCTCCTTACTAATTAGTCCTTCCTTGATGAATTCCCCTAGGGCATATCCAATATTCTTAAAAACATCATTATTGATAAGTTGATATGGAAGTCCAAAAACACTAACCCACACTGGAAGCTTCTTAATAGTTTTTTTCTTAAAAGAAATCTTTTCATTCCATGGTCTCAAATAAAGTGTATCTCTCCCCTTAAACCATGGGCCACCACCCATCATTTTATCCCTAATTTTTTAACTAGAAAATATGATGATAAAAAAATTCACACAATGATTTGAACTCAATCATCATTTCTACTTGATCCAATTTTTAATCTCTAGAAACCATGGCCATGATCTATGAAACTTGCATACCAACCCTCTAATTTTAAGAACTAGTATATCATTCTCAATCATCTCATCCTTGATATTCACTTTTGGTGTAACATCTACTAGCTAGATCAAACTTATCATGTATTCACTCTTCTGCTTATCTCTAACTTGGGCCTACATACTTTAGGGAGGACATATTGATTTCTATCTAGGGCATCCTGACCTCCCATTAGGGATTTCAAATATGAATTTCCTTCCTTACTAGCTAGTGGGGCTCTTGGCTTGTACTCCCTTCTGACTCGCACTTGCTCTCGATTTGCACTCCATCTTGTATCAACCCCTCTCTCGACTTGCACTCCCTCCTAGCTTGCACTCACTCCTATCTCCTATTCCTCTCGATATTCCTTCACTTTGATGATTTTTTGGAAACAATTTTCCATGCATTTGTGGTGAGGCTTTAAAGCATTGATTCACTCTAAATGAATCCACTACTCTTAAGCCATGACTAAATCCCAACTCACACTCCCTCTTGGTTCACACTCCCTCCCAGCTTGCAATTCCTGTGAGAATTCTCCATATGTGATAAAATTTCACTTTGTTAGTTGTCTTTTAAAATTTGAATTTCACCAAGATGAAGATCAACACCATGATTAGGTAAATTATCTGCTAGTTGATTTTCTTCTCTATAAATATGCTTACATTTTTAAGATACTACCTCCAATAAAAAAATGATGAGCATCAAAAATAGTATTATTTTTTATCCAATCTCCACATCCATTTTTTTATAGTATTAATGATAATTTGTGAATCCTCCTAAATTGAAATATATTTCCATCTTTTTCTATTGCAATTTTAGTCTTTATACAAAGTGCCCTAGCCTTTGCATAGTTGTTAGTTGAATTTCCATATGATTTGGAGTAAGAGAATAATTTTACCTTCATTACTTCAAAAAATAACACCTCCACCAACTTTACCCTAGATTTTCGTTAGAAGCATCATCAAAATTTATTTTGATAGACTTATTTTTTGGATATTTTTATTTTATCCTAGATCAAAATAGATCCTTTAGTTTAATGTCGTTATCGCAAATATATCTTCCATATATGTTCAAAGCCTATAACCAAGATGTTACCACCTCTTTTTCCACACTTGAGACCTCCCATGATGAGCACCATATCTGTAAAAATTTAGTGAGAGGTAATAATATAGTTTCAAACTTGGGTATGATTTTGAAGTTAAAAATTCTATTATTCCTTTCAAGCTATAAATTCCAACAAATAATGGTAAGGTCAATCCTCAATATAATACATAATGCTTTAGCTTTGAAATAATTAATATCACATTTCATACTCTTTCAATTTTTTTTTTTACTAAGTTATATGTGGCTTCTATTAAAGGCCACTTCCATCAATATACCAAAATATTACATTTGTTGTTAGGTCAATTAAACTATATCAAACATGTCTTTTTATCACAAATATTTTTCATTTCTTTGTATATCAAATATATTCTTCAACTTCTTCAAAGTGATATGTTTCCACAATCAGGTCCTTGACATCATTTTGATTAAGAGATAAAATCTCACTTGGCTAGTTGCCTTCTAAATTTGAATTTCACCAAGATGAAGATCAACACCATGATTGGTTAAATTATCTGATACCTGATTTCCTTCCTTATAAATATGCTTACTTTTTAAGATATTACCTCCAATAATAGGTGATGAACATCAATAATAATATTATTTTTTATCCTATCCCAATAGGGACACTACAATGGCAAATGCCATTGGGTTCTCTTAGCGAAAACTCAAGTTCAATTCACGAGAAGGGTGGCACCTTATATGCCCTTGCTTTTAAACATTTTCAATATATATATATATATATATATATATATATATATATATATATATATATATAAAATATATATATATATATATATATTTATCCAATCCCCACATCTATTTTTATTTATAGCATTGACGATAATTTGTGAATCACTCTCAATTGAAATATATTTTCATAATTTTTCTATTGCAATTTTAATACCTCTAAGAAGTGCCCTAGCCTCTGCATAGTTGTTAGTTGAAGTTCCATATGATTCCGAGTAAGGAGAATTTTACCTTTATTATTTCTAAAAACATCACCTCCACCAACTTTCCTCAGTTTTCCTTTAAACACATCATCAAAATTAATTTTCATTAATCCAATTTTTGGACATTTCCATTTTACCTTAGATTGAAGTAGATCCTTTGATTTTATTCCATTATCACAGATGACTCTTCCATGTATATTCAAATATTGTAACTAAGTTGTTACCACGTCTCTTTTTTTGTACTTGAAACTTCCCACGATGAGCATCATATTTGTAAATATTTTGTAAGAGATGCAATAATATGATCCCAAAGTTGGGCATGATTTTACAATTTATTTTTTAATAAAATTACTATTCCTTTCAAGCCATAAATTCCAATAAATAATGATAAATCCAATCCTCCATAGAATACATAATGCTTTAGCTTTGAAATAATTAATCCAACTTTTCATCAACTTTTTAATGTTAATGGAGATACCCAATATATTTTCATATTTTAAAAAATTAAACCCAAATGGTGTGAGCAAAGGGACATTGAAGAAGTAAATGGTATGATGTTTCTAAATCCTTCTCACACATGGTACAACTCAAAGGTCCATGATATTATCTTCTTTGTAGACTCCTCATGTAAAAATCTTACTTTGAACTACTAACCAAATGAATGTTGAAGGCCTTAGGAAGAGCCTCTAATGAACCAAAATTATTCCAAGAAAAATCTTTGGAAGTTGGAAATTTTGATTGCTCTAAATCCTCATATCCCAACTTGACCGAGTATCCACCATCCTTTAATAGATTCCAAACCAACTCATCCTTTCATGTAAAATTGGAAAATAAAACTTCTAAAGCATCTTTTGAAGTTCATCTACAATTTGTTTGAGTTTCTCACCTTCAACCAAGTTACTAAATAAATCCATGATCTAGATTTGTTACTCATATTAATATGGTCTTTAACCTTTGGACCTTTATAAGCTAGGTATGCTTGAGCCAATGGTTGTCATTTTGAGTTATAAGAGGATAAGGCTTCAACCAAGCATCATATCAAAAATTTGTGTAATCCCCCTCATTAACTGACCATTTATTATGTTTCTTTATCAATTGTAAATTATTTGATATGAAGTTCCATGTTGATGATCCTTTGGGTAGGTTTCTTTTCCTAAATAATTTCATTGCATCAAGATAACCTATCTATTTTTGAAGTAACATTTTTACCCAATTCTTTCTTTGATCTTTGAATAGTCTCCATCCAAGCTTTGCCTATAATACCAAACTCATAAGTCTACAATTCCACAAGTTTGCTCCTCCAATATTCTTTCCTTTAAAAACCTTATCCCACTTGCAAAGTAGAAACCTAAAGTGTCCCTCACAACCTTTCCAAAGAAAATCTCTTTGAATTTTATCAATTTTTGATAATCTATTGGTAATCTTGAAAGTCACATCATATAAATAGAGATAAATTACAATGTGTTATTTATGAGTTGCAGCATTCTTGTCATGGTTCTTACCTTTCCAACTTACCAAACAAGCTTTCATTATATCCAAAAAAGAGACCAAAAGTTTTTTTATTTCCTGTATGGGACAAGGGAACACCCAAGTAGGTTGATGTAAATTTTTCAATTTTAAACCCTAAATTATTCATAATAATTTGTTATAAATCTAGGGTAGTGTTAATAAAAAAACATGGATTTTCTAGTATTAACCAACTATCTAGTAGCCTTCTCATAGCATGATAATATTGATTTAAACTTCGTGGCATCACTGACTCGGAGATGACCCAAAAGAAAAGTATCATCAACAAATTGGAGATGAGATTCAAAGAGATCATTGTTTGCAACTTGAATACCTTTGATTTTTCCTTTCATTTTTGCCTTTGATAAAGCTCTCCCTAATGCTTCTGCAAGAATAATGAATAGATAAGGAGATAGAAGATCACCTTGACAAAGTCTACAAGATGACTTAAAGTAACCAACAGGAGAACCATTGATCAAAATAGAATATTTTGCAGTGCTATAACAAAATATAATCCATTTTTAACCAACTATAATAAAAAATAAACCTTTTAAGAATATCATTTAGAAAATTCCTAGAAACCCTATTATATGCTTTGTTCATATCTAATTTCATAAGTATACCTAGTTTTTCATGGAATGAAGAGAATGTATGGTCTTTTATGCAATGTTTATACCTTCAAGAATTTGTTTACCACAAACAAAGCCACCTTGTTCCTTTGAGATAACACAACCTAAGATGTCTTTCAACCTATTTACCATTATTTTTTAAATGATCTTATAAATCATATTACAAAAGCTTATTGGAAAAAATTATCAAAATATTTTATCTTGTATTTCTTGGGATCCAATGTAATAAAAGTGGGTTTGATCTCACTTGTTATAGCATTATTTTTCCTAGCCTCTTCAACTACAACTAACATATCACTCTTCAATAAATCTAAAAAAAACTAAAGAACTTTTTAGGAATTTGTCAGGACCAGGTGCCTTGTTAGGATGGAAAGAGAAAACTTCTTCCTGTAGCTCCTCCATGGATATCTTCTCTATCAAGATTTTATTTTATCGCCATGTGATAATTGATGGAATATTTTGCAAAATCTTATCTTATGCCTCCTTATCTTGCCTAGTATGTGACAAAATAATTTTTAAATAATTAATTGTTTCCTTCCTTGTATCTTCTTTGTCCTAAGCATTTCTTCCATATAGAGTTAAAATATTTTTGATGTGAAAAATAAATTATTTTTGTTGTAGAATAAAATATATATAAATCTATCTCCTTCCTTGAGATATTTTTGCCTAAATTTTTGAAACCAATATGACTCCTCCTTTTTCAATGGATAATGATAATAAAAAAGTAATTGTTTTTCTTTCACACAAGAATCCTAATCCATTCCATTGCTTTTTACTATCTCTTGTAAGTTTATGAACTTGGATTCAATCTCTTTCTTTTGTTTAAAAATGTTACCAAAAGCTTTGGAATTCCAAATCTTCATTTGCTCCTTTAAATATTTCATCTTTTGAACAAACTTGTATATACATGATCCTTTAAATTTTGATTCATCCCACCATAACATTACCATCCAGAAAAAATTAGGGTCTTGGAGCCACATAGACTAGATGACCACTATTGGGTAAATCACATGTCAAAAGAATGGGTTTGTGATCTGATTCTACTCACAATAAAATATCTCAAGAGATTGTGTACTTTACTTCCAACTATTTATTGGATAACAATAATCTATCCAATATTTTTGCTATATGAGTTTACCCAATGCGTCTATTATACCATGTATATTGAAAACTTGAAGAACTAACATCCCAAAGGTCATTTGAATTGGCAAATGAAGCAAAATATTGCATTGAATTAGACCATCCTGGAATACGACCCTTATTTTCTAATGGAGGTTGAAATCACCCCTAAGAATTCATAGATCATAACAAATCATCATTGTATTTAACAATAATATGCTAAGTTCCTTCCAACATATTTCACGAGGAGTAACTATAGTTGGAGAATATACATTTATAACCTCAACTTTGATGTTTTATTCTTTCCTATAAAATAGTCTAGCAACCCAATTTCTTTTTGCTTCTAATAATTGCCCATCCCATTTACATTTGTCCCATATTATTGTAATACCACCTAAAGCTCCTATAGAAGAAACTTGTAGACCATCACCCATCCTCCAAATATTACTAAAGCATCCTTACATTCCTCACTACTTAAGTTTATTCCTTGTATTAAAATAAACTCAAGACTATAACATCCTATTAATTCCTTAATAACTCTTTTTTTAGGGATCTTATACATACCCCTAATATTCCATGATATCATTTTCATCACCCTCGCTTTTTATTTTTATTAGTGGACTTAGTCCCACTTCTTGTTAACACCATGATATTTTTATTTGTCTTCCCAATTCGATATCCCTTTGAGTTTTTTTTCTCTTTGTTCATGCTTTGATGACCTTCCTCTCCTTTTTCTATTCCCACTAGTATTCTCAAATTCATTAATCTCTTCTATTTTTCCATATTTTTCATCATGAGACTTATCTTCTAAAGATGTATGTTGCCCTAAGGAATTTAAAATGCAATTAATAGCTTCATTAACCTTTCATATTTATGTTGCCCTAAAAAACCTAAAGTGCAAAAGTGATACTCCATAGTCATTATTTTCTTTTGTTGGCCTAAAAATCCTAAATTTCCTTGGATATCCTCCATATAATTTTCTTTATTATGTTGCTCTAGAAATCCTAAAGTGCAACAAATACACTCTATACTATTTTCATTTTTATTGTAAGGAGAATATTTTATGCTACTTGAGTAAAATTAAGATGATTTACCTAGATTAAGCTTGACCTCCTTCACCTCATTCACTTTAAAATTCTCCTCCCCATATTCCTTTGCTTTAAAATTTACCTTTGCACCTTTAACTCCTATATTTGAACTTGCACATTGTACTTCCTCATCCCCCGTGTCATGTTTTCTTCTAATTATCAATTTGAGTGAATTGGAATGGCCTTAACCATCTAATGATGTGAAGGGATATTTCTTACCACTTTCTTAGGAGTGGAAAATACTTGATTTGACCTAGCTTCTCTTATGATATGATCTCTTTGTTTCATATTGAAGTTACACTCATATCCAAAATTTTCCATCTCTTTCTCCATAAGTTTTACTTTGTAGTCTCTTTCCATGTGTCTAATTTCATGATATTTGTGACATTGAAATGCAATGTTTTCATAATCCACTTGTTCATATCATTCTTTTGATTGAAATTTAAACCCAATGGATTATGGTAAAGGTTTTGAAATATTCATAGGAACACAAATTCAAGTGTATACAACATGCCTTTCCTCCTTAGTAGTTGGACCCTCATGGATGAACTCGCCTAGAGTATTATCAATATTCTTCAGAACCTCCTTATTGATAAGTTGATAAGGATGTCCAAAAAGCCTAATTCATACTAGTATTGCATTTATGAAGAGGGTTTAGGCCCAAAAATATCTAGATCTTTCTAGGCTCAGTGTGAACACATTCCCAAATCTGTTGGCACCATGTCGGCAAGATTTTTAAAAAATCCCTCCTTATATTCTCTCTCTCTCTCTCTCTCTCTCTCTCTCTCTCTCTCTCTCTCTCTCTCTCTCTCTCTCTCTCTCTCTCTCTCTCTCTCTCTCTCTCTCTCTCTCTCTCTCTCTCTCTCTCTCTCTCTCTCTCTCTCTCTCTCTCTCTCTCTCTCTCTCTCTCTCTCTCTCTCTCTCTCTCTCTCTCTCTCTCTCTCTCTCTCTCTCTCTCTCTCTCTCTCTCTCTCTCTCTCTCTCTCTCTCTCTCTCTCTCTCTCTCTCTCTCTCTCTCTCTCTCTCTCTCTCTCTCTCTCTCTCTCTCTCTCTCTCTCTCTCTCTCTCTCTCTCTCTCTCTCTCTCTCTCTTCTCTTCTCTCTCTCTCTCTCTCTCTCTCTCTCTTATTTTTCCTCCCTATTCTTCCGCCACCTTATTCCTCCGTAACCTCCACTCCTTATTCCTCCACCGCCTTCCTCTTCCCTTATCCCTCCACGTCCCTTATCTCTCCCTCTTCTCCTCCCTATAAATACTTTACCCCTCCTTGTATTCTGTGCGCTGCGGTGTGGAGTAAACTATTTGAAATTAATTAAATAAATTTGTTTTTTATATTATTGCCCACCTTCGCTCACTGGTATCAGAGCCAGCGTACCAAGAGTTTGGCATGGTTTTCGAGGTCCATGCATAGTTTTCAAGGTGCATCGGGAGGTGGATAGGAGGTCCACGTAGAGACAGACCGAGCACGCAGACCGAGGCGCACATGGGGAGGTGAAAATTTTAAGGCAACACGTGGCACTAACTAGGCGACTGACATAGGGTTGAGGTGGCAGCCAGTAGGAGTTGAGCACGTAGTTCGAGGTGCCAAGTGGTAGGTGCAGATTGGGCATGCAGCTCAAGGAGCTGAGCTGGTAGAGGTAACGTGGCATGTTGAGGTGGTGAGGAGTTAACATGTGGTGGTGAGGCAGGCATTGATGTGGCATGCTGACGAGGCGATGAGGCAGGCACCAACGTGGCGGTGAGGTGTCCTATGACGTGGTAAAATGTCGGTTGGTCGATTACCCGAAGGCAATCGATTCTTAACGCGCGCCTTCACGTTAATAAATTCCTCTGCACCCATCTCACAGTGCATGTGGGATAAAAGAGGTATTATTATTATTTTTTAAAAAACTTAGAGCACGACGATTTCATTACACCTTGCTTGCACTTACCTCCCGTCCGAGCGCATAGCGCAGTTGGCAAAGGCGGAAGGCTTGTTTGGTGGAGGTCTCGGGTTCGAAACCCGCCGAGACAAAGTTTTTTTTGTTTTGGATGTTAATCGTTGAAGGTATAAAATCGGGCGGATCCTTTGTTGTTTCAAAGCCACGGGGTGGCGTAGTGGTTAAGGCGATCAGAGGCATATATAAGGTCGTCGGTTCGAGCCTCTCCAAGCTCGAAATTAAAGGTTTAAATTTTTTTAATTTTTATTTTTTATTAAAGTTTTTAATTAATTTAATAGTTTTAAAATTTATATTCTTCAATTATTTTTTAAATATAATTTTAAAAATAATGAAGGATATAAAAAAATTTATTAATTTTTTTATGAAGACTTTATAAAAAAATTATTGAAAACCTTTAAAACTTTTTGGAAAGGGAAATTGGAAAAAAAATTTGAAGATCAAAATTTCTTGAGCACCTGAAAATTGACATATGCAACTCAGCTAAATTTTTTGCCATGATGAGTAGATGATCCGGTCAACCGGATGTTACCACGCCCTATGCTCTCTACTGAGGAGAGAATCAGCTGAGTCTTTTGATGAATGGGTCCGACGAGACGGAATACATATTGTATTCAATCAACTGCAGAATTCAGTAATAGCTCACCAGAGGAAGCCCGATTCAAGATACGAGGCTGACTCAGAGGATAATATTTTTGGACAATGAGTGGAGGAGTCCGATTCAGTTGCATTTGAGCCTGAGGAACAATCCAGTGAGAGCTATACCCCACGCTCTCCAGAGCCAGAGCCTAAGCTAGCAAAGGTCGAGCCAGTAGCAGTTCCTGAAATCATCGTCATCAGTGATGACGAGGATTCCATTGCAGACAATTTTGGACCTCCAGTACTGGGTGATCCACAACAAGAGGAACGTGAAATCAGTGAGAGAATTAAGAAATCTAGATTTGATTTGAATCTATAATTGCTTTGTACTTCCTATTTTCAGTCAAATCAAAGTTTGCTTTCAAGTAGTAGAAATGGCCTCAAATTCAAATCTCCCAATTCCTGAATTTAATGGTAGTGATTATGAATACTGGTCAATAAAGATGAAAACTATGTTGATTGGTAAAGGTTTATGGGAAATAGTTGAAGAGGGTTACACAGAACCCTCTGCTGCTGACTGGTCTGCTTTAAGTGTTGCCGATAGAAAAGCCAAGAAAGAAGCCCAAAAAAATAATTCCTTTGCCCTGTACCATTTACAAGCAGCCCTAGATAAAAGTATATTTCCTAGAATAGCATCCTGTGTAACAGCTCAAGATGCTTGGAAGGCTTTGAAGGAAAGCTTTCAAGGTAGTGATCAAGTAAAGCAGGTCAGACTTCAAACTCTGAAAAGAGATTTTGAAAATCTCAGAATGCAGGAGAATGAGAAAGTAGGAGACTACTGCGTGCGAGTCAAAGCCGTAGTAGATAAAATGATCACTCTAGGTGATGAGATTAAACCTGAGGTTGTGGTGAAGAAAGTGTTGCGAACACTTCTTCCTAAGTGGAATCATGTAGCAATCATTATTGAAGAGTCAAAATATTTGACTACACTTTCCTTTGATGCACTAATTGGTTCTCTCCTTTCACATGAAGAGAGATTGCAGGAATCTCCTTCCACCAGCCATGGAGGCGATGACAAAGCCTTCACTTCACAAGAAGGAAAATGCCAAGGTAGAGGTCGTGGCAGAGGTCAACAAAGAGGAAGAGGCAGGAACAGTCCACGAGGTGGAACCCCAAGCAGAGGAGGATCTTCAAACAGAGGTGGAGGTCAAAATAGAGGTGGTCAACAAAACAAAGGAAAGCATCCAGGCCGAGGAAAAGGAAGTGACAAGTCAAAGCAAGTTTGCTACAATTGTGGCAAACCTGGCCACTTCGCTCGTGACTGCTGGTCAAAACCCTCACAAGGGAGCAGTAGCCAGAGCAGTCAGTATGGCAATTTTGGAGAAGAGGAAGGGACCTCAAATCTCTTTCTCTCATATGGCCAATCAGATCAGAACCTGAATGACACCTAGATTTTGGACACTGGGTGTTCAAATCATATGAGTGGCAAAGAAGAACTCTTTGCTACCCTCGATTCTTCCTACAAATCCAGCATCAAGTTAGGAGATGACAAGTCATTGGCGGTTGAAGGCATTGGAGCCTTGGAGGTTCCAACAAAAGAGGGCATCAAACAGGTGAATGATATCTATTACACTCCTCATCTCCAACACAATCTTCTTAGTGTTGGTCAAATGATGGAGAAAAACTATAAGTTGCTATTTGATGAGGGTAAATGTATCATTTTTGATAAAAATGATAGTAATAGAGTCATTACACAAGTTCCAATGACTAAGAACAGGTTATTTCCTTTGAAGTTTGGCCAGCCAGGAGGAGATCAATTGGCAAATGTTGCTATTGCAAATCCAAGTGTACTGTGGCACTTGAGATACGGTCATCTGAATTCAGCCAGTTTGAAGATGTTAACTTCTCAAGCGATGGTGACCGGACTTCCTAAAGTTCAGGACAATAAGGAAGTCTATGAAGGTTGTGCCTTGGGCAAGCATGCTAGAACCAAATTTCCTCAAGGGCAAGCATGGCGGGCCAGTTATCCACTCCAGCTAGTGCATTCGGACATCTGTGGTCCAATGCAGACCAAGAGCATTGGTAACAACTCTTACTTTCTTCTTTTCATTGATGATTTTTCAAGAATGTGCTGGATATATTTTTTGAAGCATAAAGATGAAGCATTTGACTGCTTCATAGATTTTAAAGCAAGAGTTGAAAATGAAAGTGGATATTCTGTTAAGTGTCTCAGATCAGATAAAGGAGGAGAATACTCTAATGAATTTTTGAATTTTTGTAAAAAACATGGAATAAAGAGGCAGTTCACTGCTCGCCTATACTCCACAATAGAATGGTGTGGCTGAGAGAAAGAACCGCACCATTGTAGAGATGGCAAGATCTATGCTTCAAACGAAGCATTTGAGCAATATGTATTGGGCAGATGCAGCCAGGACCAGTGTGTATATTTTGAATAGGAGCCCTACTTCAAGTTTGAAAGGGAAAACTCCTTACCAAGCATGGTATGGTAAGAAACCAAATGTCAAGCATTTCAGAGTGTTTGGTTCACTGGCTTACTCACACATTCCTGATGAGCAAAGGAAGAAGCTCGATCCTAAGAGTCAAGCATGCATTTTTGTAGGGTACTGTGAGACCACAAAAGCTTACAGACTCTACAATCCCAGGACTCGAAAGATAATACTTTCCAGGGATGTGATTTTTGATGAAGGGGGAGAATGGGGACATCCCCAAATTTATAGTGATGTTGAATCTCATGATGCAGGTTCTTCACAAATTCAACAAGCACCACAGAAAGGCAAGAAGTCTCCTCCTCCAAGCCCAAGCAGACATTCTACATCCAGTTCATCATCTTCTTCACCAAGTCCTTCTCCACAAAGGTCAGTCAGTTCCTCACCAATGGATATTGATTCTCCATCCAGAGGTAAGAGAACTCTCCAACATCATCCATCTTATCAGATGTTGGATAAAAAAATTTCACGAAGATATACTAGAAGTCAAGCTAGTGAAATGAGTTCTATTTTGCAAAGACTTGAAAATATGCATTTGTATGGTGATGATGACTCCCAAGAACCTCGGGGAGATGTAGTTAACTATGCTTTGTTAACTAGTGCACAACTTGAACCTTCTAGTTATGAGAAGGCATGTACTCAAAAAATTTGGCAAGATGCCATGAAAGAGGAGATAACCTCTATAAAAAACAATGATACTTGGGAGCTGGTAGAGCTTCCTAAAGGAAAGAAGTGTGTTGGATGCAAATGGGTCTTCAAGACCAAATTCAATGCTGATGGAAGCATTGAAAGACACAAAGCAAGATTGGTAGCAAAAGGATTTACACAGAAGTATGGTATTGATTATGAAGAGACATTTGCTCCTGTAGCCCGACAGGAGACCATCAGAATAGTTCTTGCTTTAGCTGCTCACAAGGGTTGGAAAATCCAACACATGGATGTGAAGAGTGCCTTTCTCAATGGGTACTTGATAGAGGAAGTGTATGTTGAGCAACCTCAAGGATTTCAAGAGCAAGGTAAGGAGCACCTTGTTTACAGACTAAAAAAGGCACTCTATGGCCTCAAGCAGGCATCACGAGCTTGGTACTCACGCATTGATGGGTACTTTAAAGATTTTGGGTTCACCAGAAGCAGAAATGAACCCACCCTTTACTACCTAAAGCAAGGTAATGACATCCTCATAGTTTGTTTGTATGTGGATGATCTCATATTCATGGGTAGTAATGAAAAAATGAATATGGAGTTCAAACGCTCCATGATGAAGCAGTTTGAGATGAAGGATCTCGGCTTAATGCATTACTTCCTTGGAATGGAAGTCCATCAGTCAGATACAGGGATCTTCATCTGTCAACATAAGTATGCTCGGGACATGATCAAGAAGTTTGCTATGGAGCATTGCAAACCAGTTGCAACTCCAGTTGGACATGGGATCCAATTAAGCAAAGATGATGGAGCACCTAAAGTTGACGTGACCACTTTCAGGAGCATGGTTGGGAGTTTGATGTTTCTCGCCAACACCAGACCTGATATTCAATATGTTGTTTCTCTTGTCTCTCGATTTATGGCTAGCCCATCTGAGCTGCATTTGCAAGCAGCTAAAAGAATTCTCAGATATGTGAAGGGTACATTGGATTTTGGAATCCAATACCATAAATGTAACACTATCAAGCTTGTAGGCTTCAGTGATAGTGATTGGGGCAGCAATATTGATGACAAAAAATCAACTTCAGGGAACTGTTTTAGTCTGGGATCAGGACTAATAACATGGAGTTCCAAAAAGCAAACTGTGGTAGCTTTGTCTTCTATAGAAGCTGAGTATATAGCAGTCACCTATGCTAGTACTCAAGCCTTATGGCTAAGAAAAGTGTTGGAAGAGATTGGAGAGCAGCAAAATGGTCCGACCAGAATCTACTGTGACAACATCAGTGCCATTCAGTTGGCATACAATCCAATCCACCATAGTAGAATGAAGCATTTTGATATGAAGTACCACTTCATCCGAGACATGGTGGAGCATGAAATTGTTGAGCTTAAATTTTGCCGCACTTTGGAGAATGTTGCAGATATCTTCACCAAAGCGATGGCTAAAGCTCAATTTATAAAGCTGAGAGACTGTGTAGTCAGTCCTCTCAACTTTAAGGGGGAGAATGTTGCAAATATGAAGAGGGTTTAGGCCCAAAAATATCTAGATATTTCTAGGCTCAGTGTGAACACATTCCCAAATCTATCGGCACCATGTCGGCAATATTTTTAAAAAAATCCCTCCCTATATCTCTCTCTCTCTCTCTTATTTTTCCTCCCTATTCTTCCGCCACCTTATTCCTCCGTAACCTCCGCTCCTTATTCCTCCACCGCCTTCCTCTTCCCTTATCCCTCCATGTCCCTTATCTCTCCCTCTTCTCCTCCCTATAAATACTTTACCCCTCCTTGTATTCTAGTGTTGCGGTGTGGAGTAAACTATTTGAAATTAATTAAATAAATTTGTTTTTTATATTATTTCCCACCTTCGCTCAACTAGAAGCCTTTTGATAGTCTTTATATCCATAGGAAAATTCTCACTTCATGGTCTTAAATATAATGTATTTTTACCCCTAAACCAAGGGCCTTCATCCATTATATCATCCCTTGTTTCTGAACAGGACAAGATAATGAGAAAAAAGAATTGAAAGAAAAGTCATGGAGTAATTTGAATTCAATATCCACTTCCACTTTATCTATTTTTTAATCTCATAAAAACCTAGCCAATATCCATGGAACTTACATATTAACCCTTTGGTTTTAAGAACCATTATATCATGCTCAATCATCTCATCCTTGATAATCATTTTTGGTGTAGTATCTGCTACCTAGACAAGGCTTATCATAGATTCACTCTTTCTCTTATTGCTAACTAGGGCATCCATAATTTTAACTAAGGCATCCTTAATTCCAACTAGGGCATCCTTAATTTCAATAAGGACTTTAAAAAATGACTTTCTTGCCATGTTACCTAGATTTTCCTAACATGAATCCTTTATTTTTTAAGTTTCTCCTATTATCTAGAACAAGAATTAGCACTTGCTTCTTGATCACACTTTGCTTTCTACTTCCTATTTCCTACTCAATATTCCTACTTTCTCTTGTCTCATGCTCAGTCTTAGCTTAAATACATAAATAATAAAATTTTAACTCTTTCAATGTAGATGAAGCTACCTAATATATTTTTATATGTTTAAAAAGGGAACACAAAATGGTGTGAGCAAATGGACAATGAAAAATTAAATGGTCTGATGTTTCTAAATCCTTTCAACATAAGGCACATATAAAATGTCCATGATGTCCTTTTCTTTGTAGACTCTCACTTGTAAAAATCTTACTTTAAACTACTAACCAAAGGAATGTTAAGGCCTTAGACAAAGCCTCTTGTGACAAAACATTCTTCCAAGAAAAATATTTGGGAGTAGAAAATTTTGACTGCTCTAAATTCTCATATCCCAACTTGACCAAGTATCCACCATATTTTGATAAATTCTAAATCAACTTATCCTTTCATATAAAAATGACAAATAAAACACATGAAGCATATTTTGAAGTTCATCTACAATTTGTTTGAGTTCCTCTCTTTTAACCAGGTTACTAATAAAAATCCATGATCTAGAGTTATTGCTCATATTAATATAGTCTTTTACCTTTGGATCTTTACAAGCTAGACATGCTCAAGCCAATGGTTGCCATTTTAAGTAATGGAAAATAGGATAAGGCTTCACCAAAGCATCAAACTAAAAATTTGCATAGTTTCCCTTATTGACTGACAATCTAATATGTTTTTCTATCAATTGTAAACTATCTGATGTGATTCTTCCATGTTGATGATCCTTTGGCTAGGGTTATTTTCTTAAATAATTCCATTACGTCAAGAGAATCTATATATTTTTTAAGTAATATTTTTTAATAATTCTTTCCTTGATCTTTGAATAATCTCCACCCAAGATTTATCCCTAAGGCCAAAGTCATAATTCTGCAATTCCACAAACTTACTCCTCCAATATTATTTACTTTGCAAATCATATCCACTTACAAAGGGGAAACCTAAATTTCTTCTCGCATCCTTTCCAAATGAAGTCTCTTTAAATTTTATCAATTTTTGATGTTATACCTACTAACATTATTAAAAGTGACATAATAAAAATAGGGATGGATTACAATGTAGTCTTTATAATTTATAGCCTTCTTTCCATGGTTAAGACCTTATCTTTCCAACCTGACAGAAAACCTTCATTCTATCCAAACAAGAGACCCAAACCTCCTTTTTATTTCCTTTATGAGTCAAAAAATTCCCAAGTAGGTTGATGCAAAAATTTTAATTTTAAACCTTAAATATCCACAATAAATTCATTATAAATCAAAGATATGTTAATAAAAAAGGCTAGATTTTGTAGTATTAACGAATTATCCAATAGCCTTATCATAGGATGATGATATTGATTGAAATTACATGGACTTGCTAACCAAGGGATGGTCCAAAAGAAAAAGTATCATCAACAAATTGGAGATGAGATTCGAAGGGGACATTTTTTACAACCTAAGTACCTTTGGTTTTTCCTTATATTTTTTCTTTGAGAAATATCTCACTAATGTCTCCACAAAAATAATAAATAGATAAGGAAATAGTGGATCCCCTTGAAATATTCTACAAGATGACTCAAAGTAACCAGTAGCAGGACCATTGATCAAAATAGAATATTATGTAGTGTTATAACCATATTTTCTCCATTTACACCAACTGTAATCAAAACCAAACTTTTTGAGAATATCATGCAAATAAATCTAGGAAACCTTATCATATACTTTATTCATATCTAGTTTCATAAGAATTCATAGTTTTTCATAGAATGAAGAGAATGGAAGGCCTCCTATTTAATGATTATACCATCAAAAATTTGTTTACCACAAACAAAACCACCTTATTCCTCTAAGATAACACAATCTAGAATGTCTTTCAACCTATTTGCCATAATTTTTTAAATGATCTTATAAATAATATTACAAAGGCTTATTAGATGAAAGTTATCAAGAAAAAATGTTTCAACTTTCTTGGGAATCAACATGATAAAAGTGAAGAACACAAGCTTATACTGAGAGGGGGGGTGAACAATATAAGACCACTTTTTACTTTTCTTTCCCAAATAGTATTAATCAATATAATCAATGGCAATATCAATAGCAATAACCAAAGCAATGCACCAATCATCACACACAATAGAGACACCACAATTTACGTGGTTCACCCAATGCGGGCTACTCCACGGAGAAAATATTTTACTAAAACTTTCTCAATCAATCTCTTGGGAATCCTTCCCAATTACAATGTTTATGGACCTCTATCCAAAGGAGATGTTGATCCCCTAATCTCAAGTTCATGGATCTCTTCCATAGGAGAACTCTTTCCCCTTCTGCTCTGGCTAGTGATCTTCTAGAAGACTCTGTCTCTCTGCTACACTTACTTGTGGATCTCTCTCCACTTGAAGACTCCTCACTCAGATCTATCTTCAATTGTCTTGGTTGTTGGATCTCTATCCACTGAGACTCTGTCCTCTATACTCTGTCACCTCCAAAGCTCTATCAATAGGCTCACTCAAAACCTCTTCAAATCTTCTCAATAGGTTCACTCAGAACCTACTCAAATATGCTCAATAGGCTCACTCAGAACCTACTCAAATCTGCTCAATAAGCTCACTCATAACCTGCTCAAATCTGCTCAATAAGCTCACTCAGAACCTGTCCAAATCTGCTCAATAGGCTCACTCAAAACTTGTCCAAATCTGCTCAATAAGTCACTCATAACTTGTCCAAATCTGCTCAACAAGCTCACTCAGAACTTGTCCAAATCTGCTCAATAAGTCCTCTCTAGGACTTGCTCAAATCTGCATAGCAAGCTTTCACAAAAGCTTACTCAAAATCAGTCCACAAGCCTTCTCAAAGACTTACCTCAAATCTGCTTAACAAGTCCGAAAAGAAATTTTTCAATCTCATAGAATCATAAAGAGAATTGTTAGAGACTCAATATGTTCTATACTCAAATGCTCAATCAATATCTCAACTCAATCTCATAGAAGCATAAAGAGAATTGTTAGAGACTCAATATGTTCTATACTTAATCCCCAATCTCAACTCAAATCAATCTCATAGAAGCATAAAGAGAATTGTTAGAGACTCAATATGTTCTATACTCAAATCCCAATCTCAACTCAAATCAATCTCATAGAAGCATAAAGAGAATTGTTAGAGACTCAATATGTTCTATTCTCAAATCTCAATCTCAACTCAAATCAGAATAAAGAATAGTTTGTTTCTTGGAACTTGAACAACCACTTGCATCCACTTGACTAGGCTCAATCAACTCAACTCAACCATTCACCACAAGGAACAACTCTTTCTTACAAACCCTAGTCCAAGCATGTATCAATCAACTCAAAATGTTCCCAACAATGCTCAACAACAAATCTCACATAACAATGATACTCATGTTCTTTTCTAACTCAAGTTCAAGTTCTTTGCACAACCAATGGCTTCAACAACAATGCTTATAAAACAAGGTTTAATCACAACACTCAAGCCAGAAAACCTTGAAGCATTAACTCAACCACTTTTGAAAAGGAAACCACAATCAATCCTTTTCACTCCAATGATATTTCAGAAATCAACCACCCAAATAAAATCAATGGAGAATATTGCTCATACCTTTTTGATGCCTTATTTGTTGTCCACAAAATCTGTCTCACTCAACACACTTTCTTTTTCAACTCTCAACAAGGGTTAGAGTAATAACACAACAAAAATATCCAAGTAACACCTTATTACTCCTACTTTATTTTAACATCCACCAAAGTTCTTTTATGCAAGAAATAAACCCTCAATAGAATGGATCAAACTTACTTTTGGAAACTCCTTGACAAAACCTGAAATATCTTCTTACACAACCCTTATTTCTCCTTCTAAGCAAGTTAATTAAATAGCTCTTGAAAAATGCTTTCCAACGATATATAATATGCTACCCTTCCAAAATTAAAAGGAATAGTAATTTCAGAATTTTCTAAAACAACTCATAAGCCTTATTTCTCCTCAAAGCTTTTCTTACAAATATTAAAATAAAAATTTAACTTACCTTTTTCTTCTCGACGGGATTCGATCCCCTGTCATTGTCCAAGCACCACTCTAACCATGGTGCCACTAACCACGTGAGCCAACCGCTCACATGAAATGGTGAGCGCAACCACTATGCTTTCCTTCCTCCAAACGTGCCCTAGAAGACACGTGCGCCAAAAGGTGTACTTCCTTTCCACTTCGCAAAAACCAGCATCGACGGGATTCGAACTTCGGATCTCCTGGCACTCAACAACTTGACTACCTCCTTCTTGCCACTAGGCCACAAGCACCTATGGTGTATGGGAAGGGTCCTCCCTTCCTTCTATTTCTCCCTTTCTTCGCAGGTTTCGATTGCACTAAAATATCTTTTCTCTTTGTTCGAACGAAACTCACACACCTTCGAATTATTGCCAAATGAATTTTTGGCAATGGTATTTATACATATTGCCTTGAATTTTCATACGTCGGCCCTTAATCGAATTTGATGACGTCGACGGGAATTTCCACTTTGGAAATTTAAATTTTAATTTTAAAATATTAAAATTTAAAACTTAAACTTCAAAGTTGAATAACTTTGTCACCGGGACTCCTTTTTCGATGAAACAAAAAGCCAACTTGGGTTTTAAGAAAAACCCATTTCAAATATGCCATCCATGGTTTTAAATAAAAACCTTTTTCTAAGCTTCCCTTGAAGCTCCTTTTTGGAACCAAATGCCATGCATCCCTTCTTCAACCTTTGATAAAAAACCTTTGCTTCTTATGAATCCTTTTGGAACACAAACATAGTGCTTACTTACATAGATCCTTTTGACATCAATGACAACTTTTAGCTTAGGGACTCAAAATGTCCAACAATCTCCCCCTTTGTCATTGATGGCAACCCATATCCTTTTACTAAAATCTGACCTTCTTTTCTGCTCCCCCTAGGACTTTGCTCCCCCTGGCTCAATGCTCTCTCAAATATCAAATCTCTCCCCATATCAAAAACTCTCCCCAATATACACAAATCTCTCCCCCTTTGACATCAATGGCAAAGGGTCACCTTTGGGGCTCGGGGCTAAGAATGAGCCTCTTAGCTTAGCCCCTCCCCCACCTCCACATGAGGTGGTTAATTCTAGGGTGGGAGTATTTCTACTCCTCGAAAGCACTACTCTTTACCTTTATCTTTCTCTCTTCTTCTCTGAGTCTTCTGAATCCTCTCACTATTTCTTTCCAAGTCATCATCCCTGTTCCTGTCATCACTTCTGTTCTTGTTCCTATTCTTGTTCTCATCCATATTCTTGTTCCTGTTCATATTTTTGTTCCTGTTCATACCTGCTTCTGGAATATTTTCTCTACACCATCTTGCTATGTGACCATCATTATTGCACTTATAACACTTAATGTTATTATTCCTTGGAAGTGCAACTATCTTAGGACTTCTCCTAGTAAAGCCATATCCTCTTCTATCATGAACCCTGCAATTCATTGCCTTGTGACCAAAACCATTGCATGAGTAGCAATACCCATGAAAATGTTGTCCATTTCCATATTCCTGTCTTCCCTGTGTTCTGCACTGTGAAGCCATGTGTCCAAACCTGTGACAAGAGAAGCATTTTCCATTGAAGAAACCTTGCCTAGACCCCATTGGTCTCTTAGTATCTTCTACCTATTTCCTGTTCCATCTGTTCCTTACTTGTGCATTGTTCCTTTCCTTGTTGAAATTTCTATTGTCCAACTTAGTCTCACTCTCTCTTTTACTTACTTCTTTTGACACTTCTTCTTTTCTAGTGTTTGAGCTTGATTCTCCTTTTTCTGCCTCCTGTTTCCTTTGTCCTTCTTTAGAACTAAGTCCTGTTTTGATGATTGATGACTTTTGTGCATTGATAATTCTGTCCAAAGTCTTTGGATTCTCCTCAAACTTGTGCAACTTGTCCTTAGAGCCTTTTACTTCCATCCTTAGTGAAACTATCTCATGCTCTAATTTTTCACACTCTAGATCTTTTGTCTTTAATTTTTTGGTCATACCTTCTTCAATTTTTCTTGCTTCTTCAACCTTGATTTTGAAGTGGGTGAGTTCTTGTAGAAACTTTTCCTTTGCTTTCTCATCTTCTTGAGCTTGAACCCTTAATCCTGAGTTCTCCCTTTTTAATTCTTCAAGAGTAATCATAAGCCTTTCACATTCTATCTCTTTTACCTTTGATTGTTCAATCATACCTTCTTCAACTCTTCTTGCTTTTTCAACCTTATCTCTCAAGTCAGAGATATCCTGTAGAAGCTTTGTCTTACATTTCTCATCTTCTTGTATTTGAGCCTTCAATTCTAAATTCTCCTTTTTCAATTCACCAAGTTCCTTAAGAGTGGCTTCCTCCTTTTCTTTTTCTGAATCTTCCTCTTCTTCAATTTCTTCTATTGTCCAAAGTGGAGTTTCTTCTTGATACCTGCTTCGACTATTCCTGTTACCTTTTTCTGACTCATTCTTTAGAACTTCAAATCTGAGAGAATCATCTTCATCTTCACTACTATCAAACCCATTGCAATAACTTGCATCATGACCGAGTTGACCACAAACAAAACATTCTTGTGGACAATAAGTTGCATGGTGACCTGTGTTCCCACATCTGGTACAAAACTTTATCAGTCTGGATATTTCTCCATTACTTGATTCATCTCTTGAATCTATTTCCATTTGTCCTCCCAACACAACAATATTAAACTCATCTTCCTTTTCTTTCATGACCATAGGTGTTCTTTTCTTCTTGTGTCTCATGCTTCTACTCTTGCCTTTCTTTGCCATTTGTGTTCTTGTAGGATCTTCCTTCAAGTTGTTAAACTTCTTTCGAAGGAATTGACTCTGATACCAATTGAAGAACACAAGCTTATACTGAGAGGGGGTGAACAGTATAAGACCACTTTTTACTTTTCTTTCCCAAATAATATTAATCAATATAATCAATGGCAATATCAATAGCAATAACCAAATCAATGCACCAATCATCACACACAATAGAGACACCATAATTTACGTGGTTCACCCAATGCGGGCTACTCCACGGAGAAAATATTTTACTAAAACTTTCTCAATCAATCTCTTGGGAATCCTTCCCAATTACAATGTTTATGGACCTCTGTCCAAAGGAGATGTTGATCCCCTAATCTCAAGTTCATGGATCTCTTCCATAGGAGAACTCTTTCCCCTTCTGCTCTAGCTAGTGATCTTCTAGAAGACTTTGTCTCTCTACTGCACTGACTTGTGGATCTCTCTCCACTTGAAGACTCCTCACTCAGATCTATCTTCAATTGTCCTAGCTTTTGGATCTCTATCCACTGAGACTCTATCCTCTATACTCTGTCACCTCCAAATCTCTATCAATAGGTTCACTCAGAACCTCTTCAAATCTGCTCAATAGGCTCACTTAGAACCTGCTCAAATCTGCTCAATAGGCTCACTTAGAACCTTCAAATCTGCTCAATAGGCTCACTCAAAATTCAAATTTTAATGTATGAACTAAATACTCAATAGGCTCACTTAAAACTGCTCAAATTTGCTCAATAGGCTCACTAGAACCTGCTCAAATCTGCTCAATAGGCTCACTCAGAACTTGCTCAAATCTGCTCAATAAGCTCACTCAGAACTTGTCCAAATTTGCTCAACAAGTCACTTAGAACTTGTCCAAATCTGCTCAACAAGCTCACTCAAAACTTGTCCAAATTTGCTCAATAAGTCCTCTCTAGGACTTGCTCAAATCTGCATAGCAAGCTTTCACAAAAGCTTACTCAAAATCAGTCCACAAGCCTTCTCAAAGACTTACCTCAAATCAGCTTAACAAGTCCACACGAAAAACTTTATCCAATCTCATAGAATCATAAAGAGAATTGTTAGAGACTCAATATGTTCTATACTCAATACTCAATCAATATCTCAACTCAATCTCATAGAAGCATAAAGAGAATTGTTAGAGACTCAATATGTTCTATACTCAATCCCCAATCTCAACTCAAATCAATCTCATAGAAGCATAAAGAGAATTGTTAGAGACTCAATATGTTCTATACTCAAATCCCAATCTCAACTCAAATCAATCTCATAGAAGCATAAAGAGAATTGTTAGAGACTCAATATGTTCTATTCTCAAATCTCAATCTCAACTCAAATCAGAATAAAGAATAGTTTGTTTCTTGGAACTTGAACAACCACTTGCATCCACTTGACTAGGCTCAATCAACTCAACTCAACCATTCACCACAAGGAACAACTCTTTCTTACAAACCCTAGTCCAAGCATGTATCAATCAACTCAAAATGTTCCCAACAATGCTCAACAACAAATCTCACATAACAATGATACTCATGTTCTTTTCTAACTCAAGTTCAAGTTCTTTGCACAACCAATGGCTTCAACAACAATGCTTATAAAACAAGGTTTAATCACAACAATCAAGCCAAGAAAACCTTGAAGCATTAACTCAACCACTTTCGAAAAGGAAACCACAATCAATCCTTTTCACTCCAATGATATTTCAGAAATCAACCACCCAAATAAAATCAATGGAGAATATTGCTCATACCTTTTTGATGCCTTATTTGTTGTCCACAAAATCTGTCTCACTCAACACACTTTCTTTTTCAACTCTCAACAAGGGTTAGAGTAATAACACAACAAAAATATCCAAGTAACACCTTATTACTCCTACTTTATTTTAACATCCACCAAAGTTCTTTTATGCAAGAAATAAACCCTCAATAGAATGGATCAAACTTACTTTTGGAAACTCCTTGACAAAACCTGAAATATCTTCTTACACAACCCTTATTTCTCCTTCTAAGCAAGTTAATTAAATAGCTCTTGAAAAATTCTTTCCAATGATATATAATATGCTACCCTTCCAAAATTAAAAGGAATAGTAATTTCAGAATTTTCTAAAACAACTCATAAGCCTTATTTCTCCTCAAAGCTTTTCTTACAAATATTAAAATAAAAATTTAACTTACCTTTTTCTTCTCAACGGGATTCGATCCCCTGTCATTGTCCAAGCACCACTCTAACCATGGCACCACTAACCACGTGAGCCAACCGCTCACATGAAATGGTGAGCGCAACCACTATGCTTTCCTTCCTCCAAACGTGCCCCAGAAGACACGTGCGCCAAAAGGTGTACTTCCTTTCCACTTCGCAAAAACCAGCATCGACGGGATTCGAACTTCGGATCTCCTGGCGCTCAACAACTTGACTGCCTCCTTCTTGTCGCTAGGCCACAAGCACCTACGGTGTATGGGAAGGGTCCTCCCTTCCTTCTATTTCTCCCTTTCTTCGTAGGTTTCGATTGCGCTAAAATATCTTTTCTCTTTGTTCGAACGAAACTCACACACATTCGAATTATTGCCAAATGAATTTTTGGCAATGGTATTTATACATATTGCCTTGAATTTTCATACGTCGGCCCTTAATCGAATTTGATGACGTCGGCAGGAATTTCCACTTTGGAAATTTAAATTTAAATTTTAAAATATTAAAATTTAAAACTTAAACTTCAAAGTTGAATAACTTTGTCACCGGGACTCCTTTTTCGATGAAACAAAAAGCCAACCTGGGTTTTAAGAAAAACCCATTTCAAATATGCCATCCATGGTTTTAAATAAAACCTTTTGCTAAGCTTCCCTTGAAGCTCCTTTTTGGAACCAAATGCCATGCATCCCTTCTTGAACCTTTGATCAAAAACCTTTGCTTCTACACAAACATAGTGCTTAGCTTACATAGATCCTTTTGACATCAATGACAACTTTTAGCTTAGGGACTCAAAATGTCCAACAAAAAGTGGTATTGGTCTCACTTATTATAGCCTTCCTTTTTTGGGCCTCTTCAACTACAAATAATATATCACTCTTCAATAAATCTTAAAAAAATTAAAAATAAAAATGCAAGAAATCCATTAGGGCTAGGTGCCTTGTTAGGATGAAAAAAAAAAATTACTTCATGTAGCTCCTCTATTGATATCTTCTTCATCAAGCTTTCGTTTTATCATTGTGTGATAATTTATGGAATATTTTACAAAATCTTATCTTGTTCCTTCTTATCTTACCCAGTATTTGACAATCACCAATCTTCCATATCTTTTTAAAAGCATCCTTACATTTCTCACTACTTAATTTTATTTCTTGTATTAAAATAAACTAATGACTATAATAACCTATTAATTCATTAATAACTATTTTTTAGGGATCTTATTCATATCCCTGATATTCAATGATATCATTTTTATCATCATCACTTTTTATTTTTATTAGTGGGATCAGCCTCACTTCTTATTATCTATGAAATTTTTATTTGGCTTCCCAATTTGATATTCCTTTGAGTTTATTTTTCTCTTTTTTCATTCTTTAATGGCCTTACTATACTTTTTTCATTCTCACCAACACTCTCATCTTCATCAATATCTTTTATTTTTCATATTGTTCATGATGATACTTATATTCTAAATATTACTTCCCTAAAGAACTAGAAATGCAAGGAATAGCCTCATGAACACTTTATTCTTTATTTTGTCCCCAAAACCCTAAAATACATGGATGATCCTCCATAGTAATTACTTTCTTATTTTACCTTGGAAACCCTAAATTTCCTTGGATATCCTTCATATGCTTTTATTTATTGTGCTACTCTTGAAATCCTAAAGTCCAATGAATACATTTGTAATACTTTCATTTTTATTGCAAGGAGATTATATGGATTTCTTGAATCCAAAATCTAGATTGCATTTCCATGGAGCAACGTTACATATTTATAGCATTACAAACCACCCTTTGAGATAACTCTAGAAAACATATAGGAGGATTTAAAAGGCTTCTTGGAAAGGTCTAGAAATATGTGCTTGCCTTCCATGTCGACTAGACCTTTCTAGAAAGTTGATTACCTACATATTAATAATTTTATTTTATTTCAATCAAACCTTTCTAGAAGATCGATTATATATAAATGTAATTTATTATTTAACATTTATATTTTATATTGTGTCTTGTTCCTCATCCTTCCTTCCCACCATAGAATCATTAAACTCCAATGCTTTTAAGAGAGAAGGAAATTCATGATACATCTAGGTATGGGATATCTAATGGACATGATGTGTAAGTTGTCCCTACTTCGAAACAAGGTATGAAATGGAAGAACCCTGATGAGTCTGGTGATTCTTCATGTCAAACAAACAATTGCAGTATAAGGCCCATAGCGAAATGGTTTGATTTTACTATGCCTTATCAGAGAAATATCGTTTGTCCAAATATAGCTAAACTTTATCTCCAACCTCGAAATGATGAGGAAGACGATGATGATCCATGACTTGCTTTTGCAACTATTGGATCTTATACAAAATTTGTACAACCTTAGATTGATGTTGCTACAAATGCTAGATAAAGGATTATATTTTATTTTACTCTTTCTACATGTGAATGGTGGCAATAGAAGGAAGGGATGAGGGTAACTCATATGAATCTAGGGGTTGTAAACCAAGACAAACTTCAAATGGAGAATTATTGATGGAAGATTGAATGACCCTATTATAGGTGTGCTCTATGTGTGTAAGGCTCAAGTCCCACTTAGATGGAGAAGAATTATGAAAAATGTACGAACTTTGAACAAGGGTGTGGTTGACAAATTTAGTTTAACAATCAGATTGGGGGTGGGAAAACATGGAGAAGTTAAGAAATACTCCTAGAAATTTTCATAAGGTTCACCAAAAGTAACCTATAAAATGGGAGTCATAGTCAAATACAATTCTAGTAAGGATACCAAAATATCATTAGACATGCTCAAAGAAGAGCTTGGCTAAATCTAACATAGAACTAATTTTACATCAAGGAATGAACTTGGCCATCTTGCTAAATTTGTCTACCACCACAAAGATATAGTCATGTTATCAGACTATAATTGGAAATCCATTTAACTAAGTCCATGGAAATGCTCTCCCAAGGATGAGAAGTAATGGGTAAAGGTATGCTGAGGTCTGGTTTCCTATTGGTTGGCTTGGATTGACAACATGCTACACATTGTCATAGGAACCTCAATACATCTCATTCAATTTGTGGCTAATAAAAAAAATATTACAAACGGTGAAGCATATTTTCCTTGCCAAAATATCTACCATAAAGTGTTGAATGGGATTCCTTGAGAAGAAACAGGCAGTGTTCTTATGGAACCCAAAGTTTATCCAACTTATATAATAACCCTTCTTTGATATGAAAGTCTTGGAAAGGATGCATATTACAAGTAGGATGTTGAAGAAGTTGGTAAACCTGTACAAAATCTAGATCTTGAGCATATTGAGAAGACCAATTCTGGAAACCAATGTGCAAAGTGGTGATAATAGTTAAAGGATGAGCTACTAGAGGGGGACTTCAAAAATATGCCACTATGTTATTGCTCCCTTTCTTATACTTGATAACCAAGTGAAAATGCTATAAGTAGGATGCCCATTTCATGTGATGAGCTTATTCAATTTTATTTTATGATTGGAGGAATTTAAGAGGCAAGTGATCAATGTGCATAATGGTTTCTTTGCCAAGAAGATAGTATCTTCAATGTTTAATAGCTTTCACCAAGGCATAAAACTCCTTGCATATGTAGAATAGTTCTGTTTAGAAACTACAAAGGTATTTGACTAACAGGCCAATGGATGACCATTTTATTTTAATATTGCATCAAGGGAAAATTGTGAGGCATTTGTCTCGATCTCAAAGGGTTGTGTGAGATCATGAAGAGCAAGAATTGATAATGAACATAGTTTTTACTTTAATGTTTCAAAGGCATGGGCATGATCTTTTATCCATCTGGTGTTGAACATAGTTTTGGACTTAATATTTAAAAGGCATGGGCATGACCTTCCATCCATCTAAATACAACTTTGGATTTGGTTAATTGAAGTAAAATAACAACAATGGTGGAATAACTTGGAATGAAATTACAATAAAAAATTCTCAAGTTTGTGAGAGTAGTAAGAGAGGTCCATTTGAGTAGGAAATCTACCTTAGAAGGATACACCCATATACCATATTTATTGATTACAAATCCAAGACAAGAGATAGAGGTTTGCCCAAAGGAGAACTTAGAGAGGTTGACATATAGCTAATTTTTTTGAAGGGTGCCAAGAACCTGGGTGAATATACAAGAAATTCATCCAAATAGATAGTTACAAATTTATAGAGGCAGTCTCTAAATACCTCATTCATAAGACTCATAAAAATTGTAGGGGGGTTAGTGAGACCAAAAGGTATTACTAGCCATTCAAAAAGTCCCATCTTGATTTCAAATGTAGTTTTCCATGTGTCTTCTACCTGCATTTAGACTCTATTTTTAAGATTGATCTTTGAGAAAATTTTAGCACCTTGGAGTTGGTCTAAAAGATCATCAAAATGAGGAAGATGATATATGTTTTGAATTGTTATTGTGTTGGGTGCTATGAAATAAATACAAAGTCTCCAAGTACCATCCTTCTTGAGTACTAGCAAGATTAGTGAAGCACAAGGTGAAGTGCTCAATATAATGAATCCCTTAGATAACAAATCTTAAGTTTGGTATTTTATTTCATCATTTTGAATTATTTATGTTCTATACATTGATGTCTTGGGTAGCGATAAATCAAGAATAATATCAATGTTGTGATTGATTGATCTTTATAGAGGGAGTGTCATGGGCTCATAGAATATGTGAGAGTAATATTGCACCAATTTTTCCAAGGAAGCATATAGTATAGATTCTATGATTTATTTTTTGATTAATACTTCTTATACACATCCACCATGGGGATTGAACCTGGGTCACATCACCGATAATGCAAGTGGCATCCTTTCTGGTAGACCACACTCACAGAGATAGATTATATGACTCTTACTTGTGGTTCTTCATGATGTGGTTGTCTAAATATTAATGTCAGTTCCTATGCTTAATTAATTGCTTTATTTATCTACATATAACTTAATACTAAATTGGTGGTATCTTTGGTGCATTTAATTAGATATGTCTTATTATGTTGTAATGTGTAGGTATTATGGTATGCATCATATTGTGTCTTCATATCATATTGATAAGGTTTTCCAAGTAGCAAGTCATAATAATCCATGGGGGTCACATCATTAGTGACCTTATCCATAAACTTGGAACCAAAAGTAAAAGAGATAATGCATGTATGAGTGATTTGTGAGGTGGAGTATCCATCCTTCCATCCTAGATTATAGGGATGAGGATGCGGATCTTTTGGTAGATTCAATTTATCAACAATGAATTATGTGATCAAGTTCTTATTTTAGTCATTGTCGATTATACAACTCATAGAATAATTATGATTAAGATGATCATGCATGACAAAGAGATGGTCACAATCACCTACACATAAATAATTCATTAGTGTGACTTTACTGAGCTTACCCTCCAACTCTTTATATATTTTATCTTTACCTACAATATCAATTGGATCTTTTTTGAATATTCATTGTGATATTATACAATCATACTCTTCTTCTTTAGCTTAAAGCATTCAAACTTGTAATGTCCTTTCTTCTTACAATGATCACAAAACTTTGATATTTTTACTTTAGAAGAAGAGGAAGAAGGGGAGTGTTTGTCAGAAGAAGAGGAAGATGAATAAGAGGGTGAAGAATAACAAGGAGATAAGGAATTATATCTCTTCATCTTTGGTACTTGTTGCTGATTGGAGGGCTTGGAAACACCTAGTTCATGCAACTATTACGGTCCCCTCGATTGTGCATCTAGTTTCACCTCTAAAAGTCAATCTTGATTGAATGTTGCATCTATTTTTGCAAAGGATGTGTACTTTATCTCTCTAAATAAATGTTACTGAAGCCCGATCTTAAAATTCATGATGAGAGTTGGTGTTGGATCTAAAACATGAAGGAGGATGCCTAACCTATTAAATTGTTAGATGTAGTCCTACATAGATATATGACAACCTTGGCATAATCAAATCCATTTGATATACAAATAATCATCATAATTGGAGTGGTATAATATGGTATTTAAGCAATAATTAATTCATCACAAGTAGTGATAGGATCTTGTGTATTTTGTCGCTCAAAAGTTAGGATTTGACAACTCCAAAAAGCTTCATTTTTGTAAAAGGGACCTTGTCCTCTTTTAACATTCGACTATAGGAAAACATCTCTATGTTTAGGATCCAACTATTTAGGACTTCAGATCCCTAGAGCCATCATAAATCTTGACTTCACATTTATCTTGAGGATGAGTGCTTATTTTGACATCCATATAGACTTTAGTATTATTAACTTTGTCTACCAAATCACTATGTTAGCTATTGCCACTACTTTTTCTACCAAATTGACAATAATTATGGTGTGAGTAAAAGCTAAGGAGAATATGTGACCAAATTTTTAAAATATAACTTGTTGACAAAGGCCAACTATACAAGCACTATGAGATTACAAATTATAATAGTGCTTTAAAAAACGAAAAAATATGTTGGCTTTTTAAGCCTTTACTATCACAAAATATCACATAGGTCCCAAATATAAAATAGCCGCAATATTAAAGATCAACGTAATAATAATATGAGTAGAATAATATGAGAATATGTATATCAAGGCTAATATAATAAATAAAATAACATTCATTTTTATACTAAAATAGAATGTAAATAGCTCGAATCATTCATTAATTATGAATAAAGAAAACTTACAATATTAATTACTCAATATGTATACAAGCTTTATTCCTTCTCTTCCTCTTACAATCAGATAATATGATATATGAATATTGGATTTTATGTTCTTCTCATGGAGCATTGTCTCCATAATATAGCCATATAATATGACTCTTCACGTACTTGACTATTGCTCTCCATATGCCAAGTCTCATGACTATTGGCTTATCATATTACCACTTGCATATTTGATGGACACTTGACTCTACAACACTTGCACATATCTATATGACTCTTACACTTCTACATGTACTCCTAAACTTAGACGCTTGTGCACATCCTCACATTACATATTTGCACTCTTACATACAAGACACTTGTGCATATTCTCTCAAAATGACACTTGTGCATTTCCTACACATTACACTCTCACGTGATATTTTTTCATTTCCTACACATTGAAACTTACATAAAAAGAGAAATTTAAATCACACTCTTAACTATAGACTCAACCCTAATCTATTACATATTTACAATTATACTATGAAGGTACCATAGGGGTACATTAGCACGTACCGAATAATGCAATATACCTCAACACCCCCCTTATTACATTATTTTGTTATTGAAGACTTTAGTCGTCAATATTGATCTTCATCTTTGTCTTCAATATTCAAGTGACCTTCATCAGATTCTTGTTCTCGCACTTGCTTTTGACTTGTATCTATTTTTGCTTTCTTCTTTTATACTTTCATGATATTATTTTTGAGTTTCTTTACTCTGTTCTTTTTAGTTTTGGTCTTGATCTTGCCTTGTCTTCTTTCTTGTGTTTCTTCTCCTATATCTTGATGTTTTGTAGCAATTGCAATATTAGTATCTTTGAAAATGTACATCTTCATTGGTCAAAAGTTTTGTTAAAAGAGCTTTGAATTAATTTTCTTCAGATGTTTCTTCTAATTCTTGAATTTCATGAATTTCTTGAACTAAATTTCCTTTTTTATTTCCTTCTCTAATTTGTGGTTGAGGTTATTGTTGATGTCCATATTGGTACTAAGGATGGTATTGATATTGTTGATAGTGAGACTGAAATTGTTGTTGTCGTTGAGGATTGTATCGATATTGAGATTGATATTGCCTTTGTTGTATTGGTTTGTTTATTTGACCACCTTGATTCATATTCATCTAATTTCCTTGATACTAATTTCATCAATTATATCTACAAAAATTTATGCTATGACCCTTTCTCTTACATATATGGAAATATCTTGAATTCCCTTTGGATCTGTACTTGTAAGTTGTAGCTATATTACTTGGTATATTTTCTTTACCAAGGCATTATTAGTCATTTCATCTTTGAATAAGCTCTCTACTTTATATTCCTAAAGAATATTAACCAAGTCATCAAATGTAGTTTCTTTGCTTAAGACTTGCAAAGATGTGACTAGATGCTTGTAGCTTTCTGGAAGTGCCCTTAGAGTTACTTGAACAAGAAATTTATCTTCTACTTTTTCTCCTAGAGTTAATAGTTTTGCTTTTAAATTTGCTACTTTACAAAGAAAGAGTTCTATACTTTTTCCGCTATTGAATTTTAAGGAATACAATTGAGATTGTAAATTTAGAATTGTAGCTTTATTTTTCCCTTCAAATATCTTGCTTAATGTATTCCATGCTTCTATAGAAGTTTCTGCTCCACTTAAATATGGTTGTATCTCATCAATTATTCCAAATGTTATTAACATGAGAGCCTTTGCATCTCCTTCAAATTTTTGTATTTCTTTTCAATTCTCTCTAGGATTTATCTTTATTCCACTTACTATAGCCCCAAAGCTTTTCTAAAACTAGGATTGTTTTCACTTTGTTTTTCCAAGATGCAAAATTTGGTCCTTTCAATAGTTGATATTCAGAAAGATAAATTTTATTATTTGACATAACGGAACTCATTCAAAAATTTTGAAATTCTTTGAAGTAGAAATCCTTATTTCTCCCAAATAACTCAAAAATGAAATTTGCAAATTTTTAATTTTCTAATCCTTTGATGTTGAAACCCTTTTAACTTCCTCGTTGGTCAAATATCTGCCTAAAATACAAACATACGTTTGTGCACCCTAGACACGACCAACATTGAAAGGCCGAAGGAAAGAAATGTCCTCCGTGCCAATCTCCAGAGAGGGTTGGCTCCCTTACTAATCCTACACCGATTTAAGTCTAGAGTTGCAGGAAAGAAATTGAAAATAATAGAAAGAAATGGGAAATATAGCCACAGGCCAAAGATGTAGGATTGGGGATAGACTAGCAGCAGGAATTCCAACCAAGTGTTATAGCAGCATAGAATAGAAAGGAGGTGAGAGAATCCACTTACATTTCCTTGGAGACAACTTCCAGAATCGCATTCCAGTACTCACACTCTCACCAGTAGTGCCCAAATCCAGATGCAGAATTTGAACTTAGCAGTAGATAACAGACATGAATATAAAATAGAAATGCTTGAATAGAAAGAAATCACACATAGAAATTGCTTGCAAAATCAGAAGCCAAATTCCTTCTATTTACGTAGAAAACTTGAATAGTTTTTCTGCAGAGTGTCTATCCTCCTTTTACATTGAAAATGTCTAGTATTTATAGAGGTTTTCGCCTCTGTTCATTTAATACACAAAAAACAAAATATTTACAGATCAGGAACCTTCGTGAAGAAATTCCTCCTTGAAATTCTTGAAAATCTTCCTCTTGAGACAGCGATCCAGTTTTTAAGGAAAAATCTCTAGGAAATCAGCACATTCGAGCATCGATGCACAGAAAACTATGAAGATGGTCATTGACTTGATACATCCATTGCTCCTTGGAAATTTACCCCTGTCTAGAATATCTTGGAACTCATGAAAATCGCCCTGTGATTTTAATCTTGCAGCTCTTTTAGCATGAAATCAACAATTGTAGTCACTCTTTGCCTCAATCATTAAATTCCCATCACTCGTCTAACCTGAGCACCTTTGAAAAGTCTCTGTTGATGCTTAAAATTGAATTCACCCAAAATAGAGCGATGAGCGAAAGCGCTTCCTTTAACTTCCATCATCTCCTCCTTATTCGCACCTCCTGGTGGAGAGGGCGCCCATGAAAACACCTCTTGCGAATCTCACGTTATTGCACTCAATGTACAACCCTAGACCTTACCCAATTTAAAATTCTTTGCATTGCATTATCTCCTTGTCATGGCAAGTAGTCAACTTGGGGACAACCTGGGTGAAAACAACTTATTATATACCTTTGAGTTTATACTTGATGCCTTGAACCATCTTCGTATCATTTTGACTCTAAAAGGGGTGACTGAAAGCTTCACCTTCCTCCTAGGGTGAAAGCGCCTCACATAAGATGTCTTTCTCCTTAAAATATATGTTCACCCCCAAAAGAGGTGAAAGGCACTATCGCCCTTTACCTTGGGTGAATGTAGCTTTGACTTTTCCAAAGCTCACCTTTTAAAATTCACCCGAAGCGTAGATAAAAAAATTATTAGCGCATTTGTGGGCCCATTTTTATGTAGCTTCACCCATATGAGGGGTGAATGGGACTTTCCCCCTCACCTAGGGTGAAAGTGCTACCATTTTATTCCTTTTATGCATGCCATCGTGGGGTCCACAACTTCTATTTTATATATGCATTCACTCGAAGAGAGGGTGAAAGGTGTTTTCGCCCTTCTCTTGAGGTGAACAAAACTTTGACTTTTCAATGCTATCTTGGTGCCTTGCTACTTTTCCTTTGCATTTGATCAAAATTATTATTATTGAGCTTTCATCCTAGGGAGGGGTGAAAGGGAGTTTCACCCCTCAACTAAGGTAAAAGTCCATTTGACTAGTCAATGCGTTTATCTTTGATGACGTTCACCCCAAAGTGGGGTGAATGATGCTTTCACCCCTCCTTTGGGGTGAACACATTTCTTTTAATTGTCATAATTTCGGGCCACCATGCACCTTTCCTTTTAGTGTGTTTTCACCCCAAGGAGGGGCGAAAGGGACTTTTACCCCTTGCCTTGGGCGAAAGCACCTTTTGCCAACTTGACATTTTTCCTTTTAATTTTACATTCGCCCCTAAGTGAGGCGAATGGATTCTTCGCATAGTTTTTAAGGCAAACACAATTTTGCTCCTTTCTTTGCTTGGCAATAAGGCTCTTATGTTTTTTACTTCTCTTAGTCTTTGGATGCTATTTTTTGCAGACGTCTTTGGACGATTTCAACTGATCTCATAAACAAATTTCTCCAACCATTTTACCTTGTAACACCCATTATTCTCAAGCATGAAATTCATGAAAATTAGAAGAAGATTAACACATAAGAATGAATTGTAACACATTATAGAAAATACTGCAACATAATATTAATATATTTCATCACTTTTACAATAAAAAACCTTTCAATCAAAACTTCATCAAAATTTTAATGTGGCATAATGTAAAACTACCAATATTTCTGGTGGCTCATGGGGTATCCATCTCGCATGGATGCAAGTGATCCTAGGCCTTTATCCATTGGGCTCTTCAGTGGTCCTTCTTATCGGCTGCCTTGGTTGGCACTTCTGATTTGGACATCTTTTTCTGTGCCTGCTCAACCATTGCCTTTTCAACCGTTGCTTCTCGCTTCCATTGCTGCCTATTTTCTATTGTGCTCTGCTCCTCTTGTTCCTTCAAAATTTCATAGGTGATTTCATAAATTGTAACTACCTCGACCCAAGCATGTGTGGTGAACAAGCAAGGAACACTAAGCGATTCATAAATATACCATAGATTCTCGGTATCCTCCAGGCTAAGGTGCTTAGATCATTGAGCCAACTCAAACAAGGATAACTCCATGTGGGTGAACTTCTTCATGAGCGGCAACACTTGTTCTTCCATGATTGGCTCCTCCCACTTGTCAATTTTTGATGTATCTTCCACAAAATTCTTCCAGGCCACTTCCAACTGTTCCTTTGGCAGTGGCTCACCCCATTCGTTGGTAAAATCTGGAAATCCCATATCAGTGAGAGCATCAAAATGGATCATTGAAATAGTATGCTCCCACTCTATTGTGTTAAGGAGCTTTCTGCCTTCTCTCACCAGATCCAACCTGTGGAAGTAACTGTGTAACGTAACCTTGGCGGTAGACCAGGCTCGGTCCATCTCACTCATGGGGTGAATGCATATATTGGACTGAGCTAGGGCTTGAATTTTCATAGCCATCTCTAGATGAGGCTCCAACATCTCCTCAATACTATCTATTACTTGTTGGCTCAATTGAATCTGTATTCGAGCCTCGTAGAGATACTGTAGAACCTGAACTACTCTTACTACCAACTTCTCACAACTCTGAGCCAACCGAAGGTGAGCCTCCTTAACTATTTTTTGAGAGAAGCCTATAGCTTGTGTGGCCTTCTCTGCCAGTTGATTATGTATGGACTCAAGCTGTGCCTTCAGTGTCTGTACCTACTGCTCCACTGCATATTTTACCTTTTTATGAGCCTCTACTTGTTGATGCCATTGTTCAACCTCCTTCGCCATATTCTCCTATTGCGCTCTACTTGCTGCCAAGGCATCCTCAAGTTTAATAATTTTTGTCTCGATCATAAAATCTATGCTTATAATACTCGTCGTGCAAATAAATTGAGCTCATATCAACTTGGATATTCCCCATTTTTTCAGTAGGATCAATCTTCGTCAGGTCCTCCATCATGATCTCATAAGCGTAATCACTCGGTGTCATCTCTCCTCGTGGATTTTGGACTAGGGGAATTATCTTAGTAGTGTGAGCCTCCATAGCAACTAGATCGAAGGTGACTTTCTTGAGCGGCCTAGCTAGAGCAAGTGCCTCTTTTCTCCTATGGCTCTTCAGCCACTATGATGAACTGAGATGAGCATGATTAATATTTTCTACATCTGGCTACTTGGGCATCACCTCGATTTTGGGCAGCACCTGCATCTCCAAAAATGGTGTGAAAGGAACTAAAACCTATGCACGGTCTGGCTCAAAGGAAGAAGAGGAGATGAATATGAGAGGGGGGACTAAAATAGTAGAATGGATGGAAGAACCTAGTTCAGCTGTAGTTACACTCACTCTTGGAGGAGCTTGCATACTTACAACTATAGTGGATGTAGTGATAGAAATGGAAGGTGAAGGACGCAAAAATGGATTTGGACCTGATGCAAATGAACTAAAAGAAAGGGAGGCCAAAGAGAGGGGAAGAGAAGAAGGAGTAGTAGTGACTTATGGATGAGAGGAAGGGAGCAAAATGGAAATAGAAGGTATACCAAATGGAGGAGCAACAGATGTAGGGATTGAAGGAAATGAACTGATAACCACTACTTGCTCCTGAGTGGAAGAAGAGGGAAGAGGAGATGTACCTTCGGGCGTGGGCACCATGTGATCTGGTGATGGAGGTGACTACGTAATAGGTTCTTCTTGTTGATGCTCTGCTCCCACCTCAAGGTCTATGATCTCCACTTGTTGGTCCAATGGCTGCTCATGAATTAATGGAAACTCTTGGGCAACTTCAACCTGAGTAGTTAACGTTGGTGGAGGAGGATTTACTACAATAGTAACTGTAACTACAGCCATGGAAACTACAATAGTGGATGAGGAAACAGTGCTAGTTCTCAACTTCTTTGCAACCTTTAGGAAAGGAAAGGCCTCTTTTACACTTTGCTTCTCCAAAGGAAGCGTCTCATCTATATTTTGCTTTACCCATTGGGACCTCCTTTTAAATATGTACTATGAATCTTCTTCCTCATGTGTCACCTCAACTATCGGGTGCTCTTCTTTAGCCATGCTTCCTTCACTATCAGACTTTTGAAAACTTTGAGGCACGACCTTGGTGAAAGTGATAGGTTGATAGATATTAACAAATTCATCATATGCCTCCAAAAATGCCTCATCCATCTTCAACCCATAAGGTGATGTAATTTTTCCCCTATGGACCCGCATAATCCACCAATTCATGATCTTCTCTTCGGACCACGTGGGCAATTGTTCTTTCATCTGGCCAAATAGTCTCGATGGAGGAATGTGATCTCTATGCACTGTGGGGTTATATTCGACCTCTTTCTCATAGAAGTCATGCCATGGTGGAAGTGACATCATGGCTTCAACATGCCACTCCAAATCACGCCCATCAAAATTGTTACGATTTTCCTGAATATCCGGTCGTGGGCAGCAATGAAAATGCTTGGCCTTGATTATTTCCAAAAATTTACCCAATGGGTCATATCTCCATCATTGTGGTAGTTCTACCAGACCCAGGTCTTGGAGAGCCTCTGTGAGCAACCTGTTCTGGCCAACCTGGTTCACTTCTATGCTACCAAACTTGAATGGCATCGTGCACGTTGTTCTTTTACCATGCCCTGCTCCATAAACATCATTAGTATAATCAGTCTGGTGCACCACCTCCATGGCAAAAACATGCTCGGTGGTGAAATATGGAAGCAGGAATGGCTTACCCATGAAGCCATAAATTCTCACAACCACACCTTGAGTTAGCAAAAATATGTCACCCTTCTCGGCTATGACCACCACTTCCTTCATTTCCCATGACACTCTTTCACTCTTGCCACAAATCAACTCAATTGCGGGCCCCAAAAATAAGTGGTTAAAACTATAGAATGACTCCCATCTTGATAGAGTGGGAGTCCACATATAAACCGGCAAAAGCTCATTCTCCTCATCAACTTGTTTAACTGCAATAAATAAAAAATGTTGATGTAAATGAAAGAAGAAATACCATATGAGGAAGGATGTATGCTTGAATGAAGTCACCTCTTCGGTATTCATTTTCTCCAACTGAATATGCATTTTTTGATATATGAAATCGGCCCAATCAAAATAAATCGGGTTTGTCCCCTTTCTCATTATCGTTGGAGCATAAAACTCCACCTAGGATATACACTGCGCAAGCACCACCTGCCACTTGTGAACTATAGAATCTATAGAAAGGCCAGCAACCCATGCCAACATAGAAAATAAATCTGGGCTCTTGAATTTTAACAATGACTTCGATAGATTTGGCAACTGCCCTAGCTACGGCTCTTTAATTAATTGCGTCTCCATGAACTAGTGCATTGTTATAGTAGACACATATCTCTCCTCTTGTTCATTAATGTGCAACTTCTTGAAAATCATGTCAGAGGGAGGCTTTAACCCATAGGTAAATGCTTCCCTCACTTCATCGGAGGAGATAGAGAAAAGTACCTCCCCATTCACATTTCGAATCACCCTGGTAGTTGGGTTATAAAATCTGGCAATCAATTTTACCAACTCTGGGTAAGGGTGTACGGGTGTACATAGATACCAAAATAACTATGCATAAAATGACATAGTCAAAGGGCTCTCCGATGTCAATCCTTGCTTGACTACGAATTCCACATCTTTCCAAAGCTTCACCATGCCCTTATTGGTGATTACGTAGTCTTCGATCTCTGCCATGGTGTTAGAGTATGGGTCCAAATCCACATTTTCATTTCTATGGGCTTTCTTGGATTTTTTCCCTCCTTCTACCCTCTTCTTTGACTATTTGGGCTCTATGGTCTCTTTCACTTCTTTGCTTTTCTTACCCATTATGTAAATTTTGGCAATCCTGAAGATGCTCTACAACTTCTGCAACCAAAAGCTTGAAAATGCATTGGTAGAAAATTTAAAATTTTAATTTCTGAGCAAGTTTACCTGTGCTTTATTTATAGATGGAGCTCTCAACCATTGGAGTAAATGCTGCACTTTATCTTGGTGAATTTGGGAGGGCGTGTACCTCGTTTCACTCGATTGGCACTATTCTCGATGCTTTAATGACAATTAACTGTTATTCACCATAAAATCATTTTTGAAAAGTGTGCCCTTCTTGCCACATTATACCTTCGAACAATGTGCCCTAGCTACTAAAATTACTTCAAAAAAATAAATCTACCACCTGAGGACCAATGAGCATCCCTGCTTTTGACGTTGTGATATTTCGGCTCTTGAGAAGGCCAAAATGCCTCCCAACGCAAATCCGAGTGCACGTTTTGAATTAAATGCTCCAAAAATGTGTCTTAATTTCCATGAACACTTTTCAAAATTCACCACGTGTCGGAGGGCGAAATCACTTTGAGAGGGCGCTCTAGAAAAAATCGTCACATGCCCAAAAAGCAATGGAGGGGCGAAAGCACTTTGATGGCGCACTTGATCTCTTCTTCTCTTGCTCCGAAAACGCCTTCAATCTGTTTGATTTAATTCCATGGCAAACCCTCCTTTTAAAATAATTTTATGCTTTTCTTTTTTGCCCCATATTTATAAAAAGCACCTTTTGATCCTTTTAACTGGAGCTTTTTTTTTTCTTCTTCTTTTTTGTTTTTTTTCACTCCTCTTCTAATTTCATTAAAACCTCTTTTCTGCATTTGTTTAAAATGCTGGAGTGCGCCCCCATGCTTTTAGAAGATTTTTGTTACTTTACCTTCATGAGGAGCGAACGAATGGGAGCTTCGCCCTCTCATAGGGCGAAAGCATAGTTGACTATTCTCTCTTTTAACTATCGCGATGTGTTTGTTATCATAAACCATGTTTTCTTCGATGAATGGCATGGAATATTTTAGCTCAAAATCTAGGGCGAAAGACTTTTTAAAATATTTCTTTTAAATTGAATGGTGTGGGTGCTACGATTAGCATTTTAAATCTTCATAAAATACTTTCACCCCAATGAGGGGTGAATAGGAGTTTCACCCCTCATTTGGGGTGAAAGCCCTTTTGATCGCTTTCATCATGGTGACTTGGCGCTTTCATATAGTCTTTCCCTTTCTCTTTTCTTTAAAACATGCGTTCACCCCCATTGGGAGGTGAATGGGGTTTTCTCCCTTCCTCGGGGTGAAAGTGTTTTCCATTTACCACACTCCATGATTTTGAAATCGGGCCCCACACATTTATATTTCAAGCTTTGATTTCTTAATTGAGGCAATTACTTCTCTGCTCACGTTTTTTCCAAAATGATTTCCCTTTTAACTCGAAGACTTGCAAAGTAAAGCAACTTTTTAACTTTGAAGCTTTCAAACCTGTTAAAAATTTTCAATACAACAATTAATTATGCTCAAGGAAATGTTTTGGGGTGAAATTGATTTTCAAAGAGAGAATTTTTCAAAGCAAAGTTTTCTTTGAGGAAAGCCTGGCATCTTCTAGTAGAGTCCACCTCATACTTTTTTTTTATATATTTTTATAAAGCAATAAAATACTTGTAAATAAAATTTGTACATATTTACACACTTGTACCTCTTGATTACATCATTGAAAATAGGCCTTCAGATGAAGACCATTAACTGGAATCGGTAGATCCCAACCATCCATATCTTGAAGATGATATGCATTCACCGAATTTACTGTAGAAACTTGAAATGGACCTTCCTAGATCACATCAAACTTGTGGTGCTTCCCTGGCTTGGCTTTGTTCTCGTTCCACTTGAGGACTAGATCTCCCACCTAAAACTTGCGTTCTATTGTCTTTTTGCCAAACCACTTTTGCATCATTTTTGCATGTTCTGTGAAAGCCTCATATACCTTTTCTCTCTCCTCTTCCAGCTACAGCAATTGAGCCAACCTTGCACTCATGGGATCAAATTCATCATCTTCATCTTTGAACAACTGCAATGTTTGGAGGATAGGTAGCTCGATATGAGTGGGTAAAACTACCTCTTTTCCATATACCAGAGAGTAAGGAGAGGCTTTGATAGACTTCTTCAATTGATATACGATCTGCCCATAGAGCTTGATTTAACAATAGATGCCAACTCCTTTTATTGCTCCCAAGCATCCTTTTCAAGATCTGAAGTAAATTTTTGTTTGTGGATTTGGCTAGACCGTTTCCTTGTGGGTAATAATTGGAAGAAGTCTTCAGATAAATCCCATACCTACTTGTAAATTCGATGATCTTTGCCCCAATAAATGGAGTCTCATTATCTGTTACAATGGTATCTGGTACACTAAAATGGGTAATCAATCCTTCGAGGAAGGAGATGATTGTAGCTTGATCTACCTTTTTGGTCGGAATGGCCTCTGCCCACCTGGTAAAATAATCGATCACTATCAAGATATATTTATGCTCGATGGAGGAATGAGGATCAATAACTCCAATGAAATCCAAGCCCCACTATTGAAATGGAGCTTCTACCTGAATCGGATGCAAAGGCAGAGATGCTTTCTTATTCCTGCCAACATACCATTGATAGTTATCGCAACTTTGGCTCACCTTGTGTGCATCTATGAAAAGAGTAGGCCAGAAATACCTAGCTCGAATGATCTTCAAGGCCATAGGCCTTCCTGCATAATGCCCATCAGATAAGCTAGAGTGGAACTCCTCCAAGATTTTTTGCTTTTTAGACTCTTTCACACATCTGAGGAGTACTCCATCTATATTTTTATGGAATAGCCCACTTGGCAACAAGACATACCTAAGCACCTGTAGTCTGAATCTTCACCATTATGAGGCATCAAGGTGTGATGGACATATTTTGGATGTGAAGAATTCGACAAGGTCCTCTGTCCAATCATGATCACTTGATTGGCAAGATTACTCTCATCAATGACCTCATCCTGTACTAGAGGTAGTGATCCAGAAGCTATGCTTTTGGCCAATTCTTGGCAGAGAGCCCATCCACGAACCAACTTAGTAGATCGAATCTCCACATCGTATTCCTAAATCTTTGAGACCCAACCTACTCTTTTATCACCCATCTCCCCTTGAATAATGAAATTTCTGACATCTGGATGTATAACGTAGATGACTTGTCTACTCTGTGAAATAAAATGTCAAAATTTCTTTAGGGATTTCATGACCGCATACACCTATTTCTCGATGAAGTTATATTTCTCCTGGTGTGGCGCAATGACTTGACTCAAGAAAGCAATCAGTTTCTCATCCCCATCATCTTGCTTTTGAGTGAGTACAATAACATAACTCTCCTGTTCTCCTACTACATAAAGGATGAAATATTTTGAATAATCTAGATTAATCAGTACTAGTGCTTGGGTGATTCTCTCCTTGATTTCTTGAAATGCCTATCTCCTTACTTCTGTCCACTTGAAGTCTACATTCTTCTTCAGAAGTTCAGTCATTGGCTTGACTACTTGAGCAAAATCAGCAATGAATTTTCGAATGAAATTGATCTGGCCAAAGAATGACTGTAGATCCTTCTTACTAGTCGGTAGGGGTAATTTCAAGAGAGCTTCAGCTCTCGTAGGATCAATCGCCAGTCCTTCTTGTGAAATCACATGTCCCAAGAGTTTTCCCTCTTTGATAGTGAAAATGGATTTCTTTGGGTTAATGGAAATTCCAAATTCTTGACACTTTTTGAACACTTGCCTCAGATGAGAGACGTGCTCTTCCCTACGATGTGAGAAAATAGTCATGTCATCAAGGTAAATTACAATAATCTGATTCAACAACTCACCGAAAGTGACATCCATAGCTCTCTAAAAGGTGGCACCAACATTAGAAAGACCAAATGGCATCCTCTGATAGGTGAAAGTGCCCCATTTTGTAGTAAATGCAATTTTGTGTTGGTCCTCATCCTTCACCCAGATCTGGTTGTAGCCGAAAAAACCATCAAGCAATGAAAATCTCTGCGCTCCAGCGACTACATGCAAGATCTGGTCAATCTATGGTAATGGATAGTGATCTTTCAAGGATGCTTGGTTCAGATTACAAAATTCCATACACAGGCGAATATCTCCATTTTTCTTCCGAACTGGAACCAAGTTCGCCACCCATGTCGAGTGCTTGATAGGATAAATTATTTTTACCTCCAACATTTTTAACAACTCTGCTTTCATAAGCACTTCAATTTTTGGATTGACAGGCCATTATTTCTACCAAAAAGGCTTTACCCCTTCCTACAATTCAATGGTGTGTTGGATCACATTCTTGTCATATCCTTTCAGATCATGATAGCTCCAAGCGATGATGTCTGGAAACTCATAACATAGATTTTTAATATCTTTGAGCTCTTCTGATGTATAGTCTGTTCTAACTTTGATAACCTTTTCAGGCTCCAACTGCATTTCCTTGTATTCCTTCGCATCCACCTTGATCTTATGTTTCTCTGCCCTATCATTTTGATCAAACAAACTCTCAAGCGAAATCAGTCCCTTGGGAATGTGATTATTCTTCAATTGAATCATTCCTTCCATCTCCTCTTCGGCTAGTATTCTTTCCTCTGCGCTTGCAACTTCCTTAATCAAAAAATTAATTATTTTTTCATCACTATCGAACACTTGCCAATAAAGGTTTTTATCAGGGACCGAGGGTCTATAAATTACCCTCACAGTCTTTGGTCTCCTGACCACTTGCTCTACGAGAGAGAAATTAGCACCAAGGGAAGCTAGGATGTCTGCATGTTTGTTCTGCTCCTACGAAATCGCTTGAATATTCAATGTTGTAAAGGACTCAAACAAATCCCATACCTTGTTATGGTAGGCCTTCAAATAGTGCTACTTTGACACACACTTTTTTGTAGTCTGATTGATGATGAGCTCAAAATCTCCAAAAATTTGCAATTATTTTATTCCCAACTTTTTAACTTTCTTCAAACCAAGGCACAATACTTCATATTCAATGGCATTATTCATGCAGCTCCAAGTTAACCTATATGAATAGGTTTTCTGCAACCCTGTAGGAGAAATAAGAACAATTCCAGCCCTTGCACCATTCTTACATCTTGCACCATCAAAATATAGCTTCCATAGCTGATCAAAGATAGGTTCTAGGAATCAAAAACTTCTTCTTCAATCTATTCAGGTTTAGTTATGGTATAACAACCGATATCAATTTCTACCATTGCATTGAAATCCATTAGTGAAAACTCATCCTCAAGGTGGAGCTCATCAAGAGCTTCCTCCATCAAGTCCACTTCTTGCACTTCCTCTATCATCATGTTGACTGCACTAGTGGGCTTTTCTTCTTCTTCAATTTCTCTATATGAAAAGTGGATGGCTTTTCATTATAGATCCAGATTCTTCTTCCCTTGAAAGGGATCTCCAAATGTGAATAATCCAAGGAAATATATCCTCCTAGTTTCACTTTGAATTCCCTCGAAAGACACATGCTGAAGTATGGTTCCAAGTCAACCACCACTACTTCTTGGATGACAGTGATCTATGGCATGTTGTGCAAAATGATAGGAATATCCTTAATCACTCCCACTATTTTGATTGGGGTCCCATCCAACTATAAGATACCTGGACTGCTCCTTGTATACTCCATCCCCATGACTTCACATACTACCTTTGGCATGATAGTAGTCACAGCACCGGAGTCAATCATACAATTATGCATGATCCACCCTTCCATTCTGAGAGATAAATAGAATGGAGGTGGTCTATTCTTACCAGTGGTAGAAGTCGGTAGTGTCTGTGCTAACACTATTTGGGAAAGGCTTTTCTTTTGATCTTTTGTAGACTTGAGAGACTCTTGCAATAGGTCAACTTATCCAGGTAACTGTAGTGCATCATATAAACTCACCTTTGTAGGGATCTTCTTCATTTCCTCAATAATGTTATAATTAGAAGTACTTGGAACCTTTTCTTCACTAGTTGACTCATATTTGTTTTGGTATTATTGAGTGGCTTCCACCCTTTGTCGCTTAGTCAATGATGGGTACTTGAGGTGCTCTTTGGCTTGTTCTTTTGCCTCAGTTTGTACTTGAGTGGTTGTGGGCTGTGAAGTTGACGCCTTCATCTGCAACTTCTCTTGAGCTTGTTTGGGCAATAGATCCTTCAATAAGATAGAATATTGTTATTTAGTTGTTGTGCTAGGCACTTTCACTTGTGGTTGTACCTTTTCATTTTGTACCTTTTGTTCAGTAGGAACTTTCAGAGGCTCCATTTCTATTGGATCAATAGTCATCGACTTCTTTCCAGCCCTCGTAAGGACTAAAACTTGCTCCAAGGATGGGACCATAAAGTTATGATCAACTTCTATTATCATATTGATTTGTCCACTAGTAGAACTTTCTGCTAATGTCTGTACATAGTTCAAATGAACCATGCATGTATCTTCACCATGAGGATCATTACAAGTGGAACACCAATATGCTCTCTTCGATGTACTAGCTTCTTCATTTGTCAACACAGTTGTATTTCTTTTAGGACCTTTGCTAGTAGTTGGTTGTTCTCTAGTAATTGGTGGTGTTTGAAACCTTCTTGATCAAAATTTAGCTTCAACTTGCTTCTTCTTAATTATCATGATTTCATTCGATATTGTCCTTATGATTGAATTAATAGATTGCATTTCTTGTAATAATTTTGTGTAGGGATTAAGATTTGAGGGTGTAGGAGGTGTTGGTAAAGGTAGAGGTGTTGGTGGAGTAGGCAACTGTAATGGAATAGGTGGTGTTGGTAATATTGGGAATGGAACTAGGGTTGGAAACTATGGCACAACTGGTGCAGGTAATTATGGAATACTTGGAGTGAGGAGTTGTGGAACTAGAATTGGAGCAATTTGAGGTGGACCTGAGCTCCATGAGGGAACTAGGTACATAGAAGGCATAGGTTATGAAAATGCACTTGAATACAGATGTTGTGGAAGATCAAGAAGAATGGGTATAGTTACCTTTGGAGGCAATTTACCTATAGCAATCAGATCCACCTTGACCTTCTATGCCTGCGTGTACAAATCTAGAAATGTGTTGACATTGGCTTGTCGGACCACCATACCAATATCGGAGTTAAAGGCTCTGAGGTAGTAAAATGTAGCTTGCTCATGCGTGGGCCGAAGGCCATCAGGGACTCTCTGCCAACTTCGAGCGAATCTGACATTGAAATCCACTATCTCCTCCTATGGATGTCTTTAGATATTTATGAATTGATGCAGCAAGGAAAATGGATCAGCTTGCTCATGAAAGTTCTTGATCAACAATTCTACCAACTGGTCCCATGTGGTAATAGTAGTGGGTGGCAAGGATCGATACCAATACAACAACTTCCCTCTAAGTGACAACACCAATAATCTTACCATAATATCTTCATCTGTAATGCCATGGATTATCGCCAAAGAAGCCACATCTTGGATATGCTCATAAGTAGTCTTACCAGTACCATCATAGGTAGGCAAAGCCTTCAATGCTGCTTGAGGGACTAGATTTTGTGCTTGTAAATTCAAAGCTCCTGAGCTATTCCATGTTGGGAACTACCTTGGTGGTTGTGGTTGTTGTGGTGGTGGATTTTGAGCCATGTGAACTGGTGTGTGAGGTTGAGGAGGTGGGATGCTAGTAGTAGTACTAGCTGGACTTGAAGGAATAGAGAACACACCGGCTAACTATGAAGATGTTGTGACTGATGTATGAGGTGGAGTGACTAATCTAGGATGTTCTCCTAATTTTTGGGTGTCAAGTTCAAAGAACTCAATGGGATTTTCAAAATTTTTGGCCTTCGATCTTGTGATCATGAAGTACAACTTTCGTTGACTTCACGTTCGGAGGCTTCTGGGTATAGTTGAGTCGCCAGATGTTCTAACTTAACAATATGAAGGTGAACATCAAACCTTAATACTATTGAAAGTGGAACTTTTGAATGTCCCACCGGGTGTGCCAAAAACTATTGGTCAAATATCTACCTAAAATACAAACATACATTTGTGCACCCTAGACATGACCAACATTGAAAGGTCGAAGGAAAGAAATGTCCTCCATGCCAATCTCTAGAGAGGGTTGGCTCCCTTACTAATCCTACACCGGTTTAAGTCTAGAGTTGTAGGAAAGAAATTAGAAATAATAGAAAGAAATGGGAAATATAGCCACATGCCAAAGATGTAGGATTGGGGATAGACTAGCAGTAGGAATTCCAACCAAGTGTTATAGCAACATAGAATAGAAAGGAGGCAAGAGAATCCACTTACAATTCCTTGGAGACAACTTCCAGAATCGCATTCTAGTACTCACACTCTCACCAGTAGTGCTCAAATCCAGATGTAAAATTTGAACTTAGCAACAGATAATAGACATGAATATAAAATAGAAATGCTTAGAATAGAAAGAAATCACACATAGAAATTGCTTGCAAGAATTAGAAGCCAAATTCCTTCTATTTATGTAGAAAACTTGAATAGTTTTTCTGCAGAGTGTCTATCCTCCTTTTTACATTGAAAATATCTAGTATTTATAGAGGTTTTCACCTCTGTTCATTTAATACACAAAAGACAAAATGTTTACAGATTAAGAACCTTTGTGAAGAAATTCCTCCTTGAAATTCTTGAAAATCTTCCTTTTGAGATAATGATCTAGTTTTTAAGGAAAAATCTCTAGGAAATCAGCACATTCGAGCATCGGTGCATAGAAAACTATGAAGATGGTCGTTGACTTGATACCTCCATTGTTCCTTGGAAATTTACCCTTGTCTAGAATATCTTGGAACTCATGAAAATCACCCTATGATTTTAATATTGTAGCTCTTTTAGCTTGAAATCAACAATTGTAGTCACTCTTTACCTCAATCATTAAATTCCCATCATTCGTCTGACCTGAGCACCTTTGAAAAGTCTTCGTTGATGCTTAAAATTGAATTCACCCAAAATAGAGCGATGAGCGAAAGTGCTTCCTTTAACTTCCATCATCTTCCTCCTTATTCGTGCTTCTTGGTGGAGAGGGCACCCATGAAAACACCTCTTGCAAATCTCACATTATTGCACTCAATGTACAGCCCTGGACCTTACCCAATTTAAAATTCTTTGCACTACATTATCTCCTTGTCGTGGCAAGTAGTCAACTTGGGGACAACCTGGGTGAAAACAACTTATCATACACCTTTGATTTTATACTTGATGCCTTGAACCATCTTCGTATCATTTTACCTCTAAAAGGGGCTATTAGAAGCTTCACCTTCCTCCTAGGGTGAAAGCGCCTCACATAAGACGTCTTTCTTCTTAAAATATACGTTCACCCCTAAAAGAGGTGAAAGGCATTGTCGCCCTTTACCTTGGGTGAACGTAGCTTTGACTTTTCCAAAGCCCACCTTTTAATATTTTCTCGAAGCGTAGATAGAAAAATTATTAGTGCATTCGTGGGCCCATTTTTATGTAGCTTCACCCCTGTGAGGGATGAATGGGACTTTCACCCCTCACCTAGGGTGAAAGCGCTACCATTTTATTCCTTTTATGCATGCCAACGTGGGGTCCACAACTTCTATTTTTATATGCATTCACCCGAAGAGAGGGTGAAAGGTGTTTTCACCCTTCTCTTGGGGTGAACGAAACTTTGACTTGTCAACGCCATCTTGGCACCTTGCTACTTTTCCTTGGTGTTCGCTCGAACTTACTATTGTTGAGCTTTCACCCTAGGGAGGGGCGAAAGGGAGTTTCACCCCTCACCTGAGGTGAAAGTCCATTTGACTAGTCAACACGCTTATCTTTGATGACGTTCACCCCAAAGTGGGGTGAATGATGCTTTTGCCCCTCCTTTGGGGTGAACATATTTCTTTTAATTATCATAATTTCGGGCCACCATGCACCTTTATTTTTAGTGTGTTTTCACCCCAAGGAGGGGTGAAAGGGACTTTCACCCCTCACCTGGGGTGAAAGTACCTTTTGCCAACTTGACATTTTTTCCTTTTAATTTTACATTCACCCCTAAGTGAGGCGAATGGATTCTTCGCCCAGTTTTTAAGGTGAACATGATTTTGCTCCTTTCTTTGCTTGGCGATAAGGCTCTTATGTTTTTTACTACTCTTAGTCTTTAGGCGCTATTTGTTGCAGACATCTTTGGGCGATTTCAACTGATCTCACAAACCAATTTCCCCAACCATTTTACCTTATAACACCCATTATTTTCAAGCAAGAAATGCATGAAAAACAAAGAAGAAGATCAACACATAAGAATGAACTGCAACATGTTATAGAAAATACTGCAACATTAATTTAGTGTATTTACCACTTTTACAATAACATTGTCAATCAAAACTTCATCAAAAATTTAATGTGGCATAGTGCAAAAAACTACCAACACTTCCTAATTAAATTTACAAAATTTCAAAAACTTCTAATGTTTTTAATTTTCTTAAGATTTAAGAAAATAAAACTTCTATCTTAACAATTCAAAAAATCTTCAAACATAAAAATATTTAAATAATCAAATAAACTAATAATGTAGAAATCCTTATCACTCCATACTTATATAAAACTTAAAAAATAAAACTTATATTTAAACCTTATGACTCCTATTAATTAAAATCCCATGTAATCACCTTATAACTCCAATAACTCAAATTAAAAAAACAATTAACAAGCTAACCTTATTCTTTTCCTTATATGACTTGCGCTTCAAATCAACCTCCACTTGCACTAACATGACTGGCATTCGATTGGTAGCATTTAAAGTTCTCTATTGCACCTCAGTTTAATCTATTCATGCCAATCAAGAACTTTCCTCCATGTGGAACTTTTCATGCTTAACGTTAGAAATGTTTCGTTTATATTCATTTGATTCCAAAATTCATTACTTAAGGTAATAATAAACAATAATATTATGTTATGCCATTATTTGTTGTAGGTGATGATGCACTCTCCCTCCGCTTGTCTTCTACAAACCGCAATTTATTTCCTCACAATGAGTCTATACATCATTTCTTAACATTTGATCACTTGTTTCTCCTTCGTTGCTTGCTATGTTGTCTTTGTTGGTTCCTTTACAATTTTATTACCAGTCTTCATCGTCAGTTAAATGCATATCTAAACACCTTAGTTGATCTCCTTAACTACTATTCTTCTTAGTTGTTCTGCTTCATTGTATTGTTGATCTTCTTTTATATGTTTCTAAACTCCTTAGTTGGTCTCCTTAGCTAATATCCTTCATTGTATTGCAAATATTCCTCGCAGAGTTGCTAAAATCCTTAGCTAATCTTCTGTTCTCCTTATTTGTAGCTAGTCTCCTTCACTGTGTTGCTAAACTCCTTAGTTGGTCTTTTGTTCTCCTTAGTTGTAGCTAGTCTCCTTCACTGCATTGCTAAAATTCTTAGTTGGTCTTATGTTCTCCTTAGTTGTAGTTAGTCTCCTTTGTTGTAGCGCTATGCAGGTTTCTTTACTTCTCCTTTGTGTTGGTCTTCGTTACTAATATTTGTTCTTCATCGTACTATTCTCTATTGCTTATTTGTTGTGAAGAATGCAAGCATTGGTTTCTTACTATATGCTCTTGAATATAACTAATTTCTACACTTCAATGTATGACTATAAGCTATAAACAATGAGATTTTGCTTATAGCTAGAGACTTTAAGTAATGCACATATACATATGGCACTTTTTTTGTTCTAATTTGCTATGACAAGCAACAAATTTAAACTCTTTTCTCATTATGCTATTTATAATTTGCTTCTTTAGTTCTTAATGTTGATGGCCTAGCTACCTTTAGCTTTACTATGGACATTATACTTTATGCTTGTAGAATGTTGCTTTGATAGGTTGGTTACCTTTAGCTTCACTATAGTCCTTTTTCTTTTATGTTTATAGAATGCTGTTGTAGCTTCTATTTATCACAGGTAGCTTATAAGTTTCTTAAACCTTTTCTTCTGTAGATAGGCTTCTTGAGCCTCTTCTTTTGTATATAGGCTTCTTGAGCCTATTCTTCTGTATATAAGCCTCTTAAAATTTCTTTACTAATATAGGTATTTTTTCTTTCAATGTAGTCGTATGTGTCTACCTTGAAGAACTTGCTTCAAAAAGTGATCCGCATCCAATATTGAAATGATATAAAGATATATTCAGTCAACCTAGTTCTTTAGTGTATCCTAGGAAGATACTTTCTTTTCTGCTTTGGAATTTCTTATCTCTTATTTCTTAGGAAGTTTTGAATGCTTCTCAATCCATTGCAACTTTAACTATTCTTCTTTTACTTATAATAATGTTAATCTCTTTAATCTTCAATATAGGCTTCTCTAACCTTTTTTTCTTCAATGTAGGTTTCTTGAACCTATTCTCTACTCCTTGGTATTTCTTCCTCTTTATGCTTGCTTATCTTTGCACTTCGAAGCTGAAATTATTCTCTATCTCTCTAGGAAGCTTCTTAAACTCATGTAGATTAATCTTTGTAATGTTATCTTCAATGTCTTAGATCACATCTAAGAACTTAATATCAATTTTAGAATGCCTCTTTTCCTAAATGACCAACTATCTTCTGAGTTGGTTATGCCTTCAATATTCAATCTTCCAATTCTTTAAACTTAAATATCCAACTTTTCTCTCAGTTGGTTTCCAATATCAAATGTCCAACTTCTCTCCTAAGTTGACCTTTTTATTCAATATAGCTAAGTTATATTCTTCACTAGTTTTCCTTCAACCTAGTGAAAAGACCCTAGCCTTTTCTACTCAATAAGACCTTTAAAAATTAGAGTCCAAGTCTTCACTACCTTTAAAGTGGTTAAAGAACCTTCTCTTGTTTTCTAATCTTGCCTTTGAAAACTTCATTAGAAAGTAATGCTATATTTATCATCATTCCTATGTCATTAGGTAATATGAAAATATGTTTAGATACTTTAGCTACTTATTCAACCTTTGAACTTATATAACTCCTAAGTACTACAAATTTTTCATCTTGAGCTTCTTTCAATATTGATTGTAGAGTTTTATTTTCCTCTACGGATATTTCTCTTTGTTTTTCAAGCTTTGGTATCATATATTTAATACAACATTTTAGGTTTTGCAACACCTCATTAGTTTCTTCTAATAAGTTGTCCTTACTGTTTACTCGTTCTTCTTGATAACACAAATTTTCTTTCTCAATTGTTTTTGACAATTCACGTGTTGTTGAGTTTTGTTTCACTTGTTTCTTCTTTGCCATATTCCTTTGAAGTTGAACACTTTTATCTCTCAAATTTCAAAAATATAATTTCTTAATTCTAAATTTCACAAACTATGTTGATGTTGAATTCCTTATAACTCCTCAATTAGAAATTTAGAAATCCTATATATTTGCAAGTTTTGTATTCCTAATTTTATGTAGAAATCCTTATTCCTCCAAGTAAAACTATTTGCAAATATTTCTATGCAACTTGAATTTCAAAATAGATTAGAATAATTTTAAAAACCTTCAAACTAAATCCTTCTTACTTCAAAAATCTTCCAAATCATTCAATATAACTTCTAAGGTTATAATTCATCAATTCATTACCTTATTTCTCCATTCAGTCAATTAATATTAAGTATAATAGATTAACTAACCTTAACCTTAATAATATTATTTCTTATACCTCCTTAATCTTTGCAAAGGATTAAATCAATTCAAATATTCTATACCTCCTTGTATATGGTGCACTAAATTTGGGTCTTCAAATATTTGACCTCCTTCTACATATTCTTTGGCCTCTCTGTCCTCCAATATTGGGTCTTCAAGTCTTTGACCTCATTTTGCGTATTCGATGGCCTCTCTATCCTTCAATATTCTTTCCTTTATGATGTGCTCCATGTTCTTCAAGAAATTTGAAAACTTTATCTGTGTATTATCACTAAACTTGGCTCTCATGCATTAATGGTGCATAGGAAACATTTTGATTCCCCTTAGTGATGGTTGGTGCTCTTGTTTGAGAAATGACAAGTGTCACTCAGATTGTTGGTATGCACAGAAGACGTTACATCTTCCTTTGGTGCTCCTCCTCCTTGCAAATGACTCTTCTTCCTCAATGCTTCCTCAATGGCATGTGGCTTAGTAACGTCTCTTCTTTCTCAATGTTTGCTCTTCAATGCTTCCCTTGGCTTTCTCCTCAATGCTCGATTTTATTAATAACACTTGGCTTTCTCCTCAACACTTTGGATTCCTTCTTAATGCTTGGCTTTCTCAGTAATGCTCTTCATATTCCTCCTCACTATATGACTATTGTAAACTTAGATGTTCAACCTCCTTTATGGCTCTTTGTCTACATCTCTTATATTCCTTCTAATATCCATTCAACTCCTTTCAGGTAGCGAATAGTCTTGGCACAAATGCTAACATAAATGACGATTCAACTCCTTCTATCAATGCTTATGCTTCCTCCTTCTTTTTCGATGGCTCTTCTTCCTTGCACGGTGGCTCTCCTCCTTTGCACGATGGCTCTTACTTCAATATGATGGTGCCTCCACTTGTGCTTGGTGGTTCTACCACTCCTTTGGTGAATTTTATTCACCAATATTTTCTACAACTTTTCAATAAGACAAAACAATCTGCACTTTTTTGGATTATAAAAACATATATTATTTTTTTCTTCTCCTTATTACTCCCTTTCAAGCAATCTTTAACTTCCCTTTTTGCTGTTGTGTTTTGAAGATTCTAGGATGATAATGATGCCTCATTCCTTAGCTTGGAGACACTTAGCTTAGACTATCTTTTGTTGGCTATAATAACTCTAATATGGTGCTTTCAAAAAACTTTATAATAAGCTGATTTGAATGCTTGAATAATGAACTTTTATAGCACCAATATTACAAACCTCTTTTACCTCCTTTTGTAGCTAATCTCCTTGGTGATTTGATTCACCTTTTTGCTATCTTGAATTTACAAATTTTGCATCTTCACTTCCTTTTAATTTGTTACCCAAATTCTCTGACTTTTAGCCTTTAACTTGCTACCTTAAAATCTGATTTTCACAGCTTCAAATGCTGCCAAAACTTCCGTCACTTTGCTATCCAAAGCTCTCCCAAATATACTTCAAAAATCTTCAAAACACAGCTCTATTATCTCCTTCTAATACTGCCCAAGGGCACTACAAAATCTACCTAAATTTTCTCCAATTTGCAGCTCTATCACCTTTAATTTTATATCATGAGACCCTTCAACTTTAGCCTCGAAAATCAGTAAACTTCTTTACAAATCGACCTTCAAAATATTAATGGTTGTCTTCAAACTTCTCAATTTGGTGGCCTCTTCTATCCTCTTTCTCCTCCTTAGCTCTCGCTAAATTTTAGCTTCAAATTTGACCTCTTCTTCAAGAATCTGAATGTCTTGAAGTCTTCAAAAATACTTTCTCAAATTTGGCAAACTTTTTGCCAAAAAGCTTCTCCTTGAATCAATTTCATAAATCCTTTTGGGCTTGTTGTTGAATGACAACACTTTTTCTAAATTTGATGTGATTACCTCTTTTTAGGAGTTTCTTCTTCTTGCAATCTTCTACCTTAAACTTTCTTCAAATCTTCTCCAATGACCACTTCTTCAACTTTCTCAATAGGGCTTCTCTAGCCTTCTTCTTACTCCTTCCAAATTCGCTTGAAATCTCTTCTCTTGGGTTTCCAAACTCTTCAATCTTCTATCTCCTTTCTCAAATCTGTAATGGGGACCTCTTCTCTTGAGTCTCATCTTTCTTCAATCTTCAATAGAGCTTCTCTAGCCTCTTTCTCTCTTATTATTTCAATCTGCTATGGGGACCTCTTTCTTGGGTCTCCTCAATCTTCAATATGTAGTCTTCAATATTCAATGGGGATCTCTTTCTTGGATCTTCTCAATCTTCAATGAGACCTCTTTCTTGGACCTCCTTAATCTTCAATTTCTACTCTTTTGTTGCAACTCAAAACTAGTCCCTACATGATAAAAACACACAAACGTTCAGGCAATCGAAGGTGACATTCTTCTCTATCTGTTGTAGAAAGCTTCTCAACTTTTAAGAACTAATTTTTTGCAACAAAAACTTAGATAGTAGCAACCAAATACATCAAAATCTCCAAAATTCTAAAATCAATAATCTTCACTAGTTATCCTTCAATCTAGTGGAAAGAAATCTATGTTGAGTCCTAGTCTTCACGAGTTTTTTTGCAACCCTGTGGAAAGACTCTAGCCAAACTACAACTTTCAAATTCTATAAATGAAATCTCCCTATCTCCTCTCAATCTCTCTTGTGGCTCTTCCTATCTCCTATCAATCTCCCTTGTGGCTCTCATACCACTGTTAGATTTTGATGTTTAATACTTAAAGCAAAATAACCATAAGATCTAAAATAAAATTGCTATAAGAAATATAAATTAATGATAATATTCTAAACATATAAAACTCATAAATAACTTCTACAACAACTCATAAAAATGCCATTAACAAATGCTCACAAAAATAGTATCTTGATAGAATAAAGATATCCAATACACCATACTTCCACACACTCTCACTCTACATTATGTCTTTCACACACATAAACACATATATAATGGAATGTGACTCTTCATATGGAGTACTCTTGGCCTTCACTCTTCTTAAGACTCTTCACTTTCCTACTCTATGGACTCATGTGCACATGGACTATTATGCATATTTATATTATTAAATACTTTGCACATTCTAATAATACTTGTGCATTTATTACATTGCATAAAGTAAATACTCACACTCTAATCTATGACACTCTCCTAATTTAAAGATGTAGCCAAGGTGGTACATTAGCATATACCAAATAATATAATATTCTCCAAGAACTTCCTCATCCCTTGTATCATTTTTTCTTCTCATGGTTGATTCGAGTGAATTATAATGGCCTTTGCCATTTGGTGATGTAGAGAGGTTTTTCTTGTCACTTTCTTAGGAGTGGAAAATCCTTGATTTGACCTAGCTTCTCCTATGATATGATGTCCTTAGTTCAAATTAAAGTTTACTTAATCCCAAAAATTTTCCATCTCTTTCTCTACCATTTTCACTTTGCAATCTCTTGTCATGTGTTCGGTTTCATGATAGTTATTGCAACATCAGAATGCAATGTTTTCATAATCCACTTATTGATCCTATTCTCTTGATTCAAATTTAAATCTAATGGACTGTAGTAAAGGCTTTGAAATATCCATGACAACACATTCAAATGTATACAACATGCTTTCTCTCCTTAGTAGGTAGTCCCTCTCGAATGAACTCGTCTAGAGTATTACCAATATTCTTCAAAACCTTCTTATTGATGAGTTGATAAGGAAGTCCAAAAAGGGTAATCTACATCAAAAGGCTTTTAATAATCTCTGTCTCCAAAACATTTCTCACTCCATGGTCTTAAATATAATGCATCTTTACCCCTAAACCAAGGGCCTCTATCCATTATTTTATCCCTTATTTTTGAATTGGAGAAGATAATAGGAATAAATTTTTTGAAAGAAAAGTTATGAAGTAATTTGAATTCAATCCCCACTTTCACCTGATCCAATTTTGAACCTCAAAAAAACTTAACCAATATCCATGCAACTTACATATTAACCCTTTGGTTTTAAGAACCATTATATCATGCTTAATCGTCCCAGTCTTGATAATCACTTTTGATGTAGCATTTATTACTCGAATAAAGTTTACAATAGATTCACTCTTCCTCCATTATTAACTAGGGCATCCATAATTCCAATTTTAATGTCCTTACTTCTAATAAGAACTTTCAAAAATAACTTTCTTACCATATTACCTAAATATTCTTCACATAAATCCTTTAGTTTTTTAGTCTCCTAACACTTGGAACAAGTAGATTCACTCTTCCTCCATTATTAACTAGGGCATCCATACTTCCAATTTTAATGTCCTTACTTCTAATAAGAACTTTCAAAAATAACTTTCTTACCATATTATCCAAATATTCTTCACATAAATCCTTTAGTTTTTTAGTCTCCTAACACTCGAAACAAGAAATGGTGCTCATTCCTTGGTCACACTTCCTACTTGCTCATCACTTCCACTTGCTTCCCGCTCATCTTCGAGAGGCTCACACTTACTTTTGACTGTTACCAAACTTTAATTATGTCATCACTTACACTTGCTTCCCGCTCATCTTCGAGAGGCTCACACTTACTTTTGACTGTTACCAAACTTTAATTATGTGCGTGATTCTATAATATATTATATTTTTTCAACCAAACTTTAATTTTTTTTAGTAGTATTCAGCAATGGAGGTTTTGACCAGGAATCCCTTTACAACAACTCCATCAAACTTTAATTATGTGTGTGATTCTATAATATATTATATTTTTTCAACCGAACTTTAATTTTTTTTTAGTAGTATTAAGTAATGGGGGTTTTGACTAAGAATCGCTTTACAACAACTCCATCAGGGAGACACACCCACCCCCTCACACACTCACCCACGCCATGGTTTAAACATTGGACCTCCCAAAGAAGAGCCAAAACCTAAACCGTTACGCTGCACCCCCAAATGCTCAACCAAACTTTAATTACTAAAATATAACCCTTCTTCTTTTTAAATTCAATAATTTGTTATTGATATTAAAAATTTTAAAACATAAATGTTAACATAAATCGAGCCCTGTAGTTCCACCTAGTGAAGTTACAATTCCCTTGTAACCACGTTAAAAACATATCCTCTTTTTCTCTTTCTTCCGCTTATGTCGCGTGCATATCTTTATCGATAGCCCTTTACATTTGAGGCAATCTTCCGTCTCACACGTGGATAAGTGTTGGCCTTCGCCCTCCACAAAGATAGCTTATTGTCTAGACATCATTGCACCTCGGATAATACCGTACCGTGTCAACACTTATCTATTCTGGACTTCTTCATAAACGCATGTATTGCCTTTATAGGCTACACCTATCACTTTCAAAATCGTATTTTAAGCAGCGTTGGGGTCCCACAGGAAGGCTATCCAATTTTTTTTTGATTAAGGTTAGTATGAACTTTGAAGGTTGGTTATTTTCATTTTAATTATAATAAAGGTGGCACTTGAACTTATCAATAGAGTCAAACACAACTACATATACCCACTGTTTGAAGTTTTTTAAGACTATTCCAATTTTCTCTACATATTTTTCTATTAACTATTCCTTGTGTCATATATAATATGTCATTTTTTAGCACTGGACACAACTCAACTACTCAGGCTTTGGCTCTTCTTCAAAAGGTCCAAGGTTCAAACCGCGCCATGGGTGAGTGTGAGGGGTGGATATGTGGTGGCTTTGTGTTAAATTCCCTATTGATAAGTATAACTCTCAACTTTATGAGGGGTTATGGTAAAGAAGAGACTGCTCAACACACTACGTCGGTTATAAAGGTTTCTCGCAATAACCAAATCAAAAAGAAAGAAAGTTATTTTTTTTAAAATATTTTAATAATCAAAATATACACTTAAAACTATAACGTCTTTGTAGTATGAGTACAATATTATACTAATACATTGTTCCAACAAAAACATATGTCCAAAGACTAGATTTCAATTGGTTTTAATATAAATTTTTTTCACTATTGTAATTAAGTATTCTTGTTGATTAAGACTAGAAAGAGTCATTTTATCTTGTAAATATTTTTTTAATAAAAAATTTTAAATTCTTTTTAAAAACAAAGACTCAATCCTTACCAACCAGTTTATACATTTAAAAAAAAATATTACAAACATCTCATCAATCCTATTTATAAATTTAACTAATTTTAATTGTTTAAACTATAGCCTTATCCCCACCTAATTAGATTATAGCCTTACCCCACCTAATTAGATAGAGTGTGCACTGGACGGCGACATAAATAGATAGGTAAGTATTAACGTGGACATAAATAGGTAGGTTTCAATCCCACGATGTGCCCATGCATATTCAGTAGTAGCCTGATCCGATTTTTCTGTGTGTTGTATCCGATGACGACGATCTGTTTCCTGCTTGTCCGACAGTCCCCTTCATGCCATGTGTTGAACCAGACTGACGAAGACGGTGCGAACCCTATGCATCCAATGGTCCCCATCTCATACCGGATTACCATTAACGAAATGGTGGATGTATTGAAAGCCTTCACTGATAATTTGAATTCTGCCAATTAATTGTAACCAATTCATCTATGTAACAAAAAAAAAATATTAACTTGAATAAAATTCCAATCATAAGATAAAAAATGTTATTCTGGACACGAATAAATCCATGCGGTACATCCCTTTAGATCATACTACTTTTCTCAACTTTGTCTGGGTTATGAAACTGAAAGCTAAAAGAGGAGTCAGGGCTTCTGCCAGATTGGGACCAGCCTTTCCCTATGAGGATTCAAGGTGGCCCATCCTCTTCACTAAAATTTGGCCGTCAACGAACTTAGCAGCGAAGTGTCAAAGTCTTCCCCCACTATAGCCTGATTTTAGTGGTAGTTGCTTATATGCCTAAAGAATAGTCGTTCTACCTCCCACACACCAGCGAGTCTATTTCTGGCACATCACATCACATCAACACGTTTCGTTCATTTATTTTATGTTGAAAATTTAACTGGTTTGACGGACTAGTCGACGGCCACAATTCCGCGTGATTTGAATCATCATTTCAAATTGAGTTTTTTCTTGTTTTTTAATCATCTTAATTCCCGTAGGCGGATAGCGACTGCCACGCGGATCTCTCTGGTAGTGGGGCGAGCGTCACGCGAATTTCAATCTCATTTCGTTTCATTTGCTTTAATTTGGAATTTACCCGGTCGCCGAGGGCCACTTTTTCGGCATGCAAGTACAGATATTTAAATTTCGTTTCAGTGCATTTGGACTCTATGACTCTCAATTTGTTTCAATTCGACAAGAGCGAAATAGTCGGTGTGGGGCCACGTCAGTTGCCATCGCCATACAAGAAGGGCCTGCGCGCTGAGGTTTCCAATTTTACATTATTAAGAAAAAATAGTCCAGTTGGGAGGCAGATCTTTCCATCCTAATCCCTTGTAGTCAAAGCAAATTGGAGGATTTTTTTTTTTTAAAGGAGTTGTCATGCGTTTTGTGCACCGAAGTCGCGTACGCTTTCCGAGTTAGAGTTTATCCTGTGTTGACCGAGTGAACGACACTACTTTGCTTGCACATTCCTCTTCTTTTCCCCTTTCCCATTTCCTGTTGGCTTCCTACTACCCGTGCAGTAACAGTGTGAAAAGCAGAGCACTTATTTATTCTATTTTGCTCAAAGGGGGTGGAGCAGCACAACAGACGGAGGGAGAGGGAAGTGGTTGCAGTCGATTCTTTCTCTGCCTTGCCCGGTGAAAGGAGCTTTTTTAAGTGGTGAGCACTACTACTCATGCTTTGGAATCTGGTTATGTATTCCACAAATAATTGGGAAGGGGGTTTTTATTTTGGGGTTTCACTGGCCATGTCGGTTGGACAAGGGTTTCAGCATTTCTGTCTTTAAATTAAGAACCGGTTTCGATTTCTCGTGTATGGGCTTGTAGAATTTGACGGCCAGAGTTTTTGTTCTCGCTTTCTTTCTCTCTCTTTCGTATCTTTTCAGTCTTTTGAACAAGAAGTGAAGTGTCTAGGCTGGGATACAAGATGCAGGAGAAGGTTTTCTTCTTTTCTATTTCTTTTTGGAAACGTTAGTTTGGGTTACAAGATGCAAGAGAAGATTTTCTTCTTTTCTATTTCTTTTTAGAAACGTTTGGTTGAATATTTAAGGAGACGATGGGTGGTTTTTCTGTAAAATTTCGCCCTTTGGTGTGTGATTGTTTGAGAGTTGGTTGTGATTATTTTCCCCCGCTTTATTTTCGTCCTGATAGCGGGTTCTAAGAGTTTGTTGATTTTTCTAGTGAAGGGAAGGTTGGTTTTACAGTAATTAGATTTTGCTGATTTTGCAGCAATTGACTCTAAACCTAATTTTTCCCTTAAGTTATGATTTCTTTTGCTGGGATTTGTGAATTTTGGTAGCCTGAAATGGTCGATTTCTATTTGTTGATTAAATTTGACTTTGAGCCATTGAGACTTATGGTTTGAAAGCTAACCTGTGCATATTAGGATACGCAGGTATAAAGCTCAGCTGCAGTCGGAAGTTCTTCCCCTCTTTTTTAAATAAATGCTTCTGGTATTCTTTTTACTAAAATTTAGGAAGTTCTAAGTTCTTCCCCTCTTTTTTTAATAGATGCTTCTGGTTTTCTTTTTATTAGAAATTGTTCATTTTTGGCTAAGATGATCATGCTGGTTGAGGGATTTTGGGAACTGTGAGGCCATTTAAGGTTGTCTCTCTGCTTAAGTTGTAGATGACTGGACGGGATTATGGCAAGCTTGTGAGAATAATAACCCAGCTTTATAAAACTAATAAAGTTGCAAGGAGGAGGAATAGCCCTGTTAGTCGCTCCTGGAGCTTATAATAATGTTGTGGTGGCAAAGACCTGGATGACTGTAAAGTCTTATTGTCATACTTGATTTATAAAAGGGCACCCTGGCACTCTTATATGCATGAAAAATGGTTATATTTTGTTTTCATAGTTCTTACAAGTATTTTGAAAAAAATTGGGCTAAAACTCAAAGTATAACATATATATCTCACATCAACCAATTTGCCAAAGGAAAATAGGCCAATTGGTTTTCTCGTTTCGCTTTAGAGGAGTAAAGCCATGAGGATGTGGTTTTTGGGTGTCATTTGTTAATTTTTCTCTAAAAGTCCAATGTGCTATGTTATTGGAGTAATGAGTGAAATGAGCCAGAGTTGGTTGTCCATTTCCATGAATGTTCTGGATCATGGAACTTAGACTATAATTTTTTTAGTTTGAGACAGTTATATTTGTTTGGTTTGCTTCCCCTCCCCCACTTATAAGAGAGAAGTTGAGCAGGCTGGATGCTTTTCTATTGTCATATGTTCTGTTATTAGAGCTTGGGGGCGTGGGTACATGTACCTTGTTCCTAGGTGAGCATCTAAAAAATTTGGTTGTCTAGTTATTTGGTGTGGTAGATTTTCACATGTTGGGTGCATTCATAAATACATACCCACAGCAATCAACGTTCATCTGTGTTGTGTCAAATGCTTGCAATGGAGCTTTATTAATTTTTAATTTTTAATTAACAAAAGAAACCAAACCTTGAAGCTGAAAGAATTTTTTTTTTTCAAGACTGAAAATGAAGTGCAGCTTTGTCAATTTTAACTAATATAAGAAACCAAAGTTTGAAACTTAAAGAAGACACGTCTTTGTCAGCCAATACTGTCTAGAAATTTCCTCGTTGATGGCTGTGTTTATTACTTCTGTGTTTTGCCTGCTGATATTTGCTGGTTTTCTTGCAAATGCCTACTGTTCATTGTTTTCCCATAATTTACATTTTCCGCTTGTTCCGTGTGTTTGTGTTAGTATTAATTATTAGGAATAGTAATTACTACTATGTTACGGAGAGTTTTGAACTCTGGTTATCATTTTTTAACATAGCTTAAAATAATGTAATTGTTTTTGGTGAGCATTCAGGTGGTCTGAAGCTTGAATTTAAGCTTTGCTTCTTGCTACCTGACATAGTATAAAATAGTGCAACTGTATTTAGTGAACATTCAGGGTGTCTGAAGTCTGAATTGATGACTGTTTCGTTTTTGACAATGCGGGCCAGTTTTTTTTTAATTCATGGACAGTTATGGATGGTTTCCTGCAGCTGGTTATAACCTTCTGTTGTTGCTCCTGGAGTTTTTCTTTTCGTAGGTATTTTTGTTTATTGGCTTGTTTTCAGATCATCCTTTTGCTAGTTGTATGAAACAGAGGGGCACTTTTGGAAAAACGGAAGTTTGGTTATTTGGCTAATTCAGGTTTTTATGCATCCGCAGTGCACTTTCTAGCATGTTGCAAGGGACTTTTATAGCTATTTTACTTGTTGCTTAGCATATATCAATCTTATGTAGTGGATTTCTTTTGTTTACACATTTACATTTGTCTTAAAACTTAGCTGTCAGATGAACATAATTATATAACTTTGGAGGTGATGACATTGGCAGCTCTTCTCATTATCATTTCATTGCTGATGTATTTTGTGTTCTCGTTTATGGTAGCTAGCTTATTCTGTTGGACTGTTGAATCATTTTAAACTAATTGACCGTTCTTAGAAATTGACCTTATTACAGTTGACAATGTAAAATTCAGTTCTTAATTGAGTAAATTAAACTAAATATTAAATATCAAAATAGCCTTTAATCACCGCAGATATTTTTAAAGATTAGCCTGTTTTTGAATTGTGGGTTCTTGAAAGTTGGCACTCAACATATTTGATGTTTTGTATAGGTCTTTGGAGTGTGTTTCTGAGTACATCAATCACAAGAAATCATGTGTGGTGGTCCTGAGCATTCGAAGCAAGACATTAAAGCAGTTGATTTCGAGGATCATGGGAAATTTACTCCATTGGAGAAACAGCCCAGTAAGGTGAAAGACAGTGGCATCTGTTTCTCGATTCTCCTTGAACTAGCTGCAAATAATGACCTGATTGGATTTAAGCAAGCCGTTGAGGAAGATGGATCGGCTATAGATGAGATTAGCTTCTGGTACGGTAGAAAAAGTGGTTCGAAACAGATGGGTTTGGAGCAAAGGACGCCTTTTATGATTGCTGCCCTTTATGGTAGTATAGATGTATTGCAATATATACTATCTGCTTATGCAACATATGGAATAGATGTCAACTTAGAACGTGGATCAGGCAAGAGTACTGCTCTTCACTGTGCTACTGCAGGGGGGTCTAGTTTTTCCAGAGAAGCTATGGAGTTATTGCTTCAGTCAAGTGTTGATGTTAATCGATTGGATGCTAATGGGAAGAGGCCTGTGGATGTAATAGTGGTTTCCCCAAAACTCTCTAATGGGAAGGCCATATTAGAGATTATGCTAAGTGCAGGATGTCATGTTGGGGCAAGTTCTTTGATGAAGGTTCTTCCTAAAGTTTCAGACAATGGTTTCTCTTATGCTGTATCTGAATCTTATAATGATTTACGTGGGGGGCCTAATAGGTTGGGTTCACCTCCTCTTTCTTCATCTCCAGAAGCACTGGGCTCAAAGTTTTTGTCAGCATCTTCCAAATTCCCCGAGGCCTTAAGGAATTCTGTTGATGGCAATGAGAAGAAAGAGTACCCTGTAGATCCGTCTCTTCCTGACATAAAGAATAGTATGTACAGCACTGATGATTTCCGCATGTACTCTTTTAAAGTAAAACCTTGTTCCAGAGCCTATTCTCATGACTGGACTGAATGCCCATTTGTCCATCCTGGAGAAAATGCTAGAAGACGAGACCCCCGAAGGTATCACTATAGTTGTGTTCCTTGTCCGGAGTTTCGCAAAGGGTCTTGTAGACGTGCTGATGCCTGTGAATATGCTCACGGTGTTTTTGAATGTTGGTTGCATCCTGCTCAATATCGAACACGGCTGTGCAAAGATGAGACAAAATGTACTAGAAGGGTGTGTTTTTTTGCGCATAGACCTGAAGAGCTGCGCCCTCTGTCTGTCTACATGGGATCATCTGTGCCATCACCCCGAGCTTCTTCATCACTGGATATGAATTCAACCATGAGTCCTATTATGCTGGGTTCTCCATCTTCTATGTTTATGATGTCTGCTGTTTCACCCTCAAATCCTTCACAAGGGGGCTTGGCCACTCCCCCCATGTCCCCCTCATCATCATCTGCAAGCTCGTTAAGTGGAGCCTGGCAACAGCCTAATGTACCAACATTGCACCTTCCTGGTGGCAGCCTTCAAGGCAGTCTTCAAGCTAGTCGGCTTCGTGCATCACTTAGTGCCAGAGACATGCCCATTGAAGAATTGAGCAGGGGTTCAGATTATGAAGGGCAACTTGTTGGAGCAGCTGTTGGGAACACCTCTTTTAGATCTGCAAAATACAAGAGTTATGGTAGCAATACTGTTGCTCCAACCAACCTTGAAGATTTGTTTGCTTCTGAGATATTGTCTCCAAGGGCACCAGGCCTGGAAGCATCTGTTCTCTCTCATTTGGGTTCTCAGATTCAGTCTCAAAAGGCAGTTCAAGGACACTCTCAGCTTCAAAGTCAAATGCAGATGCAAACATCGGTTAGTAATCAAATGTCTCAGATGCAGATGCAGCAAGGTTCTATGGCAGCTCACAGCGCCAGCCATTTACACCCGCAGCAATCTTCTTATAGTTTGGCATCTCTTAGTCGAATGTCATCTCTTGGTGTGGATTTGGAACGTCAGAACTCTAATGGGGCTGCTTTTTCGCCATCTACAATGGCTTCTGCGATCTCAAGATCAGCTGCGTTTATGCAGAAGGATATACGGAGCCATAGTTCACGAGATTTAAGCATGAGTGTGCCTTCGGCAACAGTGGCAGATTGGGGTTCACCTACAGGTAAAGTAGATTGGGGTATTCAAGGGGAAGAGCTGAGGAAATTCAGGAAGTCAGTTTCGTTTGGTTACCGTAGCTCAGATGAACCAGATTTGTCTTGGGTTCAAACCCTAGTGAAAGAAACACCAGGTGATGCTTTGAAGGGGAGCACTGGAGGAAGCCCTCTAGAAGCATGGAAAACCAGAAAGACAAGTAACATTGACAAAGCAGTTTTGAGTGCTTGGATGGAGCAGATGTATCTGGATCAGCAAACAGTAGCTTAACATTTTTGGAGAAGAAAAGGCAGGGTTAAATGCATTTTTCTTTCCATTTACTATTTATTTAATATTTTTTTGGCAGAATACCCAAATTCTAAACCAGAACTGTCTGGTCTTTTATTGTTTCTAATATGTCACCCTGTAAGGTGGTTGATAAAGAAGCTAAAGGAGTTAAAGCCATGTTTGTAGGGTTATTATGCAAGCGGCCGTCAATAGGTTGACAAAGTTGACAAAGAATATTAAATTCTGTATTGCCTTCAATTACTATCTATTTATTACTTGTGCTAAGCATACAAATTTGCTTAACCGAGTGCTGTGAAAGCCTTTTAAATTTCAAATTTCAGTCATGACTTTGAAGAAAAGGAACAATGTTTCAATGTGTTTTGACTACATCTACATTCGTGCGGTCTTTTCAAAGCAGAGAAGTATGAGTTATTACTGCCATTTTGCTTGCAGATCTCCGTTCTGTACTGGTTAGCAAGTTCTGGCTGAATGGTTATAATGATTCTATTGTCAGTACCCTTTTCCAACTTATGACATGTCTTTGCATGCTTGCTGCTAATTTAGAGTATGGTTATCCATTTCTTCGAGATTGCATTTAATCATTCATTGCATGGATGAACTGCATGCATCTTACAGTAAACAGCCATTCAAATTTGTGCATATTTTGAATTGGTTTAGGAGTATAATTTTGGATGTAAGTTGGCCTAAGGAAATGTATCTAGTGAAGTTATGTTCCAATTAATTTACTCAAAATCATGTAGATTTTATTTTCTATAAAGCCATAATACTTTCAGTCATAACAGAGTGCCTTTTCAACGAGTTGTTAATACAGGGCTAGTTTTTAGGGGAATTTATTGGTCTTTTAGACCGTGCGAGTTGGATATGCATGATGTGCTTAGTTGCATTCGTTTACTTTTTGGATATTATTGATTTGTTAATGTAGTGGGAGTAGTTATTATCAATTAATGAACTGAAAAGAAAATGTGGAGGTCATAAAAGTGAAAAGACGGTACTGTTGCTGAGTAGCAAGTCCAAATTACAACGAAAGAAACCACAACAAATCCAGCCACGTACAGAAAGTAAATCAAAATTGAGTGAATTTGAGTAAAAAACAATGCAGGCTTAAATTGCCCCAAGATTTTGCAGATTACGATGCCACTGGCTGTATATCATTTGATACACTTCAATCAATGTAATGCCGTTTATTGTAATGAAAGTGCATTATCAACTGCTGAGAGAGCAGATCTTTGATCTATATATATGTTTTTCTTAAAAAGTATGATTGGATATTCGATACAACACTTGCTCCAAGGGCAGCAGCCATTAAGATTGGAGGTTCGATACAACACTTGCCCTAAGTGTAGCAGCCATCATAATGGCAGACAAAAAGTATTTGGCTGATCAAATATGTTCTTATTTTTAAAATCTGAAGAAAATATGGATGCCAGGGGTACATAGGGTGTGGGTCAATAGTATTTCGAAAATTTAGAACTTTGATGTTGGGGTATGCAAGAGTAATAAATACTCCGTGAAACTTTGAAGTTGGGATATGTGCACTGTGAAACTTTTAAGTTGGGATATGTGCACTGTGAAACTTTTAAGATATGCACGTGCTGGTGTTAAAGTATATAGAAGTTGAGTGATATGTAAAAAATTGCAATGCATTATCAGAAGTGTTACACGGTTGATGAACCTGTATGCATTTTCATATTAGTTTTAGAGGTTTAAGGTTTGAATATAAAAGATACCTTACACATTAAGTATTTATAACTTAGGTTTAGGTGGATAAAAACATATAAAATAAATACATTATCCCAAATGATCTATATATTACAACAGCTTTGTTTATGCATATAGTGTTTATCTGGTTTCACTGTATAAAATATTTTTATTTTAATTAAAAAAATATAATATTAGTATTAATTATTATTTTATATTTTAATTGGTTATATGAAACTGGTATAGGTATTACAATTTGAAAATTATTTATGTATTTTTTGGTATGATTCAAATTTGGTATCTTCCCTTGGCAAGAAAGGATTTTAATTGTTGAGCTGATGTCATTGGATAACAATGTTAAGTTTAAGCCATGAAATTTGAACATTGATATAAGATTTAAAACTCTACTTCCAAATCCCTTGTCATGATTCAAACTTGGTCTCTTCCCTTGGAAAGAAATAATTTCAATTGTTGAGCTCATGTCACTAGATAGCAATGATAAGTTTAAGCCATGAAATTTGAACCTTATTTAAGATTTAAGATTTAAAACTCTCCACTTCGAATTAAGTGGCCTAAACCGAGTGGACTAACATTATTATTATTATTATTTTTTAAATTGTCATTAGATAGCAATGTTAAGTTCAAACCATGAAATTTGAACCTTGATTTAAGATTTAAAACTCTTTACTTCCAACCAAGTAGCCTAAACGATTGGACTAGCATTATTATTATTATATTTTAAATTGGTTGTATAGGATTGAACAAGGACCATCTAAACATGATCACATTGTGGTATTATTATGCTATGAACCTCTCTTCTTATCACAATAAATCATTCACCAATATGCAGAAATATACAACATGCATCCACAAATAAATCTACAATAACAATCTACACAATAAAATAGAGATTCAAAATATCCTTAAGGTAATAAAATAGAGATTCAAAATACCCTTGAGGTAGGGAAACACCGTACAATGCTCCTTCTTAGAAGGAAGCCACTCCACAAGATCTCTAGCTCCACGAACCAAAACTTTTACCAAGAATACCTGATATGACTTACCCTTTAAAATGGGGTACATCTCTCTTTATACAAGAATGTGATGGTTCACCTTGAGTTACAAAGTCACCCATTTGATGGTTCACCTTTCGTAAGTTACAAAACACATAATAATAATATGACAATATTCCTCGATGGTTACATATGAAAATATTCCTTGACAGTTACATATATGATTCTATGACATTATTCTCCTACCTATTGACATGTGGCCTTCTTTAATGAATAATGGTTACATAAGTAACATTTACATCATAGCAAGTCCACATTAGCCAATAATTCATTTATGGCTTATACCAATACAATATTAAATTATTAAGTACCTATCTTGGGTACCTAACAGTCCATGCCCCTTACAAAAATGTTTTGTCCCCGAAACATAGGAAGAAACTAAATAATACGATCTTCTAAGCGAAAAATAAGAATTGGTACTAATCTTGATCATCCATCCATCCAAGAGAAATCTTGATTGGTGACAGTTTGCATTGAACTAAATCACTGAGTACCCCCACCCCCTACTATAGATGGTTTGGATAGTTTGGATAGGGCTCCTTGATCTCTCCTTTTTTCTTGTCCTTTCTTGCTTCCTTCATTTGGATTGTCTCTTGCTTTTACTTCTTTGATTTTTGGCATTATCTTCTCCTTAGATTTTGTTTCAGGTTCTATTTGTTCTCTTGCAATAACTACCCGTGTTTCTTTGGATCCCTACTTCTTACGTTGAGAAATATTCTGCAGTGTTATCTTCTTTTTCTTTTACCATAGTTTCATAAACTTCTTTTGTAGATTAATGTTAACAGTACCCAAAGAATGCAACCAAGGATAACCCAAAACAATATCCATATCATCACTCTCAATGGCATAAAAATCTGAGTGTAAGACATATTTATCCATAGTAATCTTCAAATTTTGAAAAATTTAAACATTCTTACCCTCAAGCTTTGTGTTCTTAATTTTTTGAACCTGCAACTTTTTAGCCAAAGCAGTATTAATGAAATTAAATTGGTTGCCAGGGTTTATAGAAATAACAACATTTTCCTCTTGGATGCAACCAAAAACTTGCAAAATAGTATTTTTAAATTCAAATATTTTTTCTTGATCATTGTTTGGCTTATCTGATACCAAAGACGTGCTTCCCTTATTATCCTTTTTCTCCAATCTCCATTTGCTTAAAAATGCAATTTCAAATTCTTCTTTGGTGTATATACATTTATGAGCATACACAAAGTCAAAAAACCAAGAATAAGGTTCCTCTTGCAAATAATCATAAAGCTCATCTTTCCGTTCTAGCTCAGAAAAATTTAAAGATTTTTTTTTCACTTCATCAACCATTCCCTAGTATCACCATCTTCCTTTCTAGTGAATATCTCCATGACCTCAACACAATTTTTTTTTTTTAAAGTAGCTAAGATTTTAAATAACCAAAATGTTTCAAAAATAAAATTTCTCAAATCTCATCTATTCCTTGCTTCAAACAATGAAATTTGTAGATTTTTTTCAAAACAAAGCAAACGACAACTAATTTGCTTACCTAGATTGAGAGATACATTTTTTTTTTCTTTTACACGAGTTTTTTGTGCAACCCAAAAACAACATCAAAAACCTAACTTTCATAGTTGTAACACCCTCAATACATATAAGAATTTAACAAGTGAGTAGTCATTTTTGTAGTATTCAAAATAAGTTACATGCTTGTGCAAAAGGCTTCTACGAATGACTACTAAAAAATTAAATATGAGTTTTTTATTTTGAAAATAATTCGTACAACTAAAAACAACACAAATATTTCAACTTCAAATAGTTGCAACTCTCTCAATACTTCTCATAATTTCACAAGTGAGCAATCGTTTTTATAGTACTAAAAGTAATCTACATGTTGATGCAAAAATATTCTAAAAATGACTGCTATAAAATTTTATATGAATTGTTTTCTTTTGAAAAAAACCGCGTAGCAAAAAAACATGAATATCTAAGATTCAAATAACTTTAACTTTCTCAATACTCATCAAAATTTAACAAATGTGCAGTCATTTTTTGTAGTACTCAAAAAGATCTACACAATGATGCAAAAACCTTTTGAAAATTATTGGTGAAGACTTGTTGAGCATATTGGACAAGTTCTAGAGAGGACTTGTGGACAGATTAGTGTGAGCTTTTGTGGAATATTACAAGGTATATTTGAGACAAGTCTTTGAGAAGACTTGAGAGCAGATTTGATTGATTTGTTCAAACCTTGAATTAAGGTTTGGGGTAGATCTAGAAGATTTGATTTGTGATTGAATCAAGCTTTGTGTTAAGGCTTGAGGACATATTTGAGTATAGAGTTTGGTGTAGATTTGAGAATAGGTTTATGCCAGACCAGAGATAGAGATTGAGCAGATTTGTGCTAGATCGAAGGAATATGTTTAGTGTAGATCAGAGGACAAATATTGAGCAAATTTGTGCTAGATCGAAGGACTGTGTTTAGTGTAAATCAAAGGATAGAGATTGAGTAGATTTGTGCTAGACCGAAGGGTTGTGTTTAGTGTAGATCAAAGGATAGATATTGAGCAGATTTGTGCTAGACCGAAGGACCGTGTTTAGTGTCAATTTGAGATAGAGCTGAGAGCTAGCTTTGGAGGTGACAGAGTATAGAGGACGACAATATCTAGTGGATAGAGATCCATTAGCCAGAGTAGTGAGGATATGTCTTCTGATTGAGGACATGAGTCTTTAGTGGATAGAGATCCATAAGCCAGTGCAGTGGAGGCAACAGTTCTTCTAGAAGATCACTAGCCAGAGCAGAGGAGATTGGTGTCTCCTATGGATAGAGATCTATGAAATTGATAAGGATATTGATGTCTCCTTTGGACAGAGGTCCATAAAAATTGAAATAGAGAAAGGTTTCCAAAGCGATTTGTTGAGAAAATTTTAGTGAAATATTTTCTCCGTGGAGTAGCCCACATTGGGTGAACCACATTAAATTGGTGTCTCTATTGTGTGTGGTGATTTGTGCATTGCTTTGATTACTGTTGTTGATATTGCTATTGATATATTGCATAATATTGATTGGAAAAGAAAAGTAAAAATTGTTCTTATACTATTCACCCCCCCTCTCAGTATAAGCTTGTGTTCTTCATTTTGCACAAAGGATGTGCCATAAGACTCACAAGGATATTTTTATTTTCACTTGCACAAAGGAAGGAATTCAAGATATAAAGGGTTGTTGGTTAAGTTAATTCTACTAATATCAATGAATGACTAAAGTAGGTCATTGATACTCAATGTAAAGAAGTTATTATAAAGCACTGTAGTTACCAAAAAAATAATAATAAACTAGAAGAAGAAAGCGATACTCTAGCTTCCAACAATATTTCAGTGTTTGTTTGCATTGCAACCAATCAGAGGAAAGTGATCCTCTAGTTTGACTAAGTCATATGGAGTAATGACATGTTCTACAACATAGTCAATCTATGTTTTTTGGCTACTGGAAATTTTAACGAGAATACAATATCTCTACAATAGGATAGTTTTTCCCACTTGGACTACTCTCTTACAAATCTCAACTAGGTCTATATCCTTAAAACAGATCCAAGGATGATTCTTAATTTTACTGTAGCAACACACAACTACAAAAACATTGTAATAACATTGAAAAGGAAGGATATCAAAATTCATCAGGGAAACAAATTGTTCACTTGAAACTGCCATCTCATCTAAAATTTCAAACCACCATTGAATATAAACACTTAAGAGGGATAACATGACCTCTTCTACATCTTCCTCAACTCCACCATCAATAATCCTATAGTAGTCCTTGTCAAGAATACTTGTTTACATTATTGTCTCTCTTGATAGTACATCAGACAAGCAAGGCTATATGGCTTTATTGAATGCCTCCTTACTAAAAGAAGAACAATTCACATCCAATTGGATATCACTGACAAGGAAAAACTAGAAAATAACATCTTCCACGTCCTTACTTGCTAGCACGTTATACATTTCTACCACCCTAATAAATATTGCTAATAGTTGAATATTGAACTATGAATTGGACATTATGATGGTTACATGGATCTACTAAGGGCTTGTACAATGAAATAAAAGTTGCATACAATGATTTTTATATGGATTAAAAGCATAGGATTGAAGCTTGTAAGAACCCTTGGGTTGTTGCTGAGTGTCAACATCTATCTAACAATAAAATAAAAACAACTTTCCTACATGTTAGGCAAGAGTCATCTTCTCAATTCTTTGGCTTATAGACATACAAAGCTCGTCAGCGAAAAATGTCAAACATGCAGTCTTTTGCATTGCCACATTCTACCTTCAGGCATTCAAGGCCACAATACCATATCAAAGAAATTTAATATACTAATTCCACATATAAGTTCATTAAAAAAAAATTAATTAAAAATATTTTTCATTTGTGCATTCACTAACACAAACCACCAATTTAATAGGGGTACTTATCACCACAATTGCTAGTAGCCACATAGGAAAAAATATCTCGATTATTACAATGGAAAAATAAATAAGCAATCCTGCAAATTAGACGAAATAGTTGTGTAGCACCCTAAAATTGGCGCAGTAAAATCTTAATAATTACATTTACTTTAGTAAATAATTTAAATTCAAATTTTAACCTCCCAAACCGCCCGTTAACCGTCGGGTAATCCGTTTCCCCCTTTTCGCGCCATTTTTAGAGGTTGTTTTGACCGTTTGACGATATCATCGCCGATCAGACGATATCGCCCTAGATCTGACGATTTCGTCTGGGCTAGGACGTCCAGACGATCTTGTCTCAAAACTGATTTTGCACAATTAGCTTCTGTTCCAACGGGTCTCTAATCCGGGCAAAAGCGTGTCTGCGCCGTTAGAGACCCTCCCCCGTTGGAGATCTCCCAAATAGGGATGATCTCCAACCTCCTAACCTCCCTCCTAAGCCTATTTAATCCTAAGCCCTTCCCTTAGCACCCCCCTGGCTGAAATTCCCTGTAACTCGACTTCATACACGTTAAAACATCCTAAGTTTCTATTTTGCATTAGTTCTATACAATTTTGTTGTAGGTACCTTATTGTTTTTCAGCCGGAGCAAGCTTACATCGTCGTCGACGATCCTGTTCAGATCGGAGGCGATCTTGTCGAATCAGAGACGATTTCGTACAAATGCGAGATGATTTCGACTGTAGTCAACATTGAGGCAATCAGTGCCTGAAGTTTGCATTTCTTCTTCCCTTTTTCTGCTATTTTATTCTGTAATTAGCTAGTTTATTCAGTATTTTATGCTATTCTGCATTTTGGAGTTCACCCATCTAGATTAAATGCATAATTAAGTCATAATTATTATGAAATTAGTATAATTCATTCATGTTTTTGTTTTTAAGTTTCAGTTTGATATTGTTGCTGTCATTTTACACTGTTTCCCTCTGTTAGGATAGTTGTATTTTCTGTGTTTTGCACCTATTTCTCTATTTGTAGGTCTCTAACGAATTCGTCAGATCTCAGACGATCTTGTCAGATCTTAGACGATCCTGTCGAATTCCAGACGATCTTGACTGCTTCAAGAATCAGAATCTTCATCAGACATCCGGATCAGGTATTCTTCCTTTAATATTCTTTAATTTCTCTATTTTTCTGTCTTTAATCCTATTTTTTGTATTCATTTAATCTGCATCTTCATATAGAATAGCTTAGATGCATTTTGGCCAAACCTAGGATTTGAATGCTTAAGGCTAAAAATGAACACATAAAACACATTCCCAACCTAGGCATGGAAACTGCCATTAAATGTTTCCTGGTGAACCCACCATCCATCGAAAAATCACCAATATACACCTCCCTTGAGAGGCGGGACCTTCGCAAGGCCTCTCAGTCCGAGGTACCGCGCCATCCTTTTCACATCCCCCTTTCGGGCACGGATCCTATAGCCTGAAGGTAAGGGTGTGAAAAATTTGGAGCGATACATTTTGGTGAACCCGACGTGAATACATTTTAAACCTTTTGAAAACAAAAAGAAAACAAAAAAACAAAAAAATATATATATGTATACAAGAAAAAAAAGTAACAAAATCATCATTTCAAGTTTGTATGTTTTAGATTCAATTCTAAATAGTAAATATTAAATATTACTTTTAGAAGTACTAAAGAAACCATGAGTTTTTACTCAAATCCATATGAGCCCATCAGTAATGTTGGAAGAATTCAGCCAAATACATTTGTTGATTATGACCAACCTCATCCCTATTCAACATCACCTCCATCACACTCTTCTTATTTTTCATCCATAACCCAACAAAACAATCCCTTTGCCAATCCTCTTCATAACGATATTATCTATTCTCCCATATATCCATATTATGTCTATCGTTCCACATACAATCCTCCGCCACCTTTTCAATATTCTTCTCTTAATACAACACATCCATTTCAACAAGAAAATACTTATTCTTCCAATTCTACCATGTACTCACCTCATGCTTCACAATCTTCCTGTCATCATTCTACCCATAATAAAGAAAGTAGAGGTGAGAAACCATTAGGTCCTTTTATGACGAAAGTCCTAAGGCATTTATCAAAAACCTCTCAAAAACCTTCATCACGTAAATTTACTAAGCTCAATCAACCAATGGATATAATTCTCAAGTATTTACTTGACACAAATAAGATTGAACTTCCTTCCATAAGACAACCTGATACCACAACAGATTGGTTTAAACCTGAGCTACATTGTGAATATCATAGAGTAGATGGACATATGACACAAAATTGTAAAGATTTAAGATGTGCAATTCAAGATTTGATTGATGATGGTCTTTTTAATATAAAGGAATTACAATCTACAACTGATTATAAATCTTCAGTAAACAATCAAACTCCTACACAACAAATACCAATAATCAATCAAGACATGGGGATCTCCCAAGAACCCCTATTCAATTATCAACAACAAGAAACCAATCAAATATTGCATGTTAATGTGTCCCATCATGATGATATTATTAATATTGTAACAAAAACTACAAATGAGCAACCTCAAGTTCAATCAACTCAATCCGATATTCAAGATATGGATTCCTCATTTGACCAACCTTCAAAACTATCTTTGGCTCTAGAGAATGATCCAAAATGGAATGTAAGCATAGAAAGCTCATCTTTAGAATCAAAATCTCAATCTGAAATCCACTTTGATAACCAACAACAAGTGATTAATCCTCAAGCAAAGATATCTCTTTTAGAAGTATTACAAATTTCTCATAAGGAAATTTTGTTCAAAATACCTAGCCAACAATTTGTTCCTCATCATATTTTCTCTAAGAACATAATTAATGGTGTAAACCCTCTTGAGGTTAACCATATTTCATTCTATGATGAGGAGATTCCTTCCTCTACTCCACAAGAAGACTATTATCTTTACATTACAAGATCTAATAAAGAAATACTTGTTAAAACTATCATGGTAGATAATGGCGCCTCTCTTAATTTATGCACTCATCAATTATTCCAAAAACTCAAATTAAAGGAAGCAGATAGTAATGAATCAAATGTTATTATAAAATATTTTAACAATGAAATTCAAGAAGCTCAAGGTATTATAATTCTTCCCTTTAATATTGGATCCAAGATCCTGGATACTTTATTTTATGTAGCATATTTCCCTTCACCGTACAACCTACTTCTTAGAAGTCCTTGGATGCATACAATGAGGGTTGTCCCTTCCACTCTTCACCAATGTTTGAAGTTTGAACTTGCAAATAAAAGTGTTACCATACATGGTGACCCAACACCATTTGAAGAATATTTAACGGTTGAAACATCAAGTTCTATACATTCTCTATTGTCAAAATTATCTTCTATTTCTCACTTTTCTTCATCCATATATGATCATCCTTGTTTACCAAATAACACCCATGCATATCTTTCACATATGCTCCCTCCATCTTATCAAGACTTGGAATATAGTGATAAGAATGAAGAACCTTCTTATCCTTCTTACATTTTATTTTGTAACATGATCAATTTTCCACATATAAAAGTCAAATCTTTTGCTACATTATTCTACATTATAACAAAGCTTTTGTTATCACTACCTTTTATTCATCACCTTCTATTCTTACCTTCACCTCAACCAGATTATCCTTCAAAACCTCCTTTGATTTTGAAGCAACCTTAGACATGCTATACTCAAATAACCTTGTATAGTGTATATAGATCATCTTGTATATACCACCAATTTCAATTCATAAATTAAAATCAAAATACAAAAAAAATCAAAATCCTCAAAATCTTCAAAAAAATACTAATGCAACTAAGGACCTTAAAGGTAAATTTGAGCCCAACTGGCTTGGACCATACATTATCACTGCTAAATTTGAATCAGGAGCATACAAATTATCTACCTTAGATGGTAAAGAACTTAAAGAACCCATGAATATTTTGCATCTTAAACGTTACTATGTATAAATTTGGTCATTTCATCCATGTATATATTTGTTTAAATATTTCAAAATCACTATCTTGTATTTCTTTCAATTTATAAATTCAAAAACACCAAAAACATTCATAATCATCAAAATCTTCAAAACTATTTGTTGCATTTATTTATGGCACTTGTTAATTTTTTGTTCAAAAACAAAAAAATAATGAAAAAAATAAAAAACAGCAATATTCTTGACTCTTTCGAAACCAAAACAAAATAAAGAAGAAAGAGAGAGTCAACATTCTCAAAACTTCTCAAAAATAATTTATATATATTTTCTTACAATTATTGCAGTTATATGTTTCAAATTATTTTGGATAAATTAGCATTTATTTGGAATCTCTCACTTTCACACTCACAAAAATAAATATCTTGATTTTATCTGGCATGATTACTAATCTCTCTTATATCAAAGTCCACAAAATTCAATTAAATAAAGTTTGAGCATAGAGAATTGATCTTGTTATTTACTTAAACCAAGCACATCTTTTCACAATAAAATGATTATATTTGTAATTTCCATGCTTTGCTACATAGTAGAAGTGGTTTCTTGAGCGAAAAGTTTCCCCTGCTATCCTATCATGCACATGGTCTAGAATCTTTGAGAATTGGCAAAAGGACAAGCTCACCCCTACCCAGAATAAAAATCCCTTGCTCTACAGCTAATCCGAGCAAGTATCCCTAGCACAAAAAGAAAAAGCAAAGTTCAAAAGAAAAAGAGAAAAAGAAACAAAATGTTATTTTATTACAACAATATTTCAAGCATTATCTCAATTATCAAGCAAAAATACAAAAAGAAAAGAAAAAAAAAGAAAAAAAAGCAAAAGAAAGCAAAAGCAAAAGCAATAAAATCCCTTTCCCTACCCTTTGAAAAGAAAAGAAGGGTTGATGAGCTTGAATCCCTGGAATTCTCAATTATTCGAAAACTGTGAGGTAAGCCCCATAACAGGTGGTTTGTGCCCAACCTGCTTGGCCTTGGGTAACTCCTAGCGTGGCGATATGTCTATCACATTAGCGACCTTCTTTTGTACAGACCTATGTCTACTTATGGATTAGCTAGCTCTTGATAATCCGACCTACATAGTAGTCTAGTATGGTTATATGCATCTACATCATGGTTAATGAACACTTATTTGGTTTCTTCAAATCACTTGTATCATATTATCTTGCTCAAAACTGGTAAATGAACATAGCAATTGCACACACATTTGTATTTGAGAGATTTTGTGTATCATTATGATAAATCAAGATTGGAAATGAATTCACATATGCACATGGGATTCCTTATAAATCTAACTTTTGTCTTTAAGGTACTTTGAAATATTTTGCAAATTGTTTGAAATAATTCATTTTCTTCTTTCAAGTACAGTTGTTTAGCATAAAGACAACTATATAATAGAAAAATCAAAATTTCTTTCAAAACTATACAATCAAAACATATATATCTGGTCGACTTTCGCGACGATGGTATAGTTCCAAAACCAAAATTGGAATTTTATGCCTAGCGCAAGTCCTCATCTTCATATTTTCTTTTTATTAAAAATCAACCATGCAATAAAACTATCTCTTTTTTTTGGATTTTCGCGATGATGGTATAAGTCTATACCTACATATTCTATGCCTAGCGCAAACCATTGTAACAATTTTTATTCCCCATTTATTTAAAAATCATGAAAACCATATGACTTAAATCATTCTGTTATACAATTATGTTTTTCAACAAAAAAGCAAACACATTTTCATTATTTCATGTCATTATGTCAACCTTCAAATTTGCAATGATGGTATAATTCCTAAGGAATTATCCAAAAATTTTATCACACTTAGGAATTTATGCCTAGCAAAAATCATTTTAACATTATTTCATGCATACTATTTTCATGAAAATCTGAAAAACAAACCATCATCATCATCATTTGCACCATTGCACCAAAGTCTTAAGACAGTCTCTTAAGCACTCTTTTACTTTTTAACAATATTTCTATACTGGGATTAGCTTGATGACCGAGTGAGCGGCGACTCCATGAAATGGTCTATAATAGCGACAATGTCCTTTGAAATTATTGTTAGAAGTCTCTTTTTATTTTTTATCACATTACATCACAAACAACCAATTTGTTACATCAGATTATTTCATTTAAAATATTACAGCATGACATCAAAATTATAAATTTTCAAAACGACATAATTTCATAAATCCTCAATCCAATCATCAAAATTAATCAATCAAACATAAAAGCATCATAAAAATCCACAAGTCATATGATCAAAAAATATCTCATCTCATATATATATCAACAATATATACATCATCTCAAAAATGGATTGGTATGCCACAATATATATCTTGGCCTACTCAATCCCCTCAATCAAATGTCCTCTGTGCAGTGTCTCGAGAACCCCTCGAGCTCTCAGCCTCATCTCCTCCCCCGCCCTGAGGTGGACGAGGTGGCCCCATCGCAGTATGAGTGGTACTGTGAGTCCTAGTCGTCGATCGAGAAGAAGTCCTCGACGACCCAATCCTGATAGGGTCAGCAATGCCAGCTGGCAGCTGTACCCTCTGACCCTCTGGCACCATCTGGAAGTAGATGCCCTGGTAGAACGCGGTCTGAGCAATCGACCGTGCCAGCTCCTATGTGCTCGCTCCTCCGCCCCGTGCCCTGAGGCGTGCAATCTCGTCTCTGAGCTGTGTAACCTTAGCTCGATGGCGTGCAGCCTCCTCCTGTAGTGTCTGCACCTGTGCCTAGAGATGGATCGTCTCCTCTCGGAGAGTCGCTGTCTCGCTGCTCTCCCCTGTGTCGACACCCTTGCCCTTATCGAGCGATGGTGGCCTCTCTCTCTGTGGAGAAGGGGGTCTCTCCTCCCTCCTCTCCCGCTGTCGCGGCCTCTCCTATGCCTGTGGCCTCCTCAGCTCTCTCCCGTCACGACCCTGGGCCGCCTCCATAGCCGCCTGGCATCGCCTCCCTATCCGACGCACAACTGTGTGTATCAGACCCTGAGCCCTCGTCATCCGAGGAGGGCGGATGCCTGCATACTAGGCATCGTAGCCATCGGCTACCCGTCGTCCCCATCCACTGGCTGAATGGGGGCATCGTCCGAGTCCTGACTCCAGAAGCGCTGCATGTCTGGAGCCCCGCTCACTGTGGTGTTATCCCGGACAGTCCAAGAAAACTCGTAATCCCTAAGAGATGGGATCCCCTGCTGTAGACCGAACTGTCACAAAACTCGGTCGTAGCGGTGGAGCTCCACCTCTCCCCTCTCCATCCGCAACCAGCAAACTCGCCTGACGTGAGCCAGCTCCTGTCCATCCTCGGCCCACCCTGGGTGCTCTCGCCATGGCCTCCAGGTGATCTGATCCGGGACAAGGTCATCCAGCAGTCTCCGAGACATCGGTAGATCAATCCGCCGCTGTGACCCTCTTCGGAGCCACCAGTAGAAAACTCGGGGCCTCTCCCCGTCAATCCTTGTCAAAGGAAGCCCTACCGGCCTCCGCACTGCAATGTGCTCCCAGCACCAAACCTGTAGGAGCGATGTCATAACTAGACATCGGTCGCCCTTGTACACGACCCCATGCAGGATCCTCGTACAACCGGCATAGCACAAAGCTGCCCCAAGCAAACCTGTAGCCATGGTCTCACATATCGTAGATCACATCTGCTAGCATCCATGGTACCCTGCACCCGCTCTGGTGGCACAACAAAAGTCCACCAACCACTCCAGCCAAAACCTGTGTGAGTCTAGATGCCCCAGGCATCTGACGCAGTGCCTCGATGTTAACTCCGCCCTTCTCCAGGGCGAAGCTCGGGTCACCACACAACCGTCCCATAGCATGGCCCTGATTGGCCATAGGAGTGATCAACCGTCCTTGTATGGGGATCCTTAGAATCCTCCATACATCCTCTAAAGTGGGAGTCATCTCCCCTGTCGGTAGCCAAAAATAGGAAGAACCCGGATACCACCTCTCTGCTAGGGCTGTTAGTAGCCCCATGTCTGTAGACACTTGTGGCATTTCTGCCACATGCTGTAAGCCGGCCTATGCCAGCTGATCCCGCTCTGCCTGTGTTAGAGCGGCCAAGTCATCTCTCAAACCTCCATACTTCCATTCCCTACTCTTTAGCAATCCTCTCTGCAACATAAACAAAAAAACAACAAACAATCATTAATAAAAAATCAAGTAATTAAAAATGCAAGTTAAAATAAGTTCAATTTTATCAAATGATGATATCGTCCACTATTGGACGATATCGTCCCAAATTTGAGCATAATCGTCTCCGATTTCATAAGCCGAAATCGTCCCTAATTTGATGAAATCGTCCCCCTTTCGCCGATTTCGCCCTCAGACGAAATTGGCGAACTTGAGACGATTTCGTCGAAATCGGGACGATTTCGTCCCGACGACGTCGACGGCCCAAAAATGGCCGCGATGCTCAAAATTCATTTAAAATTTACCTAAAAAGCATGTAAATTCAAATTAAATCACTCTAAACTAAGTTTAGACTCTTACCCATAGCCCGTGTCGGACCTCTGTCGATCTGTGCGTTGTCTCCACCATTTTTGCTTCCAGAGCTCTAAAACCAGAAAAAATAAAAAGTAAAAATGAATTAGGGTTTTACCCTATTTTTCTTAATTTTATTCAAAAATAATTAAAAACATTTTAAAATTTTGCTTTTTCGCGTTTTTACCTCAAACATTCGATTTGGGTAAAAACACGGAGGGGGCACCATAGTAAGTTGTCGTACGATTCGACCAAGAATCATCGCCTAAAAATGGGAATAATTTTTGCTTTCTCGTAGATCGAGAAGAACTCATCTTTAACGTATTTTCTTCGAAAAATTCGCTAAAGAGGGGGCAAAATGTAGCACCCTAAAATTGGCGCAGTAAAATCTTAATAATTACATTCACTTTAGTAAATAATTTAAATTCAAATTTTAACCTCCCAAACCGCCCGTTAACCGTCGGGTAATCCGTTTCCCCCTTTTTCGCACCATTTTTAGAGGTTGTTTTGACCGTTTGACGATATCGTCGCCGATCAGACGATATCGCCCTAGATCTGACGATTTCGTCTGGGCTAGGACGTCCAGACGATCTTGTCTCAAAATTGATTTTGCATAATTAGCTTCTGTTCCAACGGGTCTCTAATCCGGGCAGAAGCATGTCTGCACCGTTAGAGACCCTCCCCCATTGGAGATCTCCCAAATAGGGATGATCTCCAACCTCCTAACCTCCCTCCTAAGCCTATTTAATCCTAAGCCCTTCCCTTAGCACCCCCCTGGCTGAAATTCTCTATAACTCGACTTCATACACGTTAAAACATCCTAAGTTTCTATTTTGCATTAGTTCTATACAATTTTGTTGCAGGTACCTTATTGTTTTTTAGCCGGAGCAAGCTTACATCGTCGTCGACGATCCTGTTCATATCGGAGGCGATCCTGTCGAATCAGAGACGATTTCATACCAATGCGAGACGATTTCGACTGCAGTCAACATTGAGGCAATCAGTGCCTGAAGTTTGCATTTCTTCTTCCCTTTTTCTGTTGTTTTATTCTGTAATTAGCTAGTTTATTCAGTATTTTATGCTATTCTGCATTTTGGAGTTCACCCATCTAGATTAAATGCATAATTAAGTCATAATTATTATGAAATCAGTATAATGCATGCATGTTTTTATTTTTAAGTTTCAGTTTGATATTGTTGCTGTCATTTTACACTGTTTCCCTCTGTTAGGATAGTTGTATTTTCTGTGTTTTGCACCTATTTCTTTGTTTGCAGGTCTCTACGATGATCACTATCAGATCTCAGACGATCTTGTCCGATCTCAGACGATCCTGTCGAATTCCAGGCGATCTTGACTGCTTCAAGAATCAGAATCTTCATCAGACATCCAGATCAGGTATTCTTCCTTTAATATTCTTTAATTTCTCTATTTTTCTGTCTTAATTCTATTTTTTGTATTCATTTAATCTGCATCTTCATATAGAATAGCTTAGACGCATTTTGGCCAAACCTAGGATTTGAATGCTTAAGGCTAAAAATGAACACATAAAACACATTCCCAACCTAGGCATGGAAACTGCCATTAAATGTTTCCTGGTGAACCCACCATCCGTCAAAAAATCACCAATATACACCTCCCTTGAGAGGCGGGACCTTCGCAAGGCCTCTCAGTCCGAGGTACCGCGCCATCCTTTTCACATCCCCCTTCCGGGCATGGATCCTATAGCCTGAAGGTAAGGGTGTGAAAAATTTGGAGCGATACAAGTTGCATGCTAAAATTCAAAGTACCATTTCATTGAATAATGCCTTGTGGATAATGCAATAAAGTGTTAAAAGAGTTATGGTCCAAGCCTCCACACTGAAAGTTACCACAAAGAAAGTTTCATACTTGATTATTATTTCGTTAGCTTCCATACCAAGCTCCAAACTTAAAACTATTTTTGTATTAAAGTAAGAGGATATGGGCTTAACACCAGCCAAGACTTATCAATATCCAAGCCATCATAGGGTTAGGCCTTTGGGATTGGAACTGGGTGTAAAATCTTATATAGAAATCCCCATCACACACCAAAAACTTTGTTACCATAGTTGTGGGAGTTTAGAAGACTGACTGTACCAATTGTATTCCCAACATAAGGTATAATATTGTTTCATATACAAAAACTAGACCAGAATTTAAACATTGAAAGAGAAAAAAATGTTATTTAAATTTGATTGTATGACAACACATTATCAATTGTTAATTATTTGTATCTACTAGTATGGTATCTTGATAACACCATAATAAGGAAGCATATCCAGGTCTAACAATACCATAAACCAAAGGCTAAAAAATATCTAGACAAAGGTTTGGATATTAACTGGAATGGGCATTCCCAGAAATGGCCAAAATTTTGAAACACCCAAACCAAAATTTCATCTGTAGAGAAAGACTTGGTCTATTTTGTCATAAAGGAAGCTGAGCTTGACAAAAGTAAGAAAGACATATGCATTGAAATAGCATGCCTGATTTTCAAGAGAAAACTCATGGATGGTGGCATATGTTGTTTTTCAAATAGATTTTACATCACTTTCCTAATACCCATATACTAAGAGAAATCATTTGAATATCTGTTAACACGATTAACAGAGAAATAATTTGAATGTAACCATAAGTTTATAGAGATCATTTTGTTGTAATCCTCATATGTTATATAGTTGAAAGAGCCAGTTATCATATTAATTAGGCCTTCAAATTTTTGAGGGCAAATAAATCTTAAAATATAGGGCTAAATATAAAAATCATTCTAGGAAAAAATTATTAAAAAATAAAATGTCAACTTTTTTGATGAGTTAGCTTGTTTCCATTTGCAGACCTTGTGCAATTCTAGCTGAATAAGTATGCTTTTAAGTAGTGTTTGAAAATAACAAAAGGATGTACTAGAAACCATCTTTCAATTATGTTATGACAACATGTTAGAGTGAGTTGTGTTATCTCTTTGAGCACGAATTATCCTATGCAACTTGAAAAGAGACTATTTCATATATATATATATATATATAGAGACAAAAGTTCTTTCTAAGTTATGTTGTTCAATCTTGCTATTGAATTAATCCATGTGAATAAGGACCTCAATGGACATCTCTCAAATATGAGAATGGATTTCTAAATAGAAAGAGGTATACTTGCAATTCAAAGAGCTTGTATAGATTTGCTCTAACAATGTTGTCATTACATTGTATCCAACTGTCTCACAAGAATAAATCACAAGTTCTTTATGGATATTTGATCCAACTGTAACACATACTTTGTGTTCCCTTGTGGAAATAAAACTGGAAATTGATATCTGATATGTTGCATTGTATTATTTAACCTTTTAACATGAAAGTAAAGGTAGCCATAGAATGTGAGTTTCCTTTATGTTGTTATGGACTAAAAGAGTGAGTGTATTATTAGGATTTTATTTTACAAATTGGGTGACAAAGGACAGTTGTTGCTATATGATGTCTGAATTCAAAATTTGATGGATTTATGTTATTCTATATATGACTAACAATTAGGAAAAGTATTGTGTTCTCGATTCAGGGGATGAAAATGCACAATCTATAGCAGAATTTCCATGTTTTTTCCAAGGATTTCATCTTCTTTTAACTTTTTAAAATTATTAGCTACAAATTATCCCAGAATTTGATCTATATAACAGAACAAGTTATCCCATGGGTAGAAAAGATAGAAAAAACCCTAGGTGCAATTAGATTATCGTAGATTAGTCTTTCAAGGATTAAAATAAAAAGGGGTAAAGATAAAATAGTAAACTCGAGACAGTTAAATGGATTATATTAAACTAACAAGAACCAAAATAATTGAATAAAATCTATTAAATGGGTGCTTACCAAATATCACCCTTGAATAGATATTGTGATGAGTACCACTATCCAATATGAGTACCAGGTACCAGGTATGGGGAAGACAAGTCTTCAGGTGACTATGTTTTTGTTTCCCCAAAAAAGGAGGCAACAATGTGGAAAGATATTTCCTTGATAACATTAAACATTATAGTCCAAGGCATTGTGAAGCAAATGGTAAATGATGTGATTGTATGTATGTGATCCAAGACTAAATTCTCTACAGTCATGATGTAATGCATGGGCCTATTTCACTCACTTCCTCTAGCGCTATACTCGCTAAAAGGGGCAACAAGGTGGAAATAAAATTGTCTAGCACCAAGAATAAACATAGAAGACAATAATGCCCACCTAATTGTTTATTCGAATTTGAAAGGAATTGCACAAAAAATATCTAGATTATAACATTAAAGAGTCACCCAATATTTTAAATAAATTGGCATCCAATACGGAAAATCTAAAGAACTCAATGCAAACAAAGTTGGTGTGAATTTTCCATAAGCAAGAAAGTCCAAAAGAAAATTGGGTACGAAGAGGGACTTACAACATTTAAGGCTTGAGATGGGTTTCCTATATAAATTATTGTTAGCAGAATTTCCATGTTCTTTCCAGGGATTCCATCTTCTTTTAACTTTTTTAAATTATTAGCTACAAATTATCCCATAATTTGATCTATATAACAAAACAAGTTATCCCATGGGTAGAAAAGACACAACAAATTCTAGGTGTAATTGGGATACCATAGATTAACCTTTTAGGAATTAAAAAAAGGGTTAAAGATAACGTAGTATACTCCAAGCAATTAAAATGACCAATATTAAACTAACAAGAACCAAAATAATTGAATAAAAATCTGTTAAATGGGTGCTTACCAAATATCACCCTTGAATAGATATTGTGATGGATCGTTTGCAAGGCCCTACCTCCTACGAGCCCCCTTGAGCGTACTCCTCCTGCTGGCTACCTTGAGCACACCCCTCCTGCTGGCCACCTTGAGCACATCCCTCCTATTGGCCGCTCAAGACCTGCCTCTCCTTTTACCTCCCCTACACGAGAAGTCCCTTGTGCCCATTTGTCATCCCCCCTATCTTTTTCTTGAGCAAGTGCTTTCAACTGACCCATGAGATTGGAAAGGATCAGTTGGTAAATTGAAAATAGTGTCTCGTTTCTAAAAGCCTCTCTTTTTCACAAGGCTTAGTAAATCAGGAATAGTGGCTCGATCTCTCGGTCCCAAGGCTTACTCGCTCTAAAAGTCTTTTTTTTCCCCTCCCCCACATTCTTTTTCTCTCCCCCTCACGAGAAGCCACATATATATTTTTAGGGTGAATGTTAAGGGCGACTTTAAACTGCCCTCTTAGGGTCTATGAGGGCAATTTAAAACCGTTTTAATTTTCTTTTTGATTTAGTGTTTTAAGGCATCCTCTTAGGTTTATTAGGGCAGTTAAAAACCACCATAATTTTTTTTTATGTAGTGTCTTAAGGGTGGTTTTGAATTGCCATCTTAGGTCTATTAGGGTGGGTTTTTACCATCATAAAAAACTACCGTATTTTAGCCACCCCTAAAATCTAGGGCAATTTTAAACTGCCCTCTTAGGTTCTATTAGGACGGTTTTTTACTATCATAAATAACCATCATTTTTTAGTTGCCCTTACTAGTATTTTTTGGTGTAGAGATGTTGATTGTATCCTTTGGGGCGTCCATGGTTTTTTGGGTAATGAGACCTATTTTTACAAAAATGGGAACCAAATTTTAATCCAAATACTTAGAGCATCCATAAGGTTCCGATATGGGTAAGATTTTCAAGCTTACATTTTTAGTTTTAGTATGAGAAGATTCTTTTGGGTATTGCAAAAGAAGTAGAGGACTTTGTTAACATCGATCCAATAATGAGAGTCAATTCAAGGATGGTACATGCAAGGATGTGTGTTAATGTTGAATTAGAGTTGGAATCTCCTAGTTCTATTGAACTTATATTAGATTTGGGGAACTAGATGTGGGGGATTGAATGTGAGAATATGCCTCCCTTTTGTAATCTATGTAAAAAACTAGGGCACTCAATACTACCCTAACAAAAAGAAGGAAAGTAATCTATGTTGAGTGTGGTAACAAAAGGAGTCTTCTAACCTAAAAAATAATTAGATGGAAAGTCCTGACTCTTCGAAGAAGATTTAATGTCAGATTGAAACCCAGGAAGTCCCACTTGAAGTTTTAGAGCCTAAGACAATAGAGGAGAGAGAAATCTTGGAAAACATTGCTCAGGTAAGTAAATCATCCTTAGAATGATATTCCTACTTCAAATCCTTTTAACCCTTAGAATGATATTCCTCAAGCCAATTCTTTTGGGATGAGTTAGATGATCCTATTGATGTATATGTCAAAATACATAAAGAGATGACTAAATCAGATGAAGATCTAGTTGCTTTCAAATTTCATTATGATTTAAATCCAAAAAATAGCACTAAAATCCCCTCTAGGTGGGGATAAGGAGATAACCTTGTTTGAGGCTACTCTAGCATAGTTACTAGAGCAAAGCATATGCTACTCTAGCATAGTTGCTCTTTGATAAAAAAAGAGCAAAGCATATGCTACTCTAGCATAGTTACTAGAAATAAAAAAAGGTTCGATAGATGTAGAATATGAATCTAAACATAAGAGACCCACTAATCAAGAGATCTAATTGAGAGAACTAGCTATAAATATTGCTAATGGTACCCAAACCCAAAAATTAAAGGTTGTCTCTTGGAATATGAGGGATCTCAATTCCCCCTCTAAACAAAAAGTAATGTAATCATTAAGGAAAGAGATCAACCCTCAGATAAAAATAGTATTACTCTAGACTCGAGTGAAGCTATGAAAAAAGTATATTTGATTGCCTAGGACCATGATTTATTTTCTCTTTATGTTTGAATTCCTTCTTGCCTATTAGAGCATCAGGCTGAGAACAGGTCAAATGTCCAATCTAAATATTCTATCAGAATGATGCGACTAGCTAAGTTCACATGGAGATCCTCTCGTAGTAGGAACTTTCCTTAAAGACACTCATAGTAAGTTGAGTTCTATTAGGTCTAAGGAGGCATTGGACTTTTTGCAGTACCTGGATTGTATGCAGTAATTCTATGTTTATGATGTTTTTATATTTGATTGGTTTGGTTTTGTGGTAATGTTTTAATTTCATTTGGTCATTAGTATGATGTATTAGTTTTAGCTTGCAAAATCTTATGATTCAACTAATGTTTTTTGTTTCCTTTTGAATACGTTGTTGGATATATTAAAAATCTGTTTACAACCTAACGTATAGGTTTGAGGACCCTTAAACCTCTTCTACCCTAATAAATAATAATAATAATAATATTATATAATTTATCTTTCTTTCAAAAAAATTTATTTAAATTTATTCATTTAATTTTATGTAATAATTAAGACTTATTTAATCTAAGTCTCTCAACATATTAAACACATTACATAAAAGATGATTTTAATCCTCTAAAAATAATCTATAATTAAAAAATAACAAAGTATATAATGTTTATTTGAACAATATAATTGTTTTTATATAAATAACTTTAGGCTATTAACATATTAAACACATAAAGTACAAGATAATATTTATATTTTAAAGAAAAATAAACACTATGTGCTATGTATTTTCGATACCAATTACAATACTTTATCACAAATATATAACAAAATGTGACTTGGTGCACTCTTAACCTTCCCTCTTCTTTGTAACTCTTCACTTTCCTATTCTAAGGACACATGTGCACTCTTACATAATGGATATTTGTGCACATTTACACTCACAACACTTGCATATTTAATTACATGACACTTATGTATTTCTTGCACATTATTATTTTACATGAAATATAAACTTGCACTCTAATCTAAGACACACATCTAGTCTAATATTGTACTAAGGTGATATATTGGAATGTACCAAATAATGTAATATTCTCCAACACCCCCTATATTACATTATTTGGTTATTGAAGACTCTAGTCTTCAATATGGGTTTTCGTGTTGATTTTGTTCTTCAATATGTTGTCTTTCTGTATTCTAATCAAATGAATAATTAGTATCTTTTAAAAAAATTTCTTCATGTATTACTAATTTATTTTGTGTAGTGTTTTAAGGGTGGTTCTAAACCACCTTCTTAGGTTTATTAAGGTGATTTTTTACCATCATAAAGAACCACTATATTTTAGCCACCCTTAAAATCCAAAGTGGTTTTAAACCTCCCTCTTAGGCTTTGTTAGCGTGGATTTCTACTGTTGTAAATAACCATTATATTTTAGCCACTCTTAAAAGCCTTTTTTAGTGTAGTGATGTTGATTGTAAATAACCATTATAGGTTTGGGGACCCTAAAACTACTTCTACCTTAAAAAAAAGGTATATTTATCTTTCTTTCAAGACATTTTATTTTTATTTATTTATTTATATGTCATAATTAAAACTTGTTTAATCTAAACCTCTCAACGTATTAATCACATTAAATAAAATATGATTTTACTCTTTAAAAAAAACTATAATAAAAAATGTTTATTTCAACAATATAATTATTTTTATATAAATAACTTTAAGCTATTAATATATTAAACACAAAATGTACAGAATAATATTTATAAAAAAAAACAATCCAACACAAATATTACATAAATATATATAATGAATAAGGGATTTCACCGATTACTATTTGGAAAACATGACACCAACAAATATTGATATGATTCAAACATGACATCAACAAATATTGATATGATTCTCACTTAAAGAGTTTGGGAGTTTGGGATTAATAACGTAATGCATTTTAATGTCTCGATCTATACTAAATAACATTAAAGATATTAAATTATTTTGATTGTTATATATAATGATGAAAATTTAACCATAAAAAAATCACAAGTGTCTATTGTGTTTATCTTTTGAATCCTTAGATGGAAAAAATGCTGGTTGTTCGCTATGTGAATTAAAATTAATAGATTAGTTATCAATTTATTTTAGTTATATAGGTTGGTTATAGTTATTATTTTAGTAATTAGTAAGTTATTTTTTTTAGTAACTGATAATTGCAGGGTTCAAACCACAAGGATTGTTATTAGTAGTTTAGTTTATTCATCATGTTGTCGTTGACTCGGCGTGCACCGCTCCGGTTCATAGAGGATTCAGCACGAACTACTACCTTTACTAAAGTTAGCAGCGTGCCCTCAAGGTTTGAACCTAAGTCTCTTTTTAAAAAGTACTTGACCAATCAAACCTTTGTCAATCCACCTATCCTTAAAAACGACTAATTCCCAAAAATATAGTTCCCACCCATGTAATTGTTTTAATTACTTTAAATTTATTATCATAGTTTATTTACAATCCCATTATTCTGACTGACATAAGATTATTATTAAATAAATAAACCAAAACTCTAAATGCATAATTACAAACTATTATAATATAATTATAATAAAAAAAATAATTAATATTAAAACTTTTCTGCTTTATTTCTTCAAAATATTAGTTCACAATTTTAAACAAACTTAAATTTGCTATCAGGTTCCCTCGACCAGCAATCTGTTGCAATCCCTACGAGGGAAAATAGCCATAAAAGGGACGGAAGCCATAAGCATATGGTCTACGTGGACGGTGAGAGTATCCACGACCACGCATATAGTGGCATCGTAAGCCGCCAGGAAATCTGGGTCGCGGCCGCCTAAATTTCATTCCGGGAACGTTTGTTCTCTTTCTCGTCACCTTAATTGCACGCCTGTGTAATTCAGAGGCATTCAACATAAGGGCACTTTCAACGGCTTCCTTTTCCAAAAACTCCACGTACGCAAACCCTTTGGGATTCCCCTGTTTATCTGTCAATATCGTAACACGGTTCACAGTTCCGCAACTCAAGAAATGCCGTCGAACTTCTTCAGGGGTGCACGCATAATCCACATTGCCCACGTGGATGGACCGCGCATCCACCTCCTCCTTCTCTCCGCTCATGTTGCCACTAGCTGGACCACTTCCGCTCGCACCTCCACCTTCAAACTTCATTGGATACTGAATATTCAATTTGGCTTGCATTTCTTTCAGCGCAGCTGCCTCCCGTTCGATTTCGTGGAGGCGCGTCCTCACTTCCTCTAACTCCGCCGCATCCATTCCACCGCCAACATCATCCTTCATCTCCATCGCCATCTCCGCTTCGTCAAATTCCGCGTCGAATGATGACGCTGCTTGGGCTTTTCCTCTTTCTAAAATTCTTTCCATATTTGTTCTCCTTTTTCTGCTTTTTGTGTATGACATTTTCTTCCTCTTCTTCTTATACGTGCACGACGTACTTGCAAATCGTCGCGTCTTCCTCTATCCCGTACTGTCTTCACTCCCCTTGATAATAATAATTGTTTATTGAATAAAAACAATAAAAGTGATTAGCCTACTTACATTATGGGTGATATGACTGGGGTTCAAAAAGTTCAATCTCCACGACGAATGTTTATAAGAAGTATTTAAAAAAAAAAATTTATTAGCCTATAGCTACAACTCTATGTATTAATATAAAGTTTAATGCTGTCTCCTCGTAGAATTTGAAAATTTTTTCCCCATCTGATCATTAACAAGGGACTCGTTATATTGTTTCTATATCTGGATAAACTTTTTCCAAATCAGCCCACTTCTGTGTATCCACGTAGTTGGAATCCCTTCTACATTATTCCTTTCCTTTTGTCAATGTTAAAAAATAGTTTCTATTAGCATTTTTCCTTAATTGCTCTATAATTTGTTTTTAAGAAAATAATTAAAAAAACTGTTGGGTTTCAAAGAGAACTAATAACAAGAGCATGTAATTAAGGTTTTAAGAAAAATAGAGTATAAAAACAAGAGCAATTATTTATTACTTTGCATCCATTACAATTGTTAAAATGATTATATATTGTCAGAATGATTATATTGTTCAAGTATTTATGGACTTAAACTTTAACTAAGAAGCTTCTAGAATGAACAATCTACAGTAGAGTATTGTAGAAAAATCTAAAAACTTTGATTTTCTGTAAACAACTGGAAAATTTTAGAAACTCTGTAATTTTAAAACATTTTTAAAATCCATAAAGTTTTGGATATTGTTGTAAATTACATTAAGCATTATTACTAACATTTTTCCGTTTAATGTTTAATGTAGTAACTCCTAACAACGGTTTTATTCTAACAAAATTTTCTTTACATAATGCTTTAGTAAATACATATGCTAACTGATCATAGTTGTTACAAAACTTCAATTCAATTTGTCCTGTTGTTAGAAGACTTTTAATAAAATGGTATCTAATATCAATATGTTTAATATGATTATGAAAAACAGGATTTTTTGTAATAGCAATTGTAGATTTGTTGTCACAATAGACAGTAGTTACTGCATCTTGTTCACATTTCAAATCTGTCAAAATTTTCTTTAGCCAAATTGATTGACATGTTGTTGATGCTACAATATACTCCGCTTTTGCTAATGATAATGAAACAATGGTTTGGTTTTTTGACAACCAAGAAATTACACCACAACCCAAGCTGAAAATATATCCTGAAGTTCTCTTTCTATCATCAATACAACCTGTCCAATCGCTATTTGTGTACCCAACCAGTCCAAAATCATCAGTTGACTTATATAAAATACCAAAACTGGTTGTGCCACGCACATATCTGAGTATCATCCTTACTATACGAAAATGGACTTCAGTTGGATCTTGCATATATCTTGAAGTTAAGCATACTGCATGCATAATGTCAGGTTTGGTGGTTGTAAGATACATAAGACTACCAACTAAGCTTATGTACATTATAGCATTCACCTTTTTACTTCCATAATTTTTGACCAACTTTTCACTTTGATTCATAGGTGTATGCAGAGGTTTGCAATTTTTTATTCAACATTTATTAAACATGTCAGTTGCATAATTTTCTTGTGAAATAAAAATACCATCATTGAACCGTCTTACTTCTATGCCAATAAAATAGTGCATCATACCTAAATAAATCATTTCAAATTCATGTTTCATAACATTTCTAAACTCATGTATCAATACCTCACTATTGCTAGTATAAATCAAGTCATCAATGTATAAGCAAACAACAAGTAGGTCATGAGTACCTCTAAATTTGATATACAATGTGGGCTCACTTTCACTTTTGCTAAAGCCATGTTTCAAAAAATATCCATCAGTTCTACTATACCAAGCCCTAGGCGCTTGTTTGAGGCCATAGAAGACTTTCTTTAACGTTTAAAATTTATGCTATTGTTTTGTAACTTTGAAACCTGGTGGCTGTTCTACAAATTTCTCTTCATTCAAGTGACCATTTAAAAATGTTGATTTAACATCAAATTGAAAAAAAAACCATTTAAATTATGCTGCCAAAGCCAAAACAATTCTAACAATATCAAGTCTTGCAACAAGAGCATAAGTCTCATCATAATCTATACCTGGTTGTTGAGAGTAGCATTTAGCTACCAATCTGGCTTTTTGTCTTTCAATTGAACCACCAACATTATATTTTTATTTTGTAAACCCACTTTAATCCAATAAACTTCTTTTTTGATGGAGGATCCACAAGTTCTCATGTTCCATTTCTTTCAATGGAAACAATCTCTTTCCTTCATAGTTGTATGCCAAACTTCACATTTCACTACATCTTCAAAATTTATTGGCTCTACTTGGATATTAGTCAATAAAGCATAATTCATGGATAAACTGAAATCAAAAGTTTTTTCATAAATTTCTTTAAGAGATTTTACCTTCCTTGATGGAGGACTTGTAGGAGGACTTGTAGGAGGACTTGGGCTAGATGATGAAGATGAACTTGATGAAGAAATGGCTGAGGAATTTGAGCTACTACTAGGTCCAATAGGATGAGGTTCCACTCTTAGGTTGCTATTTGGTCTAGCAAATTGAGGCACCAATACTAGATTTTCTTGGTGTTCATTTCCATATCACTATCATGCTTCATTTTCAGCAAAAATCACATCACGAATGACAATCACGTTCCCTGTTAAATGAATATATAGCCTATATCTTTTGTTTCCTCATTATAGCCAATAAAAATACACTTTTCACTTTTATCATCAAGTTTCTATCTCTTTTTTTTCATGTATATGAGCATATGCAATACAACCAAATATCCTAAGATGTGCTATACTAGGATTTCTTCCACACCATGCTTCATGAGGAGTCATATGTTTTACAGATTTTGTTGGACATCTATTCAAAAAATATATAAAAGTAGCTATTGCTTCAATCCAAAAAGAATTTGGAAGACCCTTTGCTTTAAGCATGCTTTTGGCCATCTCCACAATCATTTGGTTCTTGTGTTCTGAAACTCAATTTTGTTATGGAGTATAACTTGTAGTCAACTACCTACAAATACCATGTTTTCTACAAAAATCTTGAAATTCATTGGAGGTAAATTCCCTCGTCTATACGCATGGTCTTTAAAAAATAGTCACTCTGCTTTTCTACATTAGCTTTAAACTTCTAAAAAATAGATAAAGCTTTTGATTTTTCTTTAATAAAATATATCCAAGTCTTTCTACTGAAATCATCAACAAAAATAATAAGATACCTATTTTTGTTCAGTGGTAAGGTCTCTATTGGACCATAAATATCTGCATGTACTAGATTAAGTGGCTCCTTAGCTCTCCAAGCTCTTCTTGCTGGAAAATAATCTTGATGTTGTTTTCCAATAATACAACCTTCACAAATTTGATCATCACGTTCAATCAACGGAAGACCATTCACCATGTTCTTCTAATACAACTTCAACCCTCAAAAATTTAGATGCCCATATCTCCTATGTCACAACCAATATTTATCATCTAAAACAACCTTCAAGGTTTGAGTTTGTGCATATGCCAATCTCAAATGAAAGATTCTATTAGGTAGTGTACTAACTTTCGCTACAATTTGATTGCTACCAACATTATCATAAATGACACATTTATTATTTAAAAAAAATAACTGAATATCCCTTCTAAATAAGTTATCCAATGCTTAAGATATTATGGGCTAATTCAGGTACATAGAGGACATCATGAATACAATTTTGCATCCCTTGTCTTTTTTTGATTGAAATAGTCCCTTTGCCTTTGACTTCAACTTCATTTCCATCTCTAAATTTTACTTGAGAATTAACATAATCATCTAACTTGGCAAAGATTTCCTTATTTCCAGTCATATGACTGCTACACCCACTATCTAGTAGGCCATACATCATCAAATATTTTTGTCTATATCACATATCAAAAATAAATTATTTCGTGCTTCTTTCTCTTTAGAATAGTTAACATTTTATTTCTTCTTTTTCCAAAAATCAGAAGCATAATTACCAAATATTTTACAGTAAAAAAACTAAATTTAGAATTGATCAAAATTTCCTCTTCCTATATAGTTTGTTCTACCTCTGCCATGTTGGTTGCTACCTCCATCTCTGCTTAAGCCTATGCCACCATGTCCTCGTCCTCTAAATTTTTCTCTACCTCTGTTTGAGGATGATATTTTAGATTCTCTTCCTTTGTCTTTGGAAATATTAAGTTTTGCTTGAATTTTTTTTCATTTGATAAATTTGTAGGCCTATTTATCCTCTGTTCATGACTTAGCAGTGATCCCATCAACTCACTAACTGATAGCTATGATAAGTATTTTGATTCTTGTGAGACAAAAAAAGTCTCTCCAAGATCGAAGAATGCTCCACAAGATCAATCACACATAAAAAAAGTAAACCCACAACACAAATATTGAGTGGTAAAACCTACTTCAAATGAAGAAGGGAAACATCCACTATGCATCTCACTATATTACTCAATGATTCAACAATACAAGAATGCTTCAATGTTATGCAACAATATGCATCAACATAAACTACAACACAAGTCAATATGACAAGATATGATCATATGTAGTAGAAAACATCCTTATTTAAAGAGAAGCTTTTCTACTATAACCCTAAATCTTATCACAATCTATCAAATATTAGAAAGTGCTTTAGTTACTTTCTAATTTTATCACAATCTAATCTTTGAGATATGTGATAAGTGGCATCTATCAAATATTAAAAAGTGATTAGTTACTTTCTAATATTTGCTAGAAAAGGGAAATAAATTTTTTCCAAGAAATTAAATATTCGTAGCACCCTTAATTTATTTATTAATTGGGTGGGAATATTTTACATAAGATATAATTATATTTTAATTCAAATATTATTCTTTAGATTTTATATTTTAGTCTAAGAATAATTTACACAATGTTTCATTACATATTCCAACACTCCCCTTAATGCAATATTGGGGAAATAAATTATGAAACAAAGAAACAGTCTCCCCATAAATATACAAACGAGGATGGTAATCAAATGAGTAATATAGTTACAATGAGCTTCTATGACCAAGAATGGTCTACAATAAGGCACCAATACAAAATGGGCCAAAATGACACTGCAAGCCCCCAAAGGAGTAGCTTCAGATACAAGCAGCTTACAAAGCCATCCATCAACCACAAGTGGTTGCAAATGACAAGAAGAAAACATCACAAGGGTGTATTTAGTAAGCCTGTAAAATCTTCAGTAAGGGTGTGCTCTGATACCAAATGTGAGACAAGCAAAGTCTCCCCAAGATCGAAGAATGCTCCACAAGATCAATCACACATAAAAGAGGTAAACCCACAACACAAATATTGAGTGGTAAAACCCAAATTCAAATGAAGAAGGGAAACATCCACTATGAAGCTCACTATATTACTCAATGATTCAATAGTACAAGAATACTTCAATGTTATGCAACAATATTCATCAATATAAACTACAACACAAGTCAATATGACAAGATATGATTATATGTAGTAGAAAACACCCCTATTTAAAGAGAAGCTTTTCTACTACAACTCTAAATCATATCACAATCTATCAAATATTAGAAAGTGCTTTAGTTACTTTCTAATTTTATCACAAGCTAATCTTTGAGATATGTGATAAGTGGCATCTATCAAATATTGAAAAGTGATTAGTTACTTTTTAATATTTTCTAGAAAAGGGAAATAACTTTTTCCCAAGAAATTAAATATTCCTAGCACCCTTAATTTATTTATTAATTGGGTGGGAATATTTTACATAAGATAGAATTATATTCTAATTCAAATATTATTATTTAGACTTTATATTTTAGTCTAATAATAATTTACACAATGTTGCATTACATATTCCAACAATTCTTCAATAGCAATTACCACAACATCATATTTTAGAGGTATGCTTCTTAAAATTTTCTCTACAATATTTTGATCTGATATATTTTCTCCATGGGATCTAATTTTATTTACTAATCCCGTAACACTATTGAAGAAATCTTGTATAGACTCAGAGTCCATAAATAAATTTTCAAAATTCCTTCTAAGTTGTTGAAGCCTTATAATTTTTACTTTATTTGTACCTTGATATGACACATGCAATTCAATCCTAGGCTTCCTTTGACTTTGTGGTTACAACTATTATGGGAAATATGGACTCATCCATGGCTTGCTGAATAAAAAATAGAGCTTTTGAATCCCTTTTTTATTCTCTTTCAATTGATCCTTTTGTGCCTTTGTCCATGTAGCTAGAGCTTGAGCATCTGTTAGCTCTGTATAGCCATTTTCAAATTTATCCCATAAGTCTTATGACTTAAAAGGAGTCTTCATTTTTATGCTCCAAAAGTCATAATTCCCCCCTTAAAATAGAGGGATCTATGGTTGAGAAATATTTAAGTTGTTTGCAACCATTAATTTTTTTTAATGTTATCAAGTATTGGTATTTCAGAGCAAAAACTATAAACACCATGCTCGATATTCCCAGCCTACTACAGAATGGATTCCCCTAGGCTTCGATTGATTAGGATCTGATAAACATCGACTTCTCCTCTAGAAAAATTGCGAATCCTCTTAAAGAGTCAGATTCACACCCAACTCTAGTCACGCCACTTTTTTGAAGGAATAAATCAACTACACAAAGTTCTTGGTACTTGTTACCCCTTGGCTCAAGGAATTTCAGCCATAACTCTACAAAGTTGTCACTCTCTATAGGAAAAAAATCACAACCTATAACAAAAATAGAACCCGTGCTCTAATACCAAATGTTGGTTTTTAAAGAGAACCAATAAACAAAATAGAGCATGCAACTAGGACACTAAAATTGTTGGTGCAATTTAAAAACCAACATAGAGTATAAAACCAGAGTATAAAAACATGGACACTAAAATTGTTGGTGCAATTTAACTATCCATTACTTTGCACCCATTACATTGTCAAAATGATTACATTGTTCAAGTATTTATAGGCTTGAAGCCTTAACCAAGAAGCTTCCAGAATGAACAATCTAGAATAGAGTATTGTAGAAAAATTTGGACTTCAACTTTTTGTAAACAACTGAAAACTTTCGAAGAATCTGTAATTCTAGAACATTTATAAAATCTCAAAATTTTTGGAGGTTGTTGTAATTACATTAAGCATTATTACAAACAAAAAAACCACTTTCATTAGCATCTAGAAATCCGGGAAAAAAACACTTTCCTCGGTAGCTAGAATGGTTATATATATAATGGTTCCTTAGTGATTGTTTAGGGAATTTTTCTTAGTAACCTAATGCGGTCATCTAAACATCTAGCAAATGACACTTATGGGGTAGACCTGTGAACAATCAGTGTTTAATAAATTTTTGAAATATTTTAATCATTGTTTTAAAACTTTAACTCAAAAAACCCGAAAGTTTAATTTTTAATAAGTCGTGAGAACTCCATAAAAAAAAAAAATTAAGAACTTTTTCAAGTAAAAAAAATTAAGCAACAATTGGCGAATCAATTTTGTATTAGATATTTGTTGTAATGAGTATATTTATAATTTATGAAATAATAATTCAGCTCAAATCGTAAATACAACATAAAAATATAACATTTTGAAATGTAAGGCAATTTTTAAATTATTTTTTGTTTTCCCATTTTTTTCTTTGTAGTTGATGCTCATGGTTGGCCTTGGCTTTGAATTAGTGGGTGAGGCTACTCAAGTGCATTATCATAATGGTATATTTCCTCCAATCTATTTAAATTTTTTGCTTTCTTTTCAAGTGTCTCAAGTTCCACTATAGTAAACTCAAAATCCATAGAACTCTTGTCAATATAATAAAAAAATAGATCTAGCTCATCCAGTTAAATTGCCATGTTGGATTCACTATCATCCACTTGTCTTGTCCAAAGTCTAAGGTTGTATTACCCAAACACCACGTCAACCTATTGCACTTCTTAGTGTGTATGGCGTTAAATAGAGACCAATTTCACTCACACTCAAAAGTGCTACAACGTTGACTAAAGACGCAAATAAACATATTTTGTAAGGTAGTTGTTTTGGAGCCATAGACCTCCCATCATAAATTTATGATAGTATACTATAAGAATGTAAATTTTTAACATTCAAAGTTGAAATGTATTGTCTGATCATAAGATTGACCTTGTTTTTCTAGCAAAGGGAGACACAAACAAGCTCCCTCCTATAGTCTTGTACATTTACAACTCAATATGGATAAGGTGATGTTTGTTGGATTTCCTATCATCCTTATAAACAAGCGTAAAACCTAAGGACCTCTTCATTACTGTATAGGCTATTGCTATAAAATAATTAGGAATTCAAGAAGCATCCCATGACATAAATTCATTGGCATTGTTTCCATGTCCAAATTTTTTTAAAAATGTGGCTAATTGCTTCATATTTATACAAAGTACTTCTGTAATAATGTCAAATGACCTCTTTCACTCTATTCATTACCTCATAGCAAATGGTAAATTTTTTACCATATATAAGGTGAAGAAACATTACCAAGGGCTCAACCACCTTAATTATAAAGTAAATATTGAAAATTTAGAAAAAGTAATATTCAAGTATAAGTAAGATTTTGAAATTTAAATTTGAACTCAACATGCAAATTGTAATTACTTCAAAAAAATTTTGAACACTTTTTCAAAATTAATTATTATACATTTGGCTCGATATCTACTATCTCACCTCTTCAATATGAAACTATGAGGTATCCTATTATTTACACTTAAACATCGGCTTCAAATTAGAGGATGATGTGAGAAGGTTCTACAAGGAAATGAAACTAGAGGTAAATAAAGTTATCCCTAGCCAAAGAATTTCCTTTCCATCATTATGCTCCCTCATGAAGTTAAGCATCCATGTGTGGTTATATATAAACCATGTTATGCTCTTTACCTATTGTACCACTATATTCACCCATGATATTTTGCCAATATTCTTCAACATGAGGTCAATGCAATGGAAAACACATAGTTCCAAAAGATAAAGGGTACTTCTCTTAAAGAAGTCTATATATAGATACATATATTGTTGCATTATCTTTCACTACTTGGACAATGTTTTCCACACCTATTTTGACCACACAAACAAACTAAATAATAATTTTGAATTATTTGTCTTTCATGAGGCATCGACCAACCATGGATCCATCCAAAGCCACCATGAAGTTCAAGAGTGTGTAGTTTCTTCCATACATCCACCCATCGAAAGAATGTTACATCCCTTTATATTTCATATCATCCATTATTATTATACAAGAGCAGGTTTAATTACATACTCCTCCAATAGTGGTTTACTTATTTGATGTGTATAAGGTATATTTACTCCTTTCATAGACTCACTCAATGCGTTCACTATGACTTACCAATAAGGGTTGTCCATAGAGTGGAACAGAATGTTATAATAATACCAAAACTTGTTATGACTATATTGACCTCCTTTGCCATGTCCCTTCCCATTGTAGTATTATAAATGGTAATTTTTCTAGTACCAAAGCCTTGTCCCATGCTTCTCCCACTCCCACTAACAACACCTTGATGAGTGCAAGGGCTAGGAACATATTCTTCAATCATGGCATGAATATAATATAGTTGGACCTCATCCCCATAAAATGAGCCCTATGGCCCCACTCCTTGTCCCGTTGTAATTATTTCCCTTTTGTCATCTATTTTCTTGGACTTTTATTTCAATGTGAAATCCTTCACCTTAGATTTAATCATTTTATCTATGTTAGGGCAAAGATATGTATCTTTCTCTATTTGACCAATCAAAAAAAATTGAGGCAATTAATGCCTTTTCACATGTCCTTGCCACAAAATTTACAAAACACCTAATTCAACAAGTTTCCCTTAACTACATAATTCCACATTGGGTCCTTTCCTAGGGTTTGAGTTGGGAATTGTGTTGATAGAGTCATTTTAGTTCCACTTCTAGGAGGGTCACTACTGCCCATAATGGTTCCAAGGACCTCACCTAAATAAGTCATCTGTATTTCCTAATAATAGAGAAAGCAAGAAAATAAAATATTAATGAAATGCCCTAACCTACATGCTTTAAAAAAGCAAACAATAAAAATTTAATGTGTAACTACATGCATTAAAAGAAAAATTAAAAAATTAAAAAAATTGAAAAAAATACCTAACTAAACCTTAGATTTTTTGGGGGTGGGGAATGGAATAAAAAAAAAAAAAAATAGTTGAGCATCTGTAGCCTACAATTTTTAATTTAAAATAAACTTTTAAAAATGGAAAAATCTTAAGAAAACCCTAGTTTGCAATTGGGGGATTAAAACAAAACTTGGAAAAAATCATAGAAACAACATGAAATCTCCTTGCGTCGATGTCAAACCTTTGATATGAGCTTGAAATACACTTTAGATTCATTTTTACCAATAATTTTATAGGTCTTAGTGCAATCTATGAACTTGGCACAAATATCATATTTTGGTGCTATCTTATCTAGTATCTTGTGCACCAATTTGTATGGAGCTAGGGATAACTTTTGACACCCAAGTACTTGATGCAAAGAAAGTAATAATATTATGAAAATATTTCCTAAAGGTAGGGTTAAGGTATACTACAAGGGTTATCTGACAAGGTATCTCCATATTAGTTGAATATAAGGTTACATTCCTCACTAGGATTTAATCATGTTCTTGTAACATTCTACCCTACTCAAGTGAACATAAGGCATCAACACTTATCTATCAAATATAGTAGTAAAAAATTGATTAATTCTTAAGGAACAAGGGTGTGGTTAAGGTCCAATTTGGTTGGTATAGTCTACCATATTAATATCTTTAAATGGGTTGATACAATAGAATTTGTTGGTGCCAAAGTTGTTTGGATCAACATATTTATCTAAAGTTAGCATTAAGTATTTTTTACTCAATGTCACTCTATGGAGTAAATGCTAAAAGTATTTAACTTAGAACCACTAATTACAATTGTCACCCATAGACATCCAATTTTGATAAACCTAATCAATTAGCACTTCAACAAATGACACCCAACAAATGATCTTTAGTAAACCAAACTAATCCAACCAAAACCTCACCCATTTTTTTCCTTAGAATAATAGTGCTAAAATTTTATGGTAGCGCTATAACAACACTATTATACAAATGTGGTGCTATTGTGATTTGACCTTGTTTTGATAGTTTAATCCTCCAATAGTAAAATTTAGCAAAAATACTAATGTTTTACGATAGCAATACTACCAACACTATTGTGAAAACATAACAATATCATTGGCATGAGCAAAATCTCTACAAAATGAGTTGTGGGAATTTGGATTCCTTCTTCATCTCCTTGGTTTGTTCACACATGCTACCTACCATATCCATGCCTATGAAATTTGAATTCTCTCCCTTATCCAAATGACATCTTTGACCCCTATTTCCCTCCAAGAATTTCTCTCCCAAAAAATTATAAATTGAACTCATGTGATGAGCATTCAAAAACCAATATTGAAATGTCCAAACTCTACCAAATTTTCTCTATAATATCTCTTTCTCTCTCTCATATGCATTCTTGCATCTCCCAACATTTCTAGCAACATTTTGGGGTAATTTGAGCAAGGTATAGGGTCATATAAGCAATATCAACCTCTTGTTTTTCCATTAGGGTCTTAGAGACATCCTTGATTATGGAGGAGGTATTCACAAGAGTTGGGTTGTGTTGTTGTGCTTGCACAATACGCCCTAGTTTGGACTGGGACCAGTAAAAGAATTTTGCTTGACTTTTGCTTGCTCCAAGTCTAAAGTTTACTTGGGCTTGTGCTTCACACTTGCTTGCATTAAATATATTTTTGAGCTTTCTTATACTTTATTGAGCCTTCCAAGCTGGTTTAATTTGAGTATCTTATGGTGGAATGAATTTCAATTACCTTTCAAAGCCTACAATTTTTCATTTTTGGAGTGTTTTTAGGGTTTTCTTGAAAAACGTCACTATTGGTAACGACAACCCTAAAACATACATAACTTTTTCTATAGAGCTCTGTTTTATGTGGTTCAAATACTGGTGGAAATATCCTAAAATTATCTTTATAAGGGTATCAAATTCACATGCTTAGGATTAATATTTCATAAAATTTAGATAGAATATCATTTCAGCTGCATTATTTTCATGTGACAGTCCATGAGCTTAAAATGATTGTATCTATCGATCCATGATGAATTTTTAATCTATCTCAACTTTTTTATATACCTATTTTGCCATTTTGTAAGCATGAATTTTTTTTTCAAATTTTGAGCACTTTGATTTTTTTACCTATTTTCAAGCTACGTGAGTTCAGGAGCAAGAAATATGTGGCCTAGAACAAGCTTGCTCCATGTCGCGGTCAAATAGAATGAAGTAGAAGGAAAATATAGGGGTAGAACCAACTCCATCACAAAAGTGTGCTTCGATCCGCTACCAAATTTTTCATCTTTTCGTGCTCTACGTCGCGATCAAATTTGGTCAAAAGGGTGAAGTGCAAAAAAACAAATCGTGACGTAGAACCAATTTCCTTGCCAAAATGTGCTCCAAGATCTGCTTTCACTTTTCATAATTTCATGCTCTATGCCGCTTCAAATTTGGTCAAACAAGGTAAAACGTAAAAATGAATCGCGGGATAGAACCAAAGTTGTGGACTCTTGGAAATATTTAATTTTACCCTAGCGGGATAGAACCAAAGATTTAATTTTGTGCTCAAGTCTAAAGTTGCGGACTCTTGGAAATATTTAATTTTACCCAGGGATAGAACCAAAGATTTAATTTTTGCTCAAGTATGAAGTTGCGGACTCTTGGAAATATTTAATTTTGCCCTAGCGGGATAGAACCAAAGATCCAATATATGCTCAAGATTACAGATTTTCGGAAAAGATTAAATTTGCTTTATAATTTTTGGAATTTCGCCATGGCTTAAAGTTAGTGCTCTATGCCACGATGTCTCTATCCCATGGTCAAATTGGTCAAAATGAGGGAAGCCAAAAAATAAATCACGGTATGGAACCAAATCTTGAAGGAAGCTTGCTCTCACCCGCTCCTTGCTCCAATCCACTCATTGTTCTATCCCACGATTAAAAAAGAAAGCATTGGAATTGAATTTTAAATATAATTTTTGCCCTAAAATTAAAAGAGCAAACCTTAGGGATAAAAAAATGATAATAATTAAAAAATTTAAAAAATTAAAAAGTTAAAAATAATTAAAATTAGTATTATTATAAAAGTTGACCTTTATTATTATTTTTTTTTTTGCAAAAAATTTCGTTGATGGCCTCATTAAATACGATGGGCGTCATGGAGGACATGAAAACTCAGTGCGAGCTTGGCAAGTACAACCGTACAAGGTGGAAGATAGGGAAAACTAATGATCAACCCAGATTTTATGGGATAATGAAGAATTAATGAAGCATGGTCATTCCAGAGTTCCTGAGCATCGTGCAATTTGAAAATTAATGAAGTGCAGCTATTGCAGGGCTCACTATAGATAAATACATCATGACACATTGTCAAAGTAGTGCACATTCAATGGAAGCATGGTCGTAGTATGGCAGGAGATTTAATTTCAGGAAGTCCATCCCGAAATTAGAGGAAAATTAATTGCAAGATGTAATGCTAGGTGAAGGCAAGAATTGTATAAATAGTGGCTTACTAGCTGGTTACGAGGTTAAAAACCATCAATTAGTTGGTATCTTTAGTATTTTTGTTTTCTCTTTATAGTTGGATGTTTTTTAACCAAGTTGCTATTGTTTCCTGAGATTTACTCTTTGTAATCCATCAAAGTTGATGAACTTGAAACAATGTATTCAACGATTATATTTTAATATAAGGCTTTAAGATTTGTTGTGTGTAATTTACACATGTTGATGGTGGTTACATTAAATTATTTTCATAGTCCATTTCCCCTTTGAATATCACACCATCTCAGACCTAGGGTTGTGTGAATACTGGTCGGGTTAGGATTGGTTTAATTTGGGTTTGTTTGCTTTACCATATCGGAGTGGGAGTTTAGGGCAGTATCACTTGTTTTATTTTATTTTCTCTAACCCTTCAACCTTTGAATTTTATTTGAAACTTGTTATATTAGGAGTAGATTAGTTTGCATTTGAAGAATTAAAGCTATTTTCTACAACACATTCTAAATTTCCATATAGCTTCAATAGAATCATTGCAGATATATGTGTGATGCATTTTAATTTCAATGAAATGGTACTATAAGGGTAATAAATTACTGATTTTCTAAGTCCTCCAATCCCTCAACACTCCCAAAAAATCTAACTTTCATACAGTCAAGCATTTTTATTTCAAGCATTGTACTAGGAAAGATAAGCAGAACCAGCAAAGACCCCTTGAAGGAATATTTATCAATGACCTCTGAGTCTATCCACACTGGCCAAGACCTGGAATACCCAAATCTTGGGGGAAAGACATTTCCATTTCAAGAGGGAATAGATCCATGTTCCAAGTACGTTGACATGCCCTTGACTATGTGTCATTTGCATGCTCAACAGGTTGTATTATTTCAACACTTACTCATGTTTTCTTTGCATTTATAGTTGCCTATGCTGTGATTTTTATCTTTGCATTGCTAATATACTTATTGTATTTGCAGCTATTAACTCTTTTGCTATCATTTTGAATCATTTGTAGTAATACATTTCTATTTTATTTTCTCTCTTATATAATTTGTTATTTACAATATATATTTTTTGGTAGATTAATAAATTTATTAAAACTAGGGCATTTGAAAGGTGCCCTAACGCCTTGTACAACAGAGGATAAAAAATGAATAGAAGAAAGAAATTTTGAACTGTAAGCTAAAACCAAATTACAACCTCAAAAAAACATCCTTAGACTAAAAGGAGCCAATAGTCTTAGACAAACAAGCACTGAGAGAAACACCATAGCTCAAAAATAAGAGGTCCTCAGCCAAAAAGGAACTAAAAAAGATGCGATCCACCACCACAGAGGACCCAAAAAAATAGAGGAAGAATCATCAACCATCAAGGGGAATATCCAACTACATGAGGGACGAAGCAACACCTTCCAGACCAGCAACTTTCGCATCTGTTTTAGAAATATCCTTAGTGCTATCCTTGGGAACAACAGTGCATGCCTCCTTAGCAATATCCATTACATATTTGTCGTTGACAACATATTTGACATCAGTTTTGATATCGAAGGACACCTCAACACCGGCTAGGGCTGAAATATTTTTGAAATTATCATAGAAGAACAAGAGGCTAAGTGCATGGTGCTGTTATTTGAGGGTTGAAATCGCCTTTCCAATGGCCAAGTGAGTAGTTTCAAGATGGTCAATGGTGGCAGAATTAGCATGCACAACTAGCTTGTGAAGATACCTTTCGATAAGGTCAAGAGAATTAGACTTATCCTTTGGAGTTTTTATAGAGGTGGACGGAGGGGTTTTGGCAACTTCTTTATGTTTCAGCCTCTGGGAACTACGGACAAGGGTATTTTCAACTTTGGCCTTCTTTCTGGTGGAGAAATCAGAAATAGATTTCCTCCCTTTCCATTTTCTTTTGGATTTGGAGGTTTTAGGGCTCGGGGTTGAGGATGAATTCTCCTCATCAGAATCAGGGGCAGGGAGATTACCTGAAGGGAATTGCAAAAGGAGGTACTTGTAAAGGACCTTAAAAAGACCCTGGTGATAGGGTTTGGCATCATCCTTTTTGGAACGGTTGGTGGTGATGGTATAGTCCATGGACCAGAATAGGGCAGCAAGAATGTTCATCATTTTTGAGTCCCGAAAATGATTTACAAATGCAATATGAAAACAACATAATTGAGACTCAGGGTTATCACAAGTAAAATATTGCATTATTGGCTTAAGGATTTCTTTCTAGGGTGTTGACAAGTCATGGTGAAACTAACCTTTTTTACCTTCTTGTGGATGGGTGAATTTTTCTCGAAGAGTGTCAACTCCGCCTCCTAGTTGTGCTTGTTTCTTCTGATTATTTTTCCATCCAAGTCTTGCCCTATTAGGTTCGCCAGCAGCTCAAAGAAAATTTGGAACTGGACGTCGTGGATGGAAAACAAACCATTATCCCAAGTTGTCATGAAAGCATTAGTAGCCTCGTCGTCCACCCCGCATAACAGATTGAAAAAATTGATGATCCCATGCTTATCCTTAAACATATAAGTAGAAATGAAATCCAGTTCAACAGTTTCAGGCTCAATGAAAATAACTTTCCCTTCCTTCATGGTGACAAAAGGAATTAAGGAAGGAAGGTAAATGGGTGGAAAAAGACACAGATCAAAAGGAACGAAAATGAAATGATATGTTTGTTGAAAAGACCATAGGAGGAATAAATAGAAAGTGATGCTTGACCAAAAAGGAAAACCTTGGCGAAAAGGATAATGATGGTTAGAACATTGGGCACGATGCAAAAAAGGGTGATGAAAATGGGTAGGAATAATAGGGTAGATCACCGTCCCAAGGAAGATGGATCTTCTGGTGATACTCATGTAATAAGACCAATAGCAAAAGTAGGAACAAAACCCAAAAGTGATTGGGATGCACATTCCAAAAAGCCTCGAGAGAATGTGAAAGGTAAAGCATTTAGACAGGGTTCTCAAAAAGGTAAAATTACAAGAATCATTCCACACGAGAATGAAATGATTTAAAATTAGGGTGGACATGGCATCGGGATTCCTCATGGAAATGATTATAAAAAAATAAGGGGCATAAGTAAGAGGTAGCGGAGAACTTGAAATTATCAACATAGAACCCCTTTTCAAAGGAAGATAAAGAGAATGATGAACAAAATCTACATTTTAGAATTTTTTGGAACTTTGGACATGGGTCCAATGAATCATGGAAAAAAGGAGGTCTTGGGCAATTTATAAATCAAGGATTTCAATATTCATCATGGTAGATGGTATTTTGATCATAATTTGCCAACTCAGCAACTTCATTGGGGAGGACATCCATGCAAGTCATCAAACCTTGAGCATTAAAGCCAATGTTGGCTAATTTGTTAGCTACAGAATTGCCCTCCCTGAAAATGTGTTGAACCACAACATTGACTTGCTGACGAAAAATTTGCTTACTTTCTTCGGTAAGATTCCTGATCCTCTAGCTGCTGGGTTTGGATGTTTTTAAAAAATTTATGATATTAAGAGAATCTACTTCAACAATGATTTTTCCTAGAATGTTCTTTAGAAATTGAAGGCCTCTCCACACCGCTTTGGCTTCAACAAAATTATTTGATTGGATTCCTAAAGGTTTGGAAAAGGTAAATATGGAATTGCCACTATGATCCCGGAGGATTCCTCTAGCCCCAACAACACTAGGATTGCCTTTTACAATGCCATCAAAATTAAGCTTGACCCACCCAAAGGGAGGAGGTTGCCATTTGATGTTGGTCCTAGATGAAGACTGAGTAACAGGTCTTGGGACATCAATGCAAATATCACAAGACTTCAGGATGCCCTTCTCAAAAGATGAACAAGGAAAAGGATCAAAAGGAGCAACAAGAGCATTTTCCTTAGCATAAAGGATGATTTACTGGCAATAATGTTGGTATCCAAAGCTTTCAATTCAAAGATTATTTTATTGCATTCTAACCATATTTTCCAAAGGAAATGATGCAAACAGAACTTCCAAAGTCCTCTGAGTATGGGATTTTTGAAAGGAATTGGCCACTGTTGGAATAAATCAACAATTGAAGGAGGACAGGCCTAGGCAATCTTGAAGGTATGGAAAAGTTTGTTAAGCATTATTCTTGAGTAGGAACAAAATAAGAAGAGATGAGAAGTACATTCCCAATCAGAAAGGTAGAGATGGCATATGTTAGGCAAATATATACCTCTTTTAATGAGATTCTCCATGGTAAGGATGCGATCTTGAATACATAACCAGGAAAAGGAGGTAATCTTAAGAATCAAATATTTGGTCCAGACAAGCTTGAATGGGCAATCTTAGGAATACAATATTTTACTATCAGTATTCTCACTCTTTTATCATTATTAAGATCATTTTTAGTTTTTGTCTTCATATTTGCTAATTAAATTATCTGTCTCTTGTTAATAAGATCCTACTAGGTGTCTTTGTCTTCTCTTATTTTACTTACCTTGATAACCTAGTTGTTGTAGGTTTTCTTCTCATTCCCTATTATATTTTAGAGCTATCATCACTTAGATCATATTGCTAGGATATTTGCCTTAGTCATTTACTCACCTTGGAACATTTACATTTGAAATAGAGGACCCTAATTAGGCACTTGCTATTTTTCTTCCTATTACTTACTGATCTTTAGGCAATTTTTCACTTAGGTCAATCATTTTGTATCTAAATATATATTTAGACAATCCATATTGAAGCCTATATGCTATACCCAACCTGTAGGGGTATTTTAGAAACTTTCTTTCACTCTAGACTTTATATTTTGAGTTGCAAGAATAATTGCATTGATAATCTCTAGAACCCCAATGGTTTTTTCTACAATAGAGCCACTATTAGCACTATTATAAAGATTTCACGATTCTTCCATTTTCAGACACAAATTTTTATTGTTATAAGAAAGGGGGTTTTGATCAGTTTGTCCAAATAGTCATATGCTTCTCTATGAACAAATAGGCCCCTTAAACATAATCTCAATTACCTTTTTTATTGTTTTTGTGGGTGTTGCCATGATAGTACTAGAAATCAACAATAGCACCTAGGGTAGCACTACTACAGAAAGTTAGGGCTTCTTTTTAGACATCAAAATCAAGTATTTTAAATATTTGGTTGTATTTTTCCATTTTTTATAATTTTATTTTCATTATATTTATCTTTGTTACTCTATTTTATAATATATTTCTTAGTAAACTTAATCAAAGGGGAAATAATAAACTCTATGTTAATTTATTCTATCAATTTTTTTAGGTAAGGAATCATAAAGGCATATAGTTGCATCTAGGCTAGATTGTATGCTTGTATAAATCTCTTGTCTACCCTTGAAAATAAAATACTCTTATTTTACTCACAATTGTTAAAATAAAAAGAGCACATAGCTTAGGATCATTGATTGCTTCCATGCTTGTATTACTACATCATTAATTTTTTTTCTATAGATTTTAGGTTCTTCCTTGAGATGTATTAGGTCTAGGTTATGCAACCTTAGGTGATTTGTGAAATTTTTATTTAAAACATTCACTTGAAACATTTACTTGTACATAAACATAAACATATTGAGGTATACCCACCCTTATGATTTTAGGTCCCTTTGGAAAGGGATTGGGGATCTCATCCCATGCATGACCTATTGTGTACATTTTGGTGAAATCGAAATGAAATAAACTTAGCCTTTAATGAAAGATAAAAATAATTTAAACTTAAGTAAGACCACTTAAAATTATTTGTTTAGTATATATCACATTAATCAATATTAATAATATGTTCCTTTTACTGGTGTGAAAGTATCAATATTGAGTCACGTATCTAAGTATGGTTGAACCTCATACCATTCTTTGTTCACATACCTCAAGGTTTTCCCTCGTGCATGACCATTTATATCAAGGGAATCGAAACTCTTCCATGTAATGATGGGTATCTTGGGAGGGTAGGTATATCAGACAAGTTCAGGTATATTAGGATACCCTTCCAAGCTATATGGACCAATTTATATATTCGTAGCATTTGCTACCTGTCTTAATCAAGATCTAATTAATTAATCAACTCCCTTTTCTTCTAAATTTTTATCTATGGATGAACATAAATATAATACTCATAGTAAAGGATTACCATCATCTTCTTACCCTCATTTTCTACATGACCAAGAAGAAGAAGAAAGCTCATGGGTAAACCCTGATTATAAAGAGGTGAAACATGTTGTAGAAATATTAACATTTGATTCTGTAGATCATATTAGGGAATATGTAAGATGGAATGGAAAAATATTTCTATATGTCCTTAGAAAATAAATTAATAACCAAAATAGGGAAGAACCTTCTAATTATGATCCAAGGAACAAAAATATTGAACATTCAAATAGCCAATCCCACATTACACAATTAAATGAAAAATCAAGTAAGCACTTTGGGTCCTAATATATATATATATATAGTTTATCTTGTTGATTCTACCACTTCTTCTATAATTTCTATATACATACCTACTTAATCCTTTATTTTGACATTCCTCTACAGATTCACCTACTTCAAATCTTGTTTCTACCAATCCTTTTTTTGTCAACTGGTTTAGGTACTAATTATGCATAAGCACATGTGGTGTCCAATCAAATAGTACCACCTTTAGGGTCACTCCATCAAGATCTCAAACTTTCCTCTATGTCAATTCTCAACCCCTATTGGTATTCTAAACTTTGAAACACCTCAAAAAATGAGACTCCAAAATTGAAGAATTAGAGTGCTAAATTTCCACACTCCAGGGAAGCTCGACTGGATAAATTTATTTCTTTGATGAATTTTATAGTCAACCATTAGATCCTATAGTTACTAGCCATCCATTTCCACAAAATTTTGAGACACCAAAATTTCAAATGTATGATGGAAAATATGGCCTTATCAATCATCATAAATAATTCTAAATTGCTTGTAGTGATGTGACTCATGATGGAATGATCCTCTTTAGGCTCTTTCTATAAATACTTAAAATCCTAGCATTAGAATACTTCCAAATACCTTGTAATTCTATTAAAAGCCTTAGGGAACTTATGGAAGCATTCGTAAATTTGTTTTTAGTATATATTGAAGAAAATATCATAGTAGATTACCTCTATCAATTTAAACAAGACAAAGATAAAAAGTTCACCACTTTCTTAGAATATAGCAAACCCTTGTTGGAAGGCTCCAGTATATTCCTCCATAAAATGAGATTTTGCATATCTTCATACACAATATTCATGAGCAGTTATCCTATTATTTAGAAACTGCTAACATTACCTCCTTTTAAGAAGCAATAGACATGGTCAATTGTGTAGAAGTCACCATCCTACGAAGAGGAAAACTTAAATACAATAAAGAAGATGATAAACCATATTCCTCTAGTAATAAAGGACAATATAAAAATAAGCATGTAGTAGGCAATGATGTTATCGTTTCCTTCCAAACAAACAATGTAAATATAATAGCCACTACTCCCCAAAAACTTGTATTAACAAAACAAGATAAACCTAAGCACCAATTTACTAACACTGGTCAAACTCGAGCAACCATCTTAAAGCTACTCCTTACACAAAAATGATAAACCTCCTACCAATGAGACCTCTAGATACCACAAAAGAACTACTAAATTTATATCAACATGATGAACATCATGATTATCATGGTGTTGAAGGCCATAAAACTGATAGATGGAACACTTTATGCAATGTCATTCAAAATATTATAGCTAATGGGAAAATTATCTTTAATTATCAACAAACCTTCATCTAATAATTTGAAATTTTTTAAAATTCTTTGTCGACCCATACTTAGAAAATCACTAATTTTGTTCAAGGTCATAACATGATAGTTGCAATTTATTTTGGTAATTCTTCTTGTGTTGTAACCTAACAATAAAATAAGAACCAATATTCAAAGCCATCTTCACAACCACCATTAGTACTTCCCTAGAATACAAAGGGTAAACTTCCTCTTGGTTTGATATCTACCCAAGTGGATGAGTTGCACCCTCAAGACCTTGGCCAATATTGGAAGACCTAGAAGAGTTTCTGATTCAACCTTTGAAGTAAGCCAATTCCTATGGACCTAGCTAAACTAACAAAAAGGGGAGGTTGTAGTCTAAAGTAAGAAATATGTAGGGTTAGAAGCTAGAACTTAAAATGGTCAAGATTCAACTACATCAAGAGACACAAGTGCATGAGAGTATTGTTCCCTTAATTAGACTAAACTACCTAACATACCAAATATCATCAAATATTGAAAAAAATTAATCAATTAAGTGCACACATCCAAGAATTCCAAGAATTTAACTAACAACAATCCATAAAGAAATATAGATAGAAGAATAACTCTTAACAAAATAAACCATTCATTCAACTTTTAATAGAAATGCTTAATGAGTAAATCAACATACATACATACATATTCTACAATAGTATTTAACAAAGGCCAAACAACACTTCAACTTTCATTAAGGGGCATATAATATTTGATCATACAATTGTGCAATTATAAAAGGTAAAGAGACAACCCTTTGAATGGGTTACATTCAAGTATATATAGTTTTAGATTTGCATTTAGTTAGCTTGGAATCATTATGGGGAGCTTTTCTATATGCTTGTTAGACCAGGTGTAGGAGATGGTTGTCACTCTCGACTTAGCCATGCTTAATTACTTTAAGCATGTTTTTTTGATGTGTGTGGATTGAATTTCTTCTTAAGATGTCCTACATGATGCATTATTAGATTATAACCATTTGTTGACAATCCACTCATTTCTATTACATTGAGCTAGTTGAGCAAGGATAAATTTATGATGTAGGCACCTTCAACTATTGGAATTTTTGATAGTAGTAATATTGGAAAATTGATTGGCACACAAGAATCTTGTTGATTAGGATAGGTCCAAAAAACTCTTGTAAGATGTGGCATTGGAAAGTGTAAAAAGTATCAATTTTGTAACGACCTAAACCCATTTTGCAATCAATCCACCAAGATCCCAAATTTCCCTAAATCCTTTTAAAAATCCTAATTTCTCCTCTAATTCTTCTAATTTCCTCCAAATTCCTCTATTATATTTTTAATTCTCCTAATTTCATCTAAATCTCTAATTCTCTCTCTAATTTCTCTAAATTCCTTCAAATATTCTAATTCTCCCTCTAAATTCATCTAATTTCCTTTAATTTCTTCTCTAATTTTCCTAATTCCTCTAATTTCCTCTAATCCCTTCTCTAATTCCTCTAAATTCCTCTAATACCCCCTCTAATTTCTCTAAATTCTCTAAATCCTTCTAAATCCCTCTAATCCTTCTTTGATTTCTCTAAATTCTCAATTTCCTCTTCAATTTCTCCAAACCCTTCTAAATCCCTCTAATCCTTATTCAATTTCCCTCAATTATCAATTTCCTCAAACCCTCCTAACTCCCTCTAATTCTTCTTTAACTTCCCTAAATTAATAATTTCCTCTTCAATTTTCCCAAACCCTTCTAAATCCCTCTAATTTTTTTTTATTTGTTTTAATTCCCAATTTTCTCTTCAATTTCCTTAAACTCTTCTAAATCCCTCTAATTCTTCTTTAGTTTTCCTAAAATTCCAATCCCTCCTAATTCCCCTAAATCCTCCTAAATTTCCTCTAATTCCTCTTTAATTCCTCAAATTCCCCTAATTCCCCCAAATCCTTCTAAATTCATCTAATTCTTCTTTAACTCTTTTTAATTCCCCAAATCACCCTCAAAAATATCAAAATCCCAATTAACCTTAATTCCCTAATCATTTCTTAACCCCTCGTCAAATCCCAAATCAAATCCCCAAAAATCCTAATCAACCCTCAAAATCCCCACCAAATCCCTTAATAAATGCTTCTAATAAATCCCCAAGTCCTTCCAAATCCTCCTTTGCAATTTTGCATGAATTTAAAATTCTCCAAATCCCAAGTCAAAGCTCCTAATAAATATTCATCATAAATTCCCAAATCCTTTCAAATCCACCTTACAATTTTCATGAATTTAAAATTCCTCCACATCACCCAAGGTCTCCACATCCCCATGCTCCATCACCACTTCCCATGCCCATTTATGACACTTGGGTGGGTGAGGACTCTCCCCACCCAAGGTCATTAATGTTGGAAGGTGCACATTCCTCAAAATAGAAATCTTTAGATTTTTCTTGTCCTCCACACCTACCACATGACTTCCACCTCATCTCCTAGTCACCTTCCCCATATCCTTTACAAATTTCTATAAATACCCCCCTCATTTCTTAATTTGCATAAGAATTTTGAGTTCACTAGCCCAAAATCTGCCAAAATTGTTCCAGCCCTTTGTTCCTTTGTGTGTTCAAGTATCTTAGGGCAATCACCCTCTAATTGTGTGTACAAAACAACCATGGACTAAAGGTGTCTTGAAGCATAAATGTATATTCATCTTGAAGATGCTCTCAAATGGTAGGTCAAATCTACAACAAACTAGAGTATCCTTGCATTCCATAGAGGTTCCATACCAAATATCAGCTCAACTAGACCATGAAGAAGCCAATCACCTACCCCTAGGTGGTTAGAAGACCCAACAACCAACCCCCTAGCAGTCAACAATCCCAACCGTAATCCCTCGAGTAGTTGCATTTTGAGACCGGATACAAACATCAAATCAGTAGCAGATAGGTTAGTAAGGTAAGTAAGGTAAATTTATGAGGTTTTATAATATTTTCATGCACTTTTATTCCTTTTATCAAGTTGTTTAGATTTTTTGTATTTGCATCTCCATATGGTTTAGGCCTAATAAAGACATACCCTCTTGGTGTTATTGATTGTTTGTTGTGGGTTGTGTGTAGGTGCCATGGAGGAGTATGTAGCCTAGGATGGTCCAGCTACCTTGACTATTGAAACCCACCCCCCTTTTGAAGGTGACCAAGGAAGACCATCAAAGCATCATTGATATTGCATATTGTAAGAGGGGATTTCTCCACTTTGGGGACCCTATTATAATCCCCACGAGGGTCATTTGTAAAAGAAATATTATTTGTAACACATATTCTTTATCATTAATATAAATGGTGCACTTTTCCTTGTTACATCTATGGTGATCATGGTGGGACTTGTTGGAACAAAATTGGCCTATGGTTGTTATTTGCACCTACGACCTTGTCAACATTGAATAGATGGACTTGGTGTTGGGAGCTTCCATCTAATCTCCAGAGGAGGTTGGTTCCTTAATGGTTTTTATGAGAAAAGGGAAAAGAGAATTACTGAAAGAGAGGGAAATATAGTCGTAGCTAGAGCTTTTCTCATGGTACAGATTAAACAAAAACTAAGATAAATGTATATACCCTTTATGTTCAAGCATTTATTATATCTTCACGCAGAAATCATAGTCTTCAAATGTGATTTAGATATCTATCTAACACGTATATGTATTGAATTTTAACTCCAACAATATGATTTATATCATGTATAAGTCCAGATTCTAGAACAGATACAATGTACAACTCAATAATGTGAATAGAAGCATAAAATGTTAATACATACACTTGCACACCATGAACCAGAAGCCAATAGAAGCGTATTTTATTGCTTGCATTCAGAGTACATACATCCAGTCTTGTAAACGCCTAAGAGCCGACCTCTTTTCAGGATGCGTTTACTACTATATATACCCTATGGTGAGCATCTTTTACAACTAGTATATTCTGACATAAAATCAATTACAAGCAATCAGGCTATAAAAATGCTTCAATATGTTTTGCATGGCTTCCTATAATAATAAACAAAATATTTGATAGCAAAAATCTGGGATTTGATGCTTCCTTCACTGTCTGTCATCAGTTGCTGACATAAGCCTTTTGAAGGTATGTTTATTTATTTCTACTTATATCTTTGTTCCACGAACAACTGCTTGCTCATGAAAACTTGTCATGTCACGAAATCATGACATTCTCTCGCACTTTGGCTCCTTCGGGCTGCTTGCTCATGAAAACTTGTCATGTCATGAAATCATGACATTTTCTCACTTTGGCTCTTTCAGGCTGCTTGCTCATGAAAATCTGTCATGTCATAAAATTGCGACATTTCCTTGCACTTTGGCTCTTTCGGGCTGCTTGCTCGTAAAAATCTGTCATGTCATGAAATCATGACATTCTGGCACTTCAACTCTCTTTTCCTCTCCGAACCCATGAAACTTCGTCATGTCGTGAAATCGTGACCCTTCTTATGCCTTAGTCTTTTTACTCTTTATGTCTCAAAAAATGAAATGCTAGTTTCAAACTTCAAAACTTTGCTATCTTTCAAGGTAGTCTTTTTAGACTAACATTCTTGGCGCCTTTCAGGGAATTTTTCTAGCAAAAATATTAGAATCCAGGACCTTCATCCATTGGGAAATAGAGTCAAAACAATATGGAAGAGGAGATTGTGGAAGAAAATAATCAAGAAAAATGCACTTAAACAAGTAAAGCATTACCTTTCAAAATACCTCTTACAACTTATGCATACTTTACTAATATTACATTAACACCTCAATAACTTCAAACTTGTTTCACTGTTGACCACTGGTCCCACCTTCTATCAGTTGCCTTTGGTTAACCTGCTTGGATTTCTTCAGCTTTTCTATCATAGTGATGACTTCATTGTAAGTGAGGCAAACCTGTTTCCAAGCTTCATCCTCAAGGTCTGATGAATCCATGAACAACTGATATACATATTGTAATTCTTCCACTTTGTCATGAGACACTATTTTATACCTTAAAATCAACTCCTGTAAATAGGACTTAATCTATGTGAGGTTTTGCACCATAGCAAATATTCATGCTTCCTCTACAGGTTCTTCCCAACTTTCTATTTTAGATTCATCCTCCATAAAATATTTTAGGGACATTGTTAGTGCATCTTCACTTAAAACTTTTGAATTTTCATCCCACAAATATGGAAGTCCACATTTGTTTTCTAGATTTAAATGCTTCACTAGTCCCTTAGCTTCAGCTTCTAACTCCTGAAGGAGTTTTTCACCTTGAGTTACAAGTTTAAATCTTCTAAAGAAACTTCTGGCTACAATCTTGGCCTGAGACCAAGCTTCACTTCGGATCTTAGCAGCGACACTCTCTGGCATTTTCTCAGACAAGACTTGAATTTTTGTTGTTGCATCTGATCTTTCCTGTAGAAAGCTCACTGAAGCTTTTAACTCATCATTGACCACTTCAATCACTTCTTTTACTTTGGCTAGGTACAACAACATAGGCCTCGCTCTAAGGCTTAGTGACAAGATGTCCTCGAACATTTCTTTTCTTACCGCTTTGGCTCTTTCCTTCGATAGGCTAGATGGTGCGTTCTACTTTTCTAGGATCTGTTGCTGAAGTTGTTGAACCTGTAGATTCAGAGATTGAATCTGTGCATCTACCTCTTCAAGTTTCTCTTTATATTTGGCTGCTTCACTGGCAGCCTCACCAAATTTATCTTCCCATTTCTTTACCTCCAGCTTCAGAGCCTTTTCTACTAATTTTTGTTCCTGTAGGACTGACTCCAATTCTTTCCTGGCCCCCTGTTCTTTGATGAATTTCTCTTTGAAATACTCTCCATGCAAGTAGATAGTTCCTAAATGGGCCTGAGCCATTCCCCACTCATCTGGCATATGAAGTTGGGTAATGTCTTCAGTTGTACCTTTTGCTTGATAATCTTCAATGGTCATTTCTCCTTTAGACTTCTTTGATATTGGTGTCAATTTTACCTTTTTTCATTGCATGGTGGTGGGATCAAGAGCTATTATCTCTTGAGCATGGGCTAGAGTCTTGGAATCTCTAACGGAATGAGATGTCCACCAGTCTAAGGTATTTTTGTTTACCTTTCTCAAATATTTTAGTTTTGAAAGAGTCAGATGATTCTCAGCATCTGTAGTGGATATGGATTTAATAGCTGGAATGCAAACACTAGGAAGAAATGGATTTAGAACCAATGCAACACTAGCCTCAGACTGGAGCTATGAATATAATGCTGGTTCTAGGGAAGGAAACCATGGTTTCAAAGGAAACATTATATCTTTCTTCGAACTAGAAATGGAAGGAGATTTAGTTCGGGAATGAGTAGAAGGAAAAGAGTGAGAGAATAGAGAAGCCATACCTATTTCTGTCTGAAGCACATGTTGATTTCCATCTTCTTCTTCATGATCTTCATTGACTTCATTCATAATAGAATCTTGAACTTCATTTGGTGTAGAAATTTCTTCTACATTTTCTCTTTCATCAGCTCTATTCTCATTGCCTGTATCTTCTTCAAGATTTATTATTTCAATATTTAGGGGAATTTCCCCATGTTGTCCCTTTTTATGTTCAACATTCTCTTTCTTTACAACAATTTCTTGAAAAATAGCTACATTTTGACCTTCTTGAGCAAGGTCATTTGTATCATCAATTGTTTCACTTTGAACATCTTCCTTTTTAGTAGGATTTTTAGTAATCTCTGTATCTGGAACATTATCTTCATTATTTTGAATAATTTGCTCACCTTCTAGAGCAGTTTCAATATTTTCAACATCACTATCTTGAGTAGCTTGAGTAACCTCTATGTGTCGATCATCATCACCTTGAGCAACTTGCTCATTATTTGGGACTTTTTCAACATCTTGTTTCTCTTTTTCTTGAGTTTCTGCTACAGACTTTAGCCTCCTCCTCTTAATGCCAAGAGGTTCTTCATCAGATTCTGTAGCTGAGTTTGAAGGGGGGACAAATTTCAGAGTTTTAGAGGTTGTGGTTCTACCTTTTGATGAGTCAACACCTAGTGCTAGGTGTTTTCCTCTCCTTTCTACCTGTAAGGGTTCAGTGATCCCTTGCCCTTCTTTACCTAGTCCTTTGCCTTCATATCCCATCTTCAACATCATCTGAGCAACTTTTCCATACATTTTTCCTTGTTCTTTTATGAAGATGTCTTCAGCAAACCTTTTCTTGGAAGTTCTAAGCCTGGTTTGTGCCTGGGATAATGGCTGCTCAACTACAACCTTCTTTCCTTTACTTTGGTCAATATTCTATTTTTTCGTAGCTTCAAGACTTGCTGCCTTGCTGCCGCCAATGCTAGGAGGTACTTTTATAGGAAAATCCCCTGACCAGGAATCTTGATAATGATCGTAATGAACTAAAAATTCAAGATCATTTTTCATAGGGTACCTCAAATCAATCATATTTGTCTGTACTCTCATGGTCCACCATTCATGAACTTTTCCCACCATCCATTCTGCCCCTTTCTTCTGCATTCTAGTAATGGTATTTTCATCCAACACATGCTTAGAATTATTCTTAGGATCATAATACATTACATGTTCATAAAAATCATGCCAAGGGGGCAATGGTTGCATCCTTTCTACATGCCATTCTAGTGCATCATCTTCATTATTATTTCTGCAAGCTTCAATGTCTGGTCTAAGGGACGCATGATAGCTCTTAATTGAGGTTCTATTCAAAATAGCCTACCTTTCTACAAATCTATTTATAGGATCATATTTCCATCTCTGAGGTATTTCTATTAACCCCAATTCTCTTAGAGCTTGGGTAATTTGTTCATGCTGACCCTTCTTAGAAATAATAATACCCTCAAACTGAAATGGCATAGTATAGGTACCAGTTTTACCTATACCCGTACCATATTTGAAATTTATTTGTTCAGTTTGTCTGACATATTCTAAAGCAAATAACTTGTCAGTAACATAATGGGGAAGTAAGAAAGGTTTCCCAGTAAACCCGTACAACCTAATGACAACCCCTTGAGTGAGGATGAACCAGTCACCCTCCTCTGCATGTTTGTTCTATAGAACTTTTTCAGCTTTTGGGGTTAACCTTCTAATTTCCCCATACATTATCTTTAGAGCTGGACCCAAAAATTCCCTATTAAAATCATAATATGATTCTGTTATGTGCAATACATTGGTCCACTCATACACTGGCAATGTCCTCCCTTTTTCATATTTATCATTTATAGAAATAAAATCTAGCTCCTTAGCCATAAAATAGAAGAATATCCATACTAAATATGAAGAAAAATGGAAAGAAAACTGAGACCCCTTTTTCATTGCAGACAAACCTTCATGAATTTCCTGAAAGATATACCTTGGCCAGTCAAAAAACAAAGGCCTGACATTCTTATCCATGACTGAAGAGTCATAATTCTTCGGGTTTGATAGATAGTTTACTAAGGCAATCTGCCACCCATAAACTTTTTCATCAGTTTTCAGTCCAGCCACCATAGCCAATATGGAGAAGAGCTCCAGATTTTTGAAATATGTTAAGGGAATAGGGGTTTCGGGTATATTTCCTCCAGTAGGTGGTTTTTTCAACTGCATAATGAGAAAAATTTTCATCTTCTCAGAGGGTACAAAATATTTTGCTTGTTCAGTGGGGTCGAAAGCTTTGGGTTCAAGGGTAGGCACATAACCAATGGTGAAAGCAGCAATAAATGCATCTGTACTTAGAGTAAAAATATGTCTCCCTCTAAAATCCCTAACAACTTTCTTCTTTTCATCATAAAAATTTGCAATTGCTTTGACCAATTCAGGACAAGGATGTACATGAATGTAAACATACCAGTAGAGTAATGAATGGAAAGCAAAAGTAGTAGGGGAAGATGCAGTGATACCAGTGGCCATCCTATCTTTGATATCTCTTCGAATTCTTCCTGGATATTTCCATGTCACTACTGTGTCACCAATTCTAGCATCTCTATCAACAAATTTCTCACCCATTTCCTCTTCACGTCTCACTGTTGAAGGTATAGAATATGAAGTTGCCATTGCTATTTTTTGATTGTTCTTCTTCGGAGCCATGAGAAAATATCACATTGAGTTTGTCTGAACTGAACTTGGATTCAAAAATAGGAATAGAAAGTGGTGTAGTGAAACTTACTTAGGAGTGAAATTAGGGTTTTTTATGTCAATTAGAAAAGATATGCATGATTGCATTAATTGCGGTTGGTGGGCTAGATTTTCTTGAATCCCTCTATGCCTTGTTTCTGTCACCCTTTCGAATGTTTTGAAAATTTAGCCAATGGCTATCAACTGCATTAAAATAAATATTACGCTTACCAAAGCTTCTTCTATTTGCAAAGGTGGTTCCTATTTTCCAATCATCGAAAAGCCACGTGGCAAATTTTGAATTTCTTTTGGTGGTTGGCTAGCAACTTTATTAAATGAAAAATAATACTTCTCAAGGCTTCTTTTATTCTCAAAAGTGATTCTTTCCCACCAATCGGTAGATGGCTACGTGGCAATTTCAAATTTAAACCGTTATATTCGACAATATAGCACTTTTTGATTTTATCTTCTTCTTGTTGGTAAACTCTGGTTGGCCATGGAATGATGACAAAAACTCTTTTATAAGCTAAAAAAACTTTGGGAAATATTTACAAACCTTCTATAATATACATAATATACATAAAATTCTCCTTTTTTCTTTACTTGAAGTAGAGCTTTAAGTGAAAAGCATTCACTGTTATGGGTAGAATCATACCCTGCTGAACTTTCAGTTGAAACGAATTAAATTGCTTTTCAACAATTATTTCAAAAGGGCCCTCCCAAAAGGCATCAAATTTTTCGTGGTTACCTGGCTTAGCTTTTTTCACATTCCATTTCAAAACCAAGTCCCCCACCTTAAATTTTTTGAAAGTGGTCTTCTTATTGAACCACCCTTCTGTGTCTGCCATATGCTTCTGATGGTGATTATAGGCCTGTTCTCTCTGTTCTTCCAGTTGTAAAAGTTGCATCAACCGGGCATCCATTGGTTGACCTCCTTCTTCATCCATCTGATTAAGTAACTTTAATGCTGGTATCTCCATGTGTATAGGTAGAATAGCCTCTTTACCATAGACCAAAGAATAGGGTGATGTATTAATAGATTTCTTAATTGAAATCCTATCAGCCCATAGTGCTTGGTTGATTAAGGAATGCCAACTTCTCTTGTTATCTTCTAACATTCTTTTCAGGATTCTGAGGAGGTTTTTATTTGTAGACTCAGCTAGACCATTTCCCTATGGATAGTAGTTGGAAGAGGTCTTCAAATATATACCATATCTGCTAGTAAACTCAATCATTTTAGCTCCGATGAAAGCTGATCCATTATCTGTAACCAGTGAATCTGGTATACCAAACCTTGTAATCAAGCTTTCCACAAACTCAATTACAACCTCTTGATCAGCTTTCTTAGTGGGAATTGCTTCAGCCCACTTGGTAAAATAGTCTATGGTAGTAAGTATATACTTGTGGCCAGTTGATGAATTAGGCTCTATTATCCCAATAAAATCTAACCCCCACTGTTGGAAAGGTTCTTCAACTTGGATAGACTTTAAGGGCATAGGGGTATTTCTGTTCCTCCCTACGTATCTCTGGCATTGCTCACAACTCTTGGTTATTTTGTAAGTGTCAAAAAAATAGAAGGCCAATAACAACCTGCTCTGAGTATCTTCAAAGTAGTGGTTCTTCCTGAATAATGTCCCCTAGAGAGACCTCCATGAAACTCTTTCAACACTTTTTGTTTTTTATCATCTCCTATGCATTTCAATAGTACACCATCTATATTTTTTCTGTACAACCCTTCTGATTGAAGGGTGTACTTTAATGCTTGTGCTCTATACCTTCTTCTTTGTGAAGCATTCAGATTATCAGGACATATTCTAGTTTGAAAGTACTTCACAAGATCATCAATCCAATCAATATTTTCTAGATTTTGATCTGATTCTGTATTTACCATTATGCTTTGGTGATCCACATGACCATTTGCAGCCTGCTTGGCTAATTCTTGGCATAGGGCTCTACCCCTTACTATTTTTTTTGGGTGTATTTCTACATCATATTCCTGTATTTTAGTCACCCAACCAGCTCTCTTTTCACCAAGTTCTCCTTGTATTATAAAATTTCTGACATCAGGATGGATCACATAAACAATGATCCTGCTCTGTGATAGAAAATGTTTGAATTTATTCAAAGACTTCATGACAACATACACTTGTTTCTCAATAAAGTTGTATCTTTCCTCGTGATCATGCATAGTGGCACTCAGAAAAGCTATGGGTCTTTCTTCATTGTCTGCTCCCTTCTGTGTGAGGACTGCAACATAACTTTCTTGCTCACCAACAACATATAGGATGAAACCTCGGGAGTAGTCAGGATTAACCAGCACAGGTGCTTGAGCTATTTCCTCTAGAATATTTTCTGAAAGCATTCTTCCTTGGATCTATCCATTTGAAAGGTGCATCTTTCTTTAATAATTTTGTCATTGGTTTAACAATCTGTGTAGAATCTACAATAAATTTATGCACAAAATTTATTTGTTCGAAGAAATATTGCAAGCCTCTCTTGTTTGCTGGTAAGGGAAGTTCTAAGAGTGCTTTCACTCTATCAGGATCTATGGCTAATCCAGCTTTAGAGATGACATGACCAAGTAGGATACCTTCCTCTACAACGAATATGGATTTCTTTGGGTTCAAAGATATTCCAAATTCCCTACATTTTTCAAAAACCTTCTCGAGGTGTGTTATATGATCTTCTTTATGATGAGAAAAAACTGTCATATCATCTAAATAGATGACTATGATCTTGTTAGCAAGCTCACCGAAAGCTACATCCATTACCCTTTGGAAGGTTGCTCCGATGTTAGACAAACCGAAAGGCATCCTTTGATAGGTGAATGTTCCCCATTTGGTGGTAAAGGTAGTTTTATATTGATCTTCATCTCTGACCCATACCTGATTATACCCAGAAAAACCATCTAGCAAAGAAAATATCTCTGCTCCTGCAACTGTGTGTAAAATTTGGTCTATCTACGAAAGGGGATAATGATCCTTGAGTGAGGCTTTGTTCAAATTTCTAAAATCGATGCATAATCTAATGTCTCCATTTTTCTTCCTGATTGGAACTAAGTTCGCCACCCAGGTAGAATGTTTAATAGGATACACTATCTTAGCTTGAAGGAGCTTTAACAATTCTTGCTTCATCAGAGCTTCTATCTTTGGATTCATAGGCCTTTGCTTTTGCCTGAAAGGTTTGGCTCCTTCCTCTAATTCAATGGTGTGTTGGATAATCTCTTTCCTGTACACTTTTAGATCACTATACACCCAAGCTATAATATCTAGAAATTTCTTGCACAATTCCCTGATTTGGTTTAACTCTTCTACTGTACAACTAACTCTGACTTTAATCATTTTTCTTGGTTCTAGCTCAACTTCCTTATACCGGTGCTTATCAACTTTTATTTTATGGCCTACTGCCCTATCATTATTATCAAAAATACTCTCAAGGGTGATAAGTCCCTTGGGAATATGATTATTCTTTAATTGAATCAATCCTTCTTCTTCTTCATCTTGTAGCATTCTACCGCTTGAGCAGTTCATCTCATAGATTAAAAAATCTAATATTTGCTCATCATTTTCAAAAACTTGCTAGAAAATATTTTTTTCTGGCATGGAGGGTCTATATATGAGTCTAACCATCTTAGATTTTTGGATAACATTACTTATGGGGCAAAAATTTGCTCCCATAGATGCCAACAAATCTGCATGGGTATTCTTCTCTCTAGGAATAGACTTCATATTTAGAGCCTCAAAGGCTTCTAAAAGGTCCCACACTTTATTTCTGTATGCCTTTAAGTAATGTTGTTTACTGATACATTTTCCCGTGACTTGATTCATGATAAGTTCTGAATCTCCATAAATTAGTAACTGCTTAACCCCCAGTTTCTCAATCTTTCTCAAGCCCAAACAAAGCGCCTCATACTCTATTGCATTATTGGTGCAACTCCATGTTAGCCTGTAAGAGAAAATTATTTCTTTGCCTATAGGGGAAATTAAAACTATTCCAGTACTAGCTTCATTCTTACACCTAGCTCCATCGAAGAATAGCTTCCAAAGTTGACTGGTAGAGTCATCTTCTTTGGGAGCGGGTGCCAATTGCTTTTTTGGTTTTTCAATGGAATAACTTCCCATTTCTGTTTCTATCATGGCATTGAAATTCTTCAGAGAGAACTGATCTTCTGTTTGAAGCTCCTCTAAGGTCTCCTCCATTAGATCCAAATATTCGATTTCCTCGGTCATCATATTTATAGTGTTGGCCTCCCCTATCTTTTCTACGTGAAAAGTAGATGGTTTTTCATTAAATATCTTGATCCTCCTACCTTTGAAAGGTATTTCTAAATGTGAGTAGTCTAGAGATAGATATCCCCCTATCTTGGCTGTGAATTCTCTAGACAAACACATGCCGAAGTATGGCGCTAAATCTACAACTACCACTTCTTGTATGACCACCATTTGAGGCATCCTATGAAGTTGTATGGGGATGTCTTTAATTACTCCTACAGTCTTTACTGGAGTACCATCCAACTGTAGGACTCCTGGATTGCTTCTAGTATACTCCATCCCCATGATGTCACACATTGCTTTTGGTATCACTGTAGTAGCAGCACCTGAATCTATCATGCAGTTGTGTACGACCCACCCTTCCATTTGAAGAGATAAATAGAAGGGAGGTGGTATTTTTCAACTGCATAATGAGAAAATTTTTCATATTATGAGAGGGTATAAAATATTTTACCTGTTTAGTTGGTTCGAAAGCTTTGGGTTCAAAGGTGGGCACATAACCAACGGTGAAAGTGGTAATAAAGGCATCTGTACTTAGAGTAAAAATATGTCTTCCTCTAAAATACCTAACAAATTTCTTATTTTCATCATAAAAAATTGCAATTGCTTTGACCAATTCAGGACAAGGATGTACAGGAATGTAAACATACCAGTAGAGCAATGAATGGAAAGCAAAAGTAGTAGGGGAAGATGTAGTGATACCAGTGGATATCTTGTATTCAATATCTCTTCGAATTCTTCTTGGATATTTCCATGTTACTACTATGTCTCCAATCCTAGCATCTCTTTCAACAAATTTCTAACCCATCTCCTCTTCACGTCTCACTATTGAAGGTACAAAAGATGAAGCTGCCATTGCTATTTTTTGACTATTCTTCTTCGAAGCCATGAGAAAATATCACACTGAGTTTATCTAAACTGAAATTGGATTCAAAAATAGGAATAGAAAGTGATGTAGTGGAACTTACTTAGGAGTGAAATTAGGGTTTTTTATGTCAATTATAAAAGACATGCATGATTGCATTAATTACAGTTCAGTGGACTAGATTTTCTCGAATCCCTCCGTGCCTTCTTTCTGTCACCTTTTCGAATGTTTTGAAAATTTTGCCAATGGCTATCAACTGCATTAAAATAAATATCATGCTCACCAAAGCTTCTTCTATTTGCAAAGGCGGTTCCTATTTTTCAATCATCAAAAAGCCACATGGCAAATTTCAAATTCCTTTCGGTGGTTGGCTAGCAACCTTATTAAATAGAAAATAATGCTTCTCAAGGCTTCTTTTATTCTTGAAAGTGATTATTTCCCACCAATTATCAAAAGGCTACGTGGCGATATCAAATTTAAACTGTTATATCCGATAATATAGTTCTTTTTGAATTTATCTTCTTCTTGCTGACAAACTCTGGTTGGCCGTGGAATGACAATAAAAATTCTTTTATAATCCGAGAAAACTTAGGGAAATATTTACAAACCTGTTATAGTATACATAAAATCCTCCTTTCTTCTTTACTTGAAGTAGAGCTTTAAGTGAAAAGTATCCACTGTAATGGATAAAATCATATCCTGCTGATCTTTCAGTTGAAAGGAATTAGATTGCTTTTCAACAATTATTTCAAAAGGGCCCTCCCAAAAGGCATAAAATTTGGTTTGGTTTCCTGGCTTAGTTTTTTTCACATTCCATTTCAAATTCAAGTCCCCCACATTAAAGTTTTTGAAAGTGGTCTTCTTATTGAACCACCCTTCTGTGTCTGCCATATGCTTCTGATGGTGATTATAGGCTTGTTCTCTTGTTCTTCCAGTTATAGAAGCTGCATCAACCAGGAATCCATTGGTTGACCTCCTTTTAATCCATATAATTAAGTAACTTTAATGATAGTATCTCCATGTGTATAGGTAGCATAGTCTATTTACCATAGACCAAATAATAAGGTGATGTATTTAATACATTTCTTAATTTAAATTCTCTCAGCCCATAGCGCTTGGTTGATTAAAGAAGGCCAACTTCTCTTGTTATCTTCTAGCATTATTTTTAGGATTCTAAGGAGTTTTTTATGTGTAGAATCAGCTAGGCCATTTCCTTGAGGCTAGTAGTTAGAAGAGGTCTTCAAATATATACCATATTTGCTAGTAAACTCAATTATTTTAGCTCCGATGAAAGCTAATCCGTTATCTGTAACCAATGAATCTGGTACACCAAACCTTGTAATCAAGCTTTTCACAAACTCGATTACGACCTCTTGATAAAATTTTTTAGTGGGGATCACTTCAGCCCACTTGGTAAAATAGTACGTGGAAGTGAATATATACTTGTGGCCAGCTGATGAATTAGGATCTAAGCCCCACTATTGGAAAGGTTCTTCAACTTGGATAGACTTTAAGGGCATAGGGTAATTCCTGTTCCTCCCTACTTATCTTTGGCATTGATCACAACTCTTGGTTACTTTGTAAGTGTTAGAGAAAATAAAAGGCCAATAAAAACCTGCTCTAAGTATCTTCAAGGTGGTGGTTCTTCCTGAATAATGTCCCCTAGAGAGACCTCCATGAAACTCCTTCAATACCTTTTGTTTCTTATCATCTTCTATGCACTTCAATAGTACACCATATATATTTTTTGTACAACCCTTCTAATTGAATGGTGTACTTCAATGATTGTGCTCTATACCTTCTTTTTTGTGAAGCATTCAAATTATCAGGACATATGCCAGTTTGAAAGTACTTCACAAGATTGTCAATCCAATCAGTCTTTTCCAGATTTTGATCTAATTCTATGTTTACCATTATACTGTGGTGATCCACATGACCCTTTGCAGCTTGCTTGGCTAATTCTTGGCACAAGGCTCTACCCCTTACTATTTTTTTTGGGTGTATTTCTACATTATATTCTTGTATTTTAGTCACCCAACCAACTCTCTTTTCACCAAGATCCCTTGTATTATAAATTTTTTGACATCAAGATGGATCACATAAAAAATGATCCTGATCTATGACAAAATGTTTAAATCTATTCAAAGACTTCATGACAACATACACTTGTTTCTCAATAAAGTTGTATCTATCCTCATGATCATGCATAGTGGCACTCATAAAAGCTATAGGTCTTTCTTTATTATCTGCTCCCTTCTATGTAAGGACTGCAACATAACTTTATTGCTCACCAACAACATATAGTATGAAACCTCGGGAGTAGTTGGGGTTAACCAACATGCGTGCTTGAGTTATTTCCTCTAGAATTTTTTTAAGAGTATTATTCCTCTAGTCTATCATTTGAAAGGTGCATATTTCTTTAATAATGCAGTCATTGGTTTAACAATCTATGCAAAATATACAATAAATTTACTCACAAAATTTATTTATTTGAAGAAAGATTGCAAGCCTTTCTTGTTTGTTGGTAAGGGAAGTTCTAAGAGTTCTTTCACTCTATCATGATCTATGGCTAATCCAGCTTTAGAGATGACATGACCAAGTAAGATACCTTCTTCTACAACGAATATGGATTTCTTTGGATTCAAAGATATTCCAAATTCCCTGCATTTTTGAAAAACTTTCTTGAGGTGTGTTACACGATCTTATTTATGATGAGAAAAAAATGTCATATCATCTAAATAGATGACTATAATATTGTTACCAAGCTCATCGAAAGCTACATCCATTTCCCTTTGGAAGTTTGCTCCAGTGTTTGACAAACCGAAAGGTATCCTTTGATAGGTGAATGTTTCCAATTTGGTGGTAAAGGCAATTTTACATTGATATTCATATCTGATCCATACCTGATTATACCTAGAAAAACCATCTAGCAAAGAAAATATCTCTGCTCCTGCAACTATGTGTAAAATTTGATCTATCTGTGAAAGAGGATAATGGTCCTTGAGTGAAGCTCTGTTCAAATTTCTAAAATCAACGCATAATCTAATGTCTCCATTTTTATTCCTGACTGGAACTAAGTTCACCACCTAGGTAGAATGTTTAATAGGATACACTATCTTAGCTTGAAGGAGCTTTAGCAATTATTTCTTCATCAAGGCTTCTATCTTCGAATTCATAGGCCTTTACTTTTGCCTAAAAGGTTTGGCCCCTTCCTCTAGTTCAATGGTGTGTTGGATAACGTTTTTACTGTACATTTTTAGATCACTATACACCTAAGCTATAATAACTGGAAATTTCTTGCACAACTCCCTGATTTGGTTTAACTCTTCTACTGTACAACTAACTCTGAATTTAATCATTTTTACAGGTTCTAGCTCAACTTCTTTATACCATCGCTTATCAACTTTTATTTTATGGTCTATTTCCCTATCATTATTATCAAAAAGACTCTCAAGGGTGATAAGTCTCTTGGGGATATGATTATTTTTTAATTGAATCAATCCCTCTTCTTCTTCATCTTGCAGTATTATGTTGCTCAAGCAATTCATATCATAGATTAAAAAATCTAATATTTGCTCATCGTTTTCAAAAACTTGTCAGAAGATATTTTTGTTTGGCACGGAGGGTCTATATATGAGTCTAACCATCTTATATTTCTATATAACATTGCTGATGGGGCAAAACTTTACTCCCACTGATGCCATCAAATCTGCATGGGTATTCTACTCTCTAGGAATAGACTTCATATTCAGAGCCTCAAAGGCTTCTAAAAGGTCCCACACTTTATTTCTATATGCCTTTAAGTAGTGTTGTTTCCTAATACATTTTCCTATGACTTGATTCACGATGAGTTCTGAATATCCATAAATTAGTAACTTCTTAACCCCTAGTTTCTCAGCCTTTCTCAAGCCCAAAAAAAGCACCTCATACTCTGTTGCATTATTGGTGCAACTCCATGATAGCCTGTAAGAGAAAATTCTTTCTTTACCTGTAGAGGAAATCAAAACTATTCCAGCACAAGCTCTGTTCTTACTCCTAGCTCTATCAAAGAATAGCTTCCAAAGTTGACTAGTAGAGTCATCTTCTTTGAGAACAGGTGCCAATTGCTTTTTTTGTTTTTCAATGGAATAACTTCCCATATTTATTTCTATCATGGCATTGAAATTATTTATAGAGAAATGATTATTGTTTGAAACTCCTCTAAGATTTCTTCCATTAGATCCAAATCTTTGATTTCCTCGATCATCATATTTATGGTGTCGTTCTCCCCTATCTTCTCTACATGAAAAGTAGATGGTTTTTCATTAAATATATTGATCCTCCTACCCTTGAAAGGTATTTCTAAATGTGAGTAGTTCAGAGATAGATATCCCCCTATCTTGGCTGTGAATTCTCTAGATAAACACATGCTGAAGTAAGGCGCTAAATTAACAACTACCACTTCTTGTATGACCACCATTTGATGCATCCTATGAAGCTGTATAGGTATATATTTAATTACTCCTATAGTATTTATTGGAGTACCATCTACCTGTAGGACTCCTGGATTGCTTCTAGTATACTCCATCACCGTGATGTCGCACACTACTTTTGGTATCACTATAGTAGCAACAACTGAATCTATCATGCAATTGTGTACTACCCACCCTTCCATTTGAAGATATAAATAGAAGGGAGGTGGTTTTTTCAACTGCATAGTGAGAAAATTTTTCATCTTCTCAGAGGGCACAAAATATTTTGCTTGTTCAGTGGGGTCGAAAGCTTTGGGTTCAAGGGCAGGCACATAACCAATGGTGAAAGTGGTAATAAATGCATCTGTACTTAGAGTAAAAAGATGTCTCCCTCTAAAATCCCTAACAGTTTTCTTCTTTTCATCATAAAAATTTGCAATTGCTTTGACCAATTCAGGACAAGGGTGTACAGGAATGTAAACATACCAGTAGAGTAATGAATGGAAAGCAAAAGTAGTAGGGGAAGATGCAGTGATACCAGTGGCCATCCTGTCTTCGATATCTCTTCGAATTCTTCTTGGATATTTCCATGTCACTATTGTGTCACCAATTCTAGCATCTCTATCAACAAATTTCTCACCCATTTCCTCTTCACGTCTCACTATTGAAGGTACAAAAGATGAAGTTGCCATTGCTATTTTTTGACTGTTCTTCTTTGAAGCCATGAGAAAATATCACACTAAGTTTGTCTGAACTGAACTTGGATTCAAAAATAGGAATAGAAAGTGGTGCAGTGAAACTTACTCAGGAGTGAAATTAGGGTTTTTTATGTTAATTAGAAAAGACATGCATGATTGCATTAATTGCGGTTGGTGGGCTAGATTTTCTTGAATCCCTCTATGCCTTGTTTCTGTCACCCTTTCGAATGTTTTGAAAATTTGGCCAATGGCTATCAATTGCATTAAAATAAATATTATGCTTACCAAAGCTTCTTCTATTTGCAAAGGTGGTTCCTATTTTCCAATCATCGAAAAGCCACGTGGCAAATTTTGAATTTCTTTCGACGGTTGGCTAGCAACCTTATTAAATGAAAAATAATGCTTCTCAAGGCTTCTTTTATTCTTGAAAGTGATTCTTTCCCACCAATCATCGGAAGGCTACGTGGCAATTTCAAATTTCAACCGTTATATCCGACAATATAGCACTTTTCGATTTTATCTTCTTCTTGCTGGCAAACTCTGGTTGGCCGTGGAATGACGACAAAAACTCTTTTATAAGCCGAGAAAAACTTAGGGAAATATTTACAAACCTATTATAATATACATAATATACATAAAATTCTCCTTTTTTCTTTACTTGAAGTAGAGCTTTAAGTGAAAAGCATTCACTGTTATGGGTAAAATCATACCCTGTTGATATTTTAGTTGAAAGGAATTAAATTGCTTTTCAACAATTATTTCAAAAGGGCCCTCCCAAAAGGCATCAAATTTTTCGTGGTTGCCTGGCTTAGATTTTTTCACATTCCATTTCAAAACCAAGTCCCCCACCTTAAATTTTCTGAAAGTGGTCTTCTTATTGAACCACCCTTCTGTGTCTACCATATGCTTTTGATGGTGATTATAGGCCTGTTCTCTCTGTTCTTCTAGTTGTAGAAGTTGCATCAACCGGGCATCCATTGGTTGACCTCCTTCTTCATCCATCTGATTAAGTAACTTTAATGCTGGTATCTCCATGTGTATAGGTAGAATAGCCTCTTTACCATAGACCAAAGAATAGGGTGATGTATTAATAGATTTCTTAATTGAAATCCTATCGGCCCATAGTGCTTGGTTGATTAAGGAATGCCAACTTCTCTTGTTATCTTCTAGCATTCTTTTTAGGATTCTGAGGAGGTTTTTATTTGTAGACTCAGCTAGACCATTTCCCTGTGGATAGTAGTTGGAAGAGGTCTTCAAATATATACCATATCTTCTAGTAAACTCAATCATTTTAGCTCCGATGAAAGTTGATCCGTTATCTATAACCAGTGAATCTGGTACACCAAACCTTGTAATCAAGCTTTCCACAAACTCAATTACGACCTCTTGATCAACTTTCTTAGTGGGGATTACTTCAGCCCACTTGGTAAAATAGTCTGTGGTAGTAAGTATATACTTGTGGCTAGTTGATGAATTAGGCTCTATTATCCCAATAAAATCTAACCCCCACTGTTGGAAAGGTTCTTCAACTTGGATAGACTTTAAGGGCATAGGGGCATTTCTGTTCCTCCCTACGTATCTCTGGCATTGCTCACAACTCTTGGTTATTTTGTAAGTGTCAGAAAAAATAGAAGGCCAATAACAACCTGCTCTGAGTATCTTCAAAGTGGTGGTTCTTCCTGAATAATGTCCCCTAGAGAGACCTCCATGAAACTCTTTCAACACTTTTTGTTTCTTATCATCTCCTATGCATTTCAATAGTACACCATCTATATTTTTTTGTACAACCCTTCTGATTGAAGGGTGTACTTTAATGCTTGTGCTCTATACCTTCTTCTTTGTGAAGCATTCAGATTATCAGGACATATTCTAGTCTGAAAGTACTTCACAAGATCATCAATCCAATCAGTATTTTCCAGATTTTGATCTGATTCTATGTTTACCATTATACTTTGGTGATCCACATGACCATTTGCAGCTTGCTTGGCTAATTCTTGGCATAGGGCTCTACCCCTTACTATTTTTGTTGGGTGTATTTCTACATCATATTCCTGTATTTTAGTCACCCAACCAGCTCTCTTTTCGCCAAGTTCTCCTTGTATTATAAAATTCTTGACATCAGGATGGATCACATAAACAATGATCTTGCTCTGTGATAGGAAATGTTTGAATTTATTCAAAGACTTCATGACAACATATACTTGTTTCTCAATAAAGTTGTATCTTTCCTCATGATCATGCATAGTGGCACTTAGAAAAGCTATGGGTCTTTCTTCATTGTCTGCTCCCTTCTGTGTGAGGACTGCAACATAACTTTCTTGCTCACCAACAACATATAGGATGAAACCTCGGGAGTAGTCAGGATTAACCAGCACAGGTGCTTGAGCTATTTCCTCTAGAATATTTCTGAAAGCATTCTTCCTTGGATCTATCCATTTGAAAGGTGCATCTTTCTTTAATAATTCAGTCATTGGTTTAACAATCTATGCAAAATTTGCAATAAATTTATGCACAAAATTTATTTATCCGAAGAAATATTGCAAGCCTCTCTTGTTTTCTGGTAAGGGAAGTTCTAAGAGTGCTTTCACTCTATCAGGATCTATGGCTAATCCAACTTTAGAGATGACATGACCAAGTAGAATACCTTCCTCTACAATGAATATGGATTTCTTTGGGTTCAAAGATATTCCAAATTCCCTGCATTTTTCAAAAACCTTCTCGAGGTGTGTTATATGATCTTCTTTATGATGAGAAAAAATTGTCATATCATCTAAATAGATGACTATGATCTTGTTAGCAAGCTCACCGAAAGCTACATCCATTGCCCTTTGGAAGGTTGCTCCGATGTTAGACAACCCAAAAGGCATCCTTTGATAGGAAAATGTTCCCCATTTGGTGGTAAAGGTAGTTTTATATTGATCTTCATCTCTGACCCATACCTGATTATACCTAGAAAAACCATCTAGCAAAGAAAATCTCTCTGCTCCTGCAACTATGTGTAAAATTTGGTCTATCTACGAAAGAGGATAATGATCCTTGAGTGAGGCTCTGTTCAAATTTCTAAAATCAATGCATAATCTAATGTCTCCATTTTTCTTCCTGATTGGAACTAAGTTTGCCACCTAGGTAGAATGTTTAATAGGATACACTATCTTAGCTTGAAGGAGTTTTAACAATTCTTGCTTCATCAGGGCTTCTATCTTTGGATTCACAGGCCTTTGCTTTTGCCTGAAAGGTTTGGCCCCTTCCTCTAATTCAATGGTGTGTTGGATAACCTCTTTCCTGTACACTTTTAGATCACTGTACACCCAAGCTATAATATCTAGAAATTTCTTGCACAACTCCCTGATTTGGTTTAACTCTTCTACTGTACAACTAACTCTGACTTTAATCATTTTTCCCGGTTCTAGCTCAACTTCTTTATACCGATGCTTATCAACTTTTATTTTATGGCCTACTACCCTATCATTATTATCAAAAAGACTCTCAAGGGTGATAAGTCCCTTGGGAATATGATTATTCTTTAATTGAATCAATCCTTCTTCTTCTTCATCTTGCAACATTCTATCACTCGAGCAGTTCATCTCATAGATTAAAAAATCTAATATTTGCTCATCATTTTCAAAAACTTGCCAGAAAATATTTTTTTCTGGCATGGAGGGTCTATATATGAGTCTAACCATCTTAGATTTCTGGATAACGTTGTTGATGGGGCAAAAATTTACTCCCATAGATGCCAACAAATCTGCATGGGTATTCTGCTCTCTAGGAATAGACTTCATATTTAGAGCCTCAAAGGCTTCTAAAAGGTCCCACACTTTATTTCTGTATACCTTTAAGTAATGTTGTTTATTGATACATTTCCTCGTGACTTGATTCATGATAAGTTCTGAATCTCCATAAATTAGTAACTGCTTAACCCCTAGTTTCTCAGCCTTTCTCAAGCCCAAACAAAGTGCTTCATACTCTATTGCGTTATTGGTGCAACTCCACGTTAGCCTGTAAGAGAAAATTATTTCTTTTCCTGTAGGAGAAATCAAAACTATTCCAGCACCAGCTCCATTCTTACACCTAGCTCCATCAAAGAATAGCTTCCAAAGTTGACTGGTAGAGTCATCTTCTTTGGGAGTGGGTGCCAATTGCTTTTTTGGTTTTTCAATGGAATAACTTCCCATATTTATTTCTATCATGGCATTGAAATTCTTCAGAGAGAACTGATCTTCTATTTGAATCTCCTCTAAGGTCTCCTCCATTAGATCCAAATCTTTGATTTCCTCGATCATCATATTTATGGTGTCGGTCTCCCCTATCTTCTCTACGTGAAAAGTAGATGGTTTTTCATTAAATATCTTGATCCTCCTACCTTTGAAAGGTATTTCTAAATGTGAGTAGTCTAGAGATAGATATCCCCCTATCTTGGTTGTGAATTCTCTGGACAAACACATACCAAAGTATGGTGCTAAATCTACAACTACCACTTCTTGTATGACCACCATTTGAGGCATCCTATGAAGTTGTATGGGGATGTCTTTAATTACTCCTATAGTATTTACTGGAGTACCATCTAACTGTAGGACTCCTAGATTGCTTCTAGTATACTCCATCCCCATGATGTCACACACTGCTTTTGGTATCACTATAGTAGCAACACCTGAATCTATCATGCAGTTGTGTACGACCCACCCTTCCATTTGAAGAGATAAATAGAAGGGAGGTGGTCTATTTTTTCCAGTGGCAGATGTTAGATTTTCTTGGACTGTATTTGAGTAAGATGTGTTCTTACCTTTATTTTTCATTGTCTTTAGAGATTCCTATAGGAGATCAATCTGACCAGGGAACTGAAGGGCATCATACATGCTTGCCTTTGAGGGAGTCTTCTTCATTTCTTCCACTATGTTGAATGAATATGGTTCAACACTCTTTTCTCTCTCTTTGGAAAAAGTGTCATATCTATTTCTGTATCCCTGAGTCACTTCCATTCTCTATCTCTTAGTTAGTGAAGGAAATCTTAACCTCTCCTTAGCTTGATCTTGAGTCTCCATTTCCTTCTGTGGAGTAAACTCTTTACGTATTTCTATCCCAGAGCTTTGGGTAGGAACCTGAGGTCCCTTTTCATAGGAAGAATCCCTTTTAGGTGTTGCTTTAGGAGCTAGGGGAAAACTTAGAGGTTGAAGCTCCTGAGGATCCACTTGCAGAGGTTTTTTTCCTGATCTAGTTAAGACTGCAACTTGTTCAACTGAAGGCATCATGAAATTGTGATCAGTTTCTCTAATCATGCTTACATGGCCTTTCATATTTTTCTCTACTTTCTCAATAGCTACATTCTGTACATAGTGTTGATGAATCATACATGAACTTTCTCCATGTGGATCATTACATGTGGTACACCAATAATCAAAATTTATGGGAGGAGCTACAGCTTCCTCGACTTCATTTGCATAAATGACATTTGATCTTTCCTGCCCTCTATTGCTTGATGGAGTTACATCCCTTGTTATTTGAGGAAACCTTCTTGGTTGAAAATTTCTCTTGGCCTCTCTTCTCTTCATTGACGTCATATCATTTGCCAAAGTTTTTACCATGTCTAGTATAATAGAGAGCTGATTTTCTTGGGTTGGTTGAGCAGGTGGTACAAGTAATGCGGGAACAATGAGAATAGGAGGTAATACCAAGAGATTTTGAGGCATCTGTATTGTAGGAATGGATGGTTGCCCATTCTATTTTGGAAGATCTATACTTGGAAAATGGGAAGAGCTTGAAGAACTAGTACTAGAAGCTTGGGGAATATCTAGAAAAATTGGCATTATTGCTTTTGGTGGATACCTCCCAGTGGCGATGAGATCTCTCTCTGCTTTAGATACTTCTTGGTAAATAGTAGGGAAAGTGAATATTCATGATTATCGTATTATCATACTGATATCAGAATCAAAGGCTCTTAAATAATAATACACTACTTGTTCTGTGGTTGGTTTCAATCCAACGGGCACTCTTTCCCAAGTGCGACTGAATCAGATATTGAAATCAATAATTTCCTCTTGAGGATGTTTTTTGATAATGTTGAACTGGCTAAGTAGGGAGAATGGATCTGCATGCTGATTAAATTCATCTACCATCCTGCCAACAAGTTTGGCCCAACTTGTGATGGATTGAGTGGGAAGTGCTCTGTACCAATAGAGCATTTTTCCTTTTAATGAAATGACCAACAACCTGATCATTACATATTCTTGAGTGATGTTGTAAATAGCTACCAAAGAAGCAACATCTAAGCAATGCTCATACACCATTTTACCTATTCCATCATATGAAGGCAATGCCTTCAAAGTTATAATAGGAATCAAATTTTGAGCCACCAGGTTCAATGGACCAGTGTGGTTCCATGTAAGATAAGCTGGTGGAGGAGCGGCCATTGTAGTGACTATACTTGCTTGAACTGTAGAACTACTGGCAGTTATATTTGAAGATATATTGACAATAGGGCTGGGAAAAATAGTAGGTACAAGGGTGGTAATACTGGTAGTAGGTGGGTTTGATCTAGCAGATAAAATTGGATGTACCCTGAGGCTACCAAGGTGTAACTCGAAGAACTCAATGGGTTCTTCAGAGTTTCTTGCTTTAGATCTGGTTATCATATAGGTAAACAATCATAAGTTCTAACCAGATAAATAGATAAGGTATTTCTTAGGTCTATACCTTCGGATGGAGTCACCAGGTGATTTGATTTAGATCTTAAAAAGGTCAAAGACAAACACCAAACCTTATAGAATACTGTGGGATTTAGGGTCCCATCGGGCATGCCAAAAATTGTTGGAACAAAATCGGCCTATGGTTGTTATTTGCACCTACGACCTTGTCAACATTGAATAGACAGACTTAGTGTTGGGAGCTTCCGTCTAATCTCCAGAGGAGGCTGGTTCCTTAATGGTTTTTATGAGAAAATGGGAAAAGAGAATTACTGAAAGAGAGGGAAATATAGTCGTAGCTAGAGCTTTTCTCATGGTACAGATTAAACAAAAACTAAGATAAATGTATATACCCTTTCTGTTCAAGCATTTATTATATCTTCACGCAGAAATCATAGTCTTCAAATGTGATTTAGATATCTATCTAACACGTATATGTATTGAATTTTAACTCTAACAATATGATTTATATCATGTATAAGTCCAGATTCTAGAACAGATACAATATACAACTCAATAATGTGAATAGAAGCATCAAATATTAATACATACACTTGCACACCGTGAACCAAAAGCCAATAGAAGCGTATTTTATTGCTTGCATTCAGAGTACATACATCCAATCTTGTAAACGTCTAAGAGTCGACCTCTATTCAGGGTGCGTTTACTATTATATATACCCTATGGTGAGCATCTTTTACAACTAGTAGATTCTGACATAAAATCAGTTACAAGCAATCAGGCTATAAAAATGCTTCAATATGTTTTGCATGGCTTCCTATTGATCTAATAATAAACAAAAATTTGATAGCAAAAATCTAGGATTTGATGCTTCTTTCACTATCTGTCATCAGTTGCTGACATAAGCCTTTTGAAGGTATGTTTATTTATTTCTACTTATATCTTTGTTCCACGAACAACTGCTCGCTCATGAAAACTTGTCATGTCGCGAAATCATGACATTTTATCAAACTTTGGCTCCTCCAGACTTATTGCTCATGAAAACTTGTCATGTCACGAAATCATGACATTCCCTCACACTTTGGCTCTTTCGGGCTGCTTGCTCATGAAAACCTATCATGTCACGAAATCACGACATTCCCTCATACTTTGGCTCTTTCGGGCTGCTTGCTCATGAAAATCTGTCATGTCATGAAATCATGACATCCTGGCACTTCAGCTTCCTTTTCCTCTTCGAACCTGCGAAACTTCGTCATGTCACGAAATCGTGACCCTTCTTATGCCTTAGTCTTTTTTTCTCCTTATGTCTCAAAAAATGAAATGCTAGTTTCAAACTGCAAAACTTTGCTATCTTTCAAGGTAGTCTTTTTAGAAAAATAGGGACCTTACTAGCCCATGACACACTTGGTATTTCTTGTCTTTCATAGGTCATAGCAATAGTTGTTTCTTGTTGCTATCTATCTTAACATGTCTTATATTTCTTTTGGGGTTTTTTATGTATTTGTGCTCATCTTACATTGCTTGCTAATTTTATTATTTTATGTCTATGTGACAAGTCAAAAATCACATAAAAACCATCCTTGCATCATTTATATTAAGGCCCCCCTATTGGCCTCTTATCATTCATGTCCAGGTCCAATCGCTAGCCCCTTGATGATAAAAAATCCCAACTACCAAGGCCCAAGTGGTTGGTTGATGATCACTTGTTGCCACTCAAATCCTTACCCACAAGCCAAGTATAATTCTCAAACAACCCATATTTATTATCCCAACTTGTATATGAATCTTTATCGCCTTATCATACATCAAATTCAGGGTGTCTAAGGTATGTCACCTTCCCCCTTTATCAAGCATCATTATTTCATCATCAAAATCTTAGTTTTCTTTTACAAAATCTAGTTTCTTGTTAACTAGGCTTGCAATCAACTTGTTAGATAGGCTTATCATTAGTTTATCATCAATATTGGGGTATCAAGGTTAGTCACCTTCCCCTTTCTTCTTATCACATCATCACTTCTTTTGCTTTAGTCTTAGTTTCTCTTGCAACAATCAAGTTTCTTATTCATCATATTCTTAGTTAGGTTTTATCATCCACCTGTTAGTTAGATTTTATTTCAACTTTTCAACAAGCTTGGGGTGCCTAAGGTTTGTCACCCTTCCCCCTACTGTACAAAACATCATCATTGCTTTTTCTTAGTCCTTGGTTTAAAATTTTATTAGCTAGGCTTCTTCTTAGCTTGCAAGTCAATCTATTATTTTATTGGCATTTGGTTGTTTTCCTTGTGGATTGTGGATTTTTGTTGTAAATTGTTATTCATTTTTCATACCATCACAAAATATATCCTAATAATTATGTTCTACATTATTTTGTAGGGAATACTGGGCTAGATCATCCTCTAGGAAGCATAGAACTGCAAGCATCTGATATAATTGACAAAAACCTCTCACAAACCCAACCACCTGCCCTCTGGTGGTTATCAGTGCCAACCACCACCCCATTGGTGGTTGAAACTATTGAGATAGTTTGGAAACAGATACAAACAACCTCTATCAACTCCACCAACAACATAGGACCATAGATCAAAGGTTTTTATCATTCGTTTCAACTTGAATCATCATCATTCCTATGCTTTATTTATGATATTTATTTTCAATTTCATGGATCAGTTGTGTTTTAATTCTTTAGCTTAGCATAGTTGTCCACCACCCTTAGCTTAGTTGTTGTTTCCAAATCCCTTAGCATAGTGTTTTTCATTGCCTTAGTTTTCTTGCTTTACGATACCTAGCATAGGTGCTTTCCTATTTTTTTAGTTTAGGTGCTTTCCTCAGACTTAGTTTAGGTGCTTTCCTCTTTCTTAGTTTAGGTGATTTCTTATTTCTTAACTTAGGTGCTTTACTTTCACTAGATTAGTTGCTTTAATTTTCTTAGCATAATTCCTTTCATTTCCTTAGAATAGGTGCTTTTAGGTTCCTTAGCATAGTTTCTTTAATTTCTTAGCATAGTCAGTTTTCATTTCCTTAGAGTAGTTTCTTTGCATATTTTTTTATCATAGTTGTTCTCATTCCTCTAGCTTAGTTGCTTTTCATTATCATTATCATAGTTTTTTCACCTTTTTAGCATAGTTTATTTTATTTCCATAGCATAGTTCTCATTTCCTTTAGCATAGTTGTCTTTCAAGTTCTATAGCATAGTTGTTTCTTCAAATTTCTTAGCATAGTGGATTCTGCCTTCGTAGATTAGTTGTTTATCATTTTCATATATTAGTTATTTTTCATAACATAGTTATTTTTCCTTGCCCTAGAATAGTTGATATTCATTTTATTATAATAGTTGTCTTTCATTTTCTTACAATTGTTTTTTCATCTTTTTAGAGTAGTTGCTAGTCATTTTCTTGTTTTTGAGTGCCTCCCTTATTTCCATAGGATAGGTTCATCATCATCCTTTGTTCCACTAGCATAGATATTTTTTTTGACTCTTTATTTAGCTTAGATTAGATTATAATTAGTCACCAAATTAGTTGTAGTCACTATCCATAGCCCTTACATCATTTTACCAGGTTGTCCCTACTTTTTATTCCCTATAATCTACCTTTGGGTCCAACCGCCTGCCCCCTAGAGTTTAGCAGTGCTAACCACCATTGATGGTTTTCAACTACCAACCCATTGGAAGTTGGTTCTATGAATTGAATAACCCCATACTATCAGGCCCGAGGTCATTTTACATCCTTCTATTTCCACTTCATCCATTCTGTCACTAGTCTAGGTCTTTGTTATTTTGGAAACATCTCTTTCTTTTTCCTTTATTCCTCAAAATTTAGGCTTTTCATATTCCTTATTCTCCAGCATAGATTAACTTCTTATTCCATATATTTATTTTCTTCCATCTCTAAGAATAAGTTTTTTCCTTCCATCTTAGCCTAGGTTTTCTCCTTTTCTCTCTTTGCTTCTAGGATAGATCCCTTCCTATTTTCTTAGTATTTTTCCTTATCACTCTTTCTTAGACTAGTTGCATCTCATTCTTAGGGTCATCTTAGGAATAGTAATTGTTTTCCTTGCATCTTCCATATTTAGAATACACTTTAATTATTCATTGCAAGTAGGCATCCTTGACATGCTAAATAAAACAACAAAAAATCTAAATCACACACACTCTCACATTATTTTATGCAATTTTTTGTGAGGAAAACCAACTGGTGATGTTGTTCTTCACCCCCAACCATTTTTTGAGCCCTTAGACACCATAGTTTAGATCAAATAGTTTCCTATATTTTATCATCAAGAAAATGGTTACCCATGGGACTATCTTAGGGTAATCTAAGGGTAGATGCCTTTGCTCATGGGGCTTAATAATTAATGGGTCACCTATCATTTTTTACTGAGCCCAATCGAGGGTGAAGTAGAATACCATTTGGCCTATGTAGGTTTTAGAAAATATCACATCCTTTTGAGTTTTATTCTTCCCTTAGTATACTCAAAGCCAATCCCACCTTGGGAAGCCATTTTCAATCGTTTGTGTACTACTTCACTAAGGAGTATGCATAAAAATAAATTTTTAGATACCACCATACCCACCCATTTTTGTAGATCCTTGGATTAGGATACATCAAACCACATAAAACCAAAAAAAACACACCAACACAAACATCAACAAACCAAACAAAACCAAGAACTTCTACACAACATCAAACAATAAAAACACACTCACTTGAACATCAAAATCCTCATTGATTGCTTGTTTACTTGTTTGTTTATTTGTTTGTATATATAGCATACTTCTTTCATGAAAACCATCAAAAAATACCACCAAAGCCATAAAAACACCCCTACACATTCATTTCACCTTTCGGCCACCTATCCCTACCTCTATCCTATCCACCCCTTCACATTCTATCATATCCTAAATTGTTTTATGGTCTAGACTAAATTCAAGCCAAATCTCAAGTGCATACCTCTATGGAGTATTCTAAGCAAATCCCTCGATTGTTGATAAATCCTCCAACTAACCCAGAGGACACACCTCAACATTTTCCTAGTAGCCTATCCATCATTCATCATACCCTGTATCCAAGTGACACCCACCATCAATATGATGCATATCATGTAATAACACATACCACTCCACCTGAAACCCCTAGTGAGGAAACCACCTCACATCCCCCATCCCCTGGATCATAACACCACACAATCTCATATCCCCTTCCACTCGATTTACCCTTACTCACTTTAACTTTGATCCACGTACTTGAATGTTCATTCTCATTTCTATCCTAAGAGCTAACCCATCCTCTAGCCTCATATATCCCATCTATTTCCACTCTACCTACTACCATATAAACTATGGGATTTGTGTCAATAACCACTGATACCAAGTTCCCATCTTCCTCTAATATCATATCTTCCCACTCCTACCCCACCTCATATACTTCCACTGATCCTAATCAGCCTTCTAATTCTTAAATACACATTGCTTCTTATCCCACTTATTCTATCCCTCCAACCTCTTTCTACTTTCCTAACCCACCATCCCAATCCACATCACTTAGTGCAACTCCTTCCTTTAATGATTTTCCTTCCTCCATAACCCTTTTCTTTGCTGGTGTGAATGCTTCTAATTATTCTATTTCTTACCCTCCTCCTCCTCCTCCTCCTCCTCATTATTTGTTACAATATTCTTCTTATCATTTTTCTTCCACTCCTCTTCAATATTATCCTCATCCTCCTCCCCCCTTATTACAATTATTAATATTTGTAGCATGTGCATCCTAGTAGTCGCCAAAAACCTCCTCCCTCACACAACATTATTCCTCAACCACCCCATCAATATCTAGTCTCTACCCATCATTTTAATCCTCCTTAACCCAACCAAACTTCTTACTTCACTCAATCCCCTTCACGAGATTTTATACCCCTACTATATATCCACCCCCATCTCCTCCTCCAAATCCTTGTTAGTGGCCATCAACATAATCCCAACCTCCACCTACTCAATATCAACCTTCACCTTATCAAAATAAACCTCCACCTTCCCAATATAAACCTCCACCTTCTAAATCCCAACCCCACCTACTCAATATCAACCTCCACATTCCCAACATCAACTTCCATCTTCCCAATGCCAACCTCCACATACTCAATATCAACCTCCATATTCCAAACTTCAAACTCCATATTATCAATATCAACTTATACGTTCCCAATTTCAACCTCTACCTTATCAAAATCAACCTCCACCCTCCAAGTATCAACCTCCACCTACTCCCTACCAACCCCCCTCTGAATCCCAAACACATTATCATCCTCCCCTTGGTAATGACAAAACTACAACCATGCCACCAACTAATCCCCCTGCAAACTCCCAAGTTTCTTAACACCCATATCCTTCACCTAATCAAAAAAATTATTCTTCATCATAGAACCCTCAAACTTCTTCTTCCACTCACCCCTCTTATCCATATTATCCTCCTTATTCATATTACTCGTACACTCATTCTCTGCTTGACATCATCTATTTTATCCTATCGACTGTGCCTCAGTAGGCATCTCATGATTCACAAACAAAAATCCAAAAGCTAAATAACTGAGTTAATATTTTAGAGTTACATTTGGTTGGTTTTGGATATTGAAAACCTAATCTTAGCCAATTACGGGCTCAACTGATCCACCCATTAGTTCCTATGCCACCATATCCCTTTCATTTTGAGATGCCTAAATTTGAAAAGTTCAAAAGTAAAGAAGACCCTAAGGAGCATGTGAGTAATTTTATCAATGCTTTCTATTTAATAAGTGAAAATGATCCCCTCATGCTCTAAATTTCCCATTATCCCTTGGGGGAGCAGCCCTAGATTGGTATAATAGATTACCTCAACATAGCATCTATACATTTGAACAATTAGTTAACCTATTATTGGAGCATTTTACCATTAATATCAAGAAAAAGACCACATTAAAATAACCTCTATAATCTTTTCCAATTTGACAATGAGTCGATCCATGACTATGTCACTCGATAGAGGAATATTATCAATGACCTAAATTTTTCACTACCTCTCGATAAATTGGTAAGTTTGTTTATCCAAAGGTATACAAAACATATTAACACAACCCTACAGCTTCAACAATCCCACTCCTTTGAATATGTCATTGCACAAGCAAATATTATTGAAGACATTAAGATTCAATTAGGGGAGCTTAAACTTAAAAAGAAAGAATACCCCAAAAAAATTAATAAAGGCAATGATAATAGCCACCAATCAAAAACTTCCCAAGTCAAACAAGTAGTGTTGAGCATGCTAACAACATCTCCTTAATATAATGCTCAACCCCAACCACTAACTTTTCAAGCTCAATTGGCCCCCACAAAACCAAATAATTTTTGCTCTTCTTCCTAATTTTCCATTTGCCTCTAGCACCCTCCTCAAACAACTAGAAACTTCACTCCCATCTCCAAGCCCCTATTGACAGTCTTCCAATTTTTTTTTAAATCACAAGTGATCTCCTTACCCAGAATTCATCTTGAGGAGCCCAACAATTCTTAAACCCAAATGGTATAAGGAGTATCACTTATGTGTTTACCACCACCAAAAGGGTTATGATATCAATGACTATCAACAATTTAAGAACCTGGTACAAGACCCAATCAACTGAAGGGACATTACAGTCGATAATCCCCTCACCCCTCCTAACCAAAATATTAGCATCTACCAAAATAATTTACCTCAACAAGAGATGACACAATCACATAATGGAACAATTGTGCTTCAACTTCTACAATCGTACCTCATCAAGTTGACCATGTAAAATCCATCCTATCCTATAAAGATTTTGTAGGGATGATAAACATTATAACCAGGAACCAAAGATACCCTAATTGAAAATGCCCACCAAGTGACCCTCAAAGCACATCTTTCTCATCCACTATGCTATCCCTCTAGCCCACCTATCCTTCATCTCAAATCACATATTACCCAGTCTCAATATGGCATCGAATAAACTATCCATATATGAACTAATTCAATAATACCTTCCACACCGAGAGGTCTTGATGGATATCTTAAAATTTATAGAATTTAATACACAAGATTCCAATGCCTTTGCCAACTTTGTGGGTAATGTAAGGATATGCATGTCCCCCTCTATCACATTTTTTACCATGAAATTAAAACAATTTTGATAGAGGGACCTGATCCTCCCATGCATATTGTGGCCTATGTAGGTAACATAATGTTTAAGGTCATCCTTGTCAACATGTCTCATATATTAATATCATCACTTCCATTTCCCTTCAACACCTCAACCTTCCCTCATCCCATATCACCATACCAACCTTATATTTGTGGGATTTCAAAGATGAATTGTGCTTAACTCTTGGTACCATCATCCTCCTAATTAGGGTGGGCATAAAGACCATCCATATCCTATGTCATAACTAAAGGCAAGAGGCAATATAATGTGCTTCTCAGGAGACCATGGATATAAGACATGTGGTGCATACCATCCACTTTACACCATTACCTTAAATACATTCTTGAGGGATGTGTCCACTGTATTCCAATAGATGACAAACTATTCAAGTATTGCAACATGGTCGCTCTCCTACCAGAACCTAACTTATCATCCACTCACTTCACCCTTATCAATACTCTAGAGATAACCTATACCTTTTGCTTCCACTCCATCTATTTCATTGGTGGAAAATCCTCCACCCGTCGTCCAACCAACCACCATTCCTCTATCTTTTGACCAATCCCCATGCCCTCCTATCTCTTCACATACACTTAAATATCCCTCTATCCAATCTTCCATTTGCCCTCCCTTCACCCTTCTACTAGATCCCATCCTTCATCCCTTACCCCACTTACCCCTTGATTCTCTTCTTCATACGATACTACTATTCACCCCTCTTCCTTTAACCCTTCACTTTTATCCACACCTCCCTATATCCCAATTCATCCTTCATTAACCTCTATGGTATGCAACCCCCATCCTATCATCCCTCGTCCTTTCCATCCTACTTCATCTACTCCTTCGACCAACCTCCAATAGTGTCATTCCAATGAATAACCTATTACCTAGCCTAACTCTCAACCAACCATAACCATTACTAGATAGGTTACTATGACTTCCCTATCTACTACCCTATTTCACCCTCCATAATGTCCTCCTAAACTAGCCTTATTTTGCCTCAACCTAATACTTCCCTTAATCAAACTACTTCTCCCCATCTACCCCCATATCCTCATACACACAATCGACTCCTCCTTCACATCATTCACTTGAACCTCCTCCATATTCCATCAAGCCTCTCACATCTACCAATTCAGCTACCTCTAAATCTTCCCTTCAATCATCTCCCCAATAACCTCCCAACATCTTTGTACAAATATCGAATCTTGGCATAGGCAAATATCTTAGACATAATGTCACTTTTGCTCTCTCCCTCATCAAGATAATAAGGGATTTTGGTCACCCTCATGATATCCCCTTAAATATTGGTGCTATCATCCCCTTGGATCTTCCACTAATAACACCAATTTATTTTTGGGGGATTTATTCCTCTTTTGAAAAATTGACTTCTAAAGATTCAGAAGCATTATTTTGTGGTAAAATTAACTACTTGTCTAATCCTTCCTTCACCATGTGATATTTTTAACATTTTAATTGGTGAGTTTTCGGTCTTGGTTGATACAAGTAGGGCTTTCACTCCATCATTGAATCTCATTATTAGTTGTCATGCAATAAATTTGGTTTATGGTATAATAAGATTTCTTTAGTAGATATCCTCAAGAATGATCTCAAACACCTCACTTTAGAGCTTAGGGAGGACGATGATGATGTATATGCCAATTTTGAAAATACCAATATCTTACCTATAATTTTTTTCTAAGTTTCCACCATCCATAGCTCTTCATCAAAGACCTTGGGGGATGAGCTTGAAGAGCAATTTAATACACTTTCAATTACTTCTAATAGATTGAAAGATAAATTATCACCCATCATTCCCTTAACTCAGGACTTAGACAAGGATAATTTATACCTTTTCCTCTTCTCTCTACCACTCCCCATTCTTCCTATGCTCCTTCCATTAGAATACCCCAATGCTCCTATCCACCCACCACAAAAACTGTTGCCATGTTAACCCAATATTCATCTACCCATTTTTTACCAAATTCTACCATGTGAGAGTGTAGCAAAAAACCCATTCCCTAGCAATCCTTTTACTTTATCCCACTAGGTCAACATGATCTCCATCAAGCTCTTCACTCATCTTATCTACATGATCGATCCTTATTGCCTCATCCATATCGATCCTAATATCATTAACTTTGAATAAATTTCTTCTCCTTCAAACTTCCTTCTAATTGACCAGTTACTTTAATAGTACAATATATATCTTCCTCCTACTCCTTATCTTTCCTATTTTGTTTATCATGTCAAGGTCATTGACATTAAACTCAACCTTCCTTCAAATACCTTTGATGATATCCATCTTATCCCTACCTCTCACCAGCTAGTAGAAGGTTCCTACATGCTTGTGGAAGAAACCATTGACATTAACATCAACCCTAATCCCGTTGATCCTCACATACTCAAAATTTGAAAGAGTCTTTAATTTTAAGAGAGAGAACACTTTATGGCCCTCTTGATAGAGTATAAAGATGTTTTCGCATGGTCCTATAAATATATGCCCAACCTTGAGTCCAACCTTGTCAACCACAACCTCACACTTAATTCTAAAGCTAAGTCGATCAAGCAAAAGCTACAAAAGCTCCATCCCACCATTATGCCTATGGTCAAATAAGAACTCCAAAAAAATTTAGATGTGGTATTCATTCAACCCATTGACTATCCAAAATGGGTTTTGAACATGGTTCCCATTGGCAAACCCAATGGAGGGATATCCAAAGATGACTACCTGCTTCCAAACATCGATACTCTCATGAATTCTACCACTGGCTATGAAATTTTCTCCCTCATGGATGGATTCTCGGGATATAATCAAATTCATGTGAATGTTGATGATCAACATAAGACTTCTTTCACAACATCCTGGGGGAATTTTTCTACAAGGTCATGTAGTTCAGTATTAAGAATGTTGGTGCTACTTATCAATATGTTATGACCTACATATCCATGATTATATGCATAAAATTGTTAAAGATTACATGGACAACTTGCTAGAAAAATCCAAAGAGCATCATGACCATGTTGATGTATTACGAGAAGTCTTCAATTGGCTATTGGAAGACATTGTGAGACTCAACCCTAAAAAGTGTATTTTTAGTGTAACCTCCAAAATAAATTCAGGTTTATTATCCTTAAGTGTGGTATTGAAGTGGACCCTAACAAGGTCAAGGTCATTTTGGAAATACCTCCTATGAATTTCAAGGAATTGCATAGCTTGCAAGGAAAGATCCAGATAATCCATTGTAAAACTGCCCAACTATTGGATAAATGCAAGCCTTTTAATAATTTTTGTAAAAGGGGGTCACCTTTGCATGAACTAAGGACTATCAAGAGGTATTTTATATCATTAAGCACTATCTCGCATCCTCATCGATTTGTCTTCGTCTAGACCAGGCATTCCTTTTCACCTGTACATATTTGCTATTGATTTTGCCTTAGGGACCATGATAGCATAGAAAAATAAAGCTAACCAAGTGCAAGCCATATACTATATCAATCACACTTTGGTGAGTTATGAAATCAAATATGCTTATATGGAGAAGCTATGCTTGGGTATCATTTTTACCACTAAGAAGCTTCAACACCACATGCTTATCCATACAACATATGTTATCACTAGGGAAAACCTATATGCTACACGATGGGTCATACTATAACACCCTAAAAATGACTCATTATAATTTGCACTAAGGACAAACAACTTGTAAAAATGAGCCTCTAGTTGGTTGCCTCGATTTTCATGCCCTCTTGGCGAGATCGAGTAATCTGGATGAGATCGTACGATACAATTTCAGATCATACGATACGATCCCTGATTGTATGCATACGATCTTTCTCAAAAATAGAAAATATTAATTTAGCAAAATGATAAAACCAGTTGAAAAACCTTTTTTCCTTACCTATACAACCGTGCGATAATTACGGATCAGATTCACCCGATTTGGTCCCAATTTTGGAAGAAGTTGCAACCAAATTTGTTGTAGCCCATTTTAGCCAAATTACCTTGCCTATTTAGTCATGCACCCTTCCCCTATGAATCCTCTTGGTGCTCATAATTCCTTGACTTAATTTCTACGTTCAGATAACTATAAACTTTCCATTAGATCTATTAGTTTTGTAATTTTCTATAGGATCAAAAGGATACGATCTACGATCGGATGATACGATCTACGATCGGATGATACGATCTATGATCGGATGCATACGATCTCACTCTGTTCATATGATCTTGCTCACAACATACTTGGGGGTAATTTCTAACCTTGGTTTGCATTTCCTAAGCTCTGTTTTGCATATTTAGCATCATATTGATCATTTCTATTGCATGGGATATTGAATTTAATTATTTGTATCCTTGGAGTTCACCAAATCTGCATGTAAGTACATATTTTACATAGTTTTGATGCACACATATGATAATTCCATTTATTATGATATTCAATAGCTGACCTGTAATTTAATTCATGCTTAGAAACATCATTAGCATTTTCTATTTTTTGTTTTTGCATTCTATTCATGAAGTTGCAGGATTCTATCAAGATCGGATTGTCTGATCTCTGATCAGAAGTTATGATCTCAGATCGTAATTATACGATCTTGCTCTGTGCATACAATTTTTCTCTACTACGTACGATATAGACTACAATCAAGAATCAAAATATTCTTCAAACTTCTGGATATAGGTAAGAGTTCTAAATTACTTTTATGCACTGCATTATTCATCTAGACATTGTCTTATGTTGTTTGTTGTCTACATATAAATAAAAATTACATATAGCTTAGTGTAGTTGCATATTGACCAAAACTAGGTGATTGTGAGAAATTAAAAGGAACACATCAAAACAAACTCCAAAAACCTAGGCATGGAAACTGCCATAAAATATTTCCTGGTTAACCTTAAAAAATTCGTCAAAAATCACCATAAGAAGGTACAATCAAGTACCTCTCTTTCAAGGTGTAGACCTATCATTCCCACATTCCCCTTTGAGGCATGGATCCATTAGCCTAAAGGAAAGGAGTGTGTGAATTTTAGACCTATACATACCTATAACAATAGCCAAACCACCAAATGGATCATGCTCCTAATTGAATTTAATATCAAGTTCATTAGCCAAAAATCCATTAAGGATCAGGTCATTGTCGACCAAATTTATGAAGCTCCCCTTTACAATGACAAACCTCTCATCATCAAGCTCCTCGATGACTTTGTCTTCAATGTAATTAAGTAAGAAGATCACACCAAACTTGACGATGAAGTTGACCTTACTTTGTTCTTTTAAGGTTCCAAGTGCAAACAAGGAGGGTGCTAGAGTAGTCTTCTTCATGCCACAAGGGGATCATATCCCCTTTTCCTTCAAACCTGACTTCCCCTTTATCAACAACAATATTGAGGATAAAGTTCTCATCCTCAAACTTTAGAATACAACTACCATGCACATTAAGCACATCAAAATCATTGATGACTCTCTCCTTATCATAAATTAAGTCAAAGGAGTCTACTGGTGCAAATGTTTGGTCTTAAAGACCTACAAAAAAATTGTTGATAAGTTGTTAATGTATTTCGAGTGGTATGACATCGAAGCTTCACCAAGTTCAACTAATCATTTCATGAACACTATGGCTTCTATTGGTTCTCTCATCCTCCAAAATTCCTTTGACAATGTCACAAATGTTCATGTTACTACTCTATCCCAATTGGTTATTTCTCACAAATCTAACATAGACAAATGGGATATCCATTTTGTCCAAGCAAAGCCTTATCATGATTAGTTTTCTTAAGTTAAGGATTAACTTGGAACCCTCTCTACATATTTACCTTCAGCTACCAAGTGAATTTTCAAACAAAAATTTATACATTACACTCTCTTGAAAGATATGCTTTATCATTGTGGTTATGCTGGTATTCTCCTCTAATATATTGAACCATAAGAAGTAAACTGGATCATTTATCAAGACCATGATGACACATGTGGTGATCACTTTAGTGGGATGGCCCTCACAAAGTGCATTTTATGCATGGGATATTGTTGGCCCATCATGAAACGTGATTGTTGTGCATATTTCAAGAAATACCTTAAGTGCCAACATCACGTCAACTTATCCCATGTGCCTTCACAAGATTTACATCCAATCCAATCCCCTTGGCCCTTCTCACAATGGGGCCTCAATATCATGGTAAAAATTTCCCCTCCATCTTTTGGGCATCATATATTTATTATCATGGCAACTGAATATTTCACCAAGTGGGTTGAGCCTATTCCTCTCACTAAAATGACTAGACCTCACATTGCAGAGTTTATTCTCCAACATATAATTTATCACTTTGGTATCCCTTCTAAGATTATATCATACAATGGTCCTCCATTCAAGAATAAGGATGTTTGAGAGCTTTGTGACAAGTTTCATATTCAACATAGCTTCTCAACACCTTATTATCCTCAAGGAAATGGTCAAGCCAAAGCCATAAACAAGACCATCTATGTGATCTTAAGAAAGATAGTAAAACAAAATCACAAGGACTGGAACTTTCAACTACCTTTGGCACTATGGGCCTATCATATGAGCATTCACATACCCACTAGGGCAACACAATTCTCATTAGTGTATGGCACAGAAGCCATCATGTCCCTAGAATTCAAAATCCCCTTGTTGTGAATGTCATTGTAGGAATTCATGGATGATGATGCTACATGCCAAGCATACCTTGATCAACTCACACTTCTTGATGAGCATCAAATCAATGCCCTTGATCATCTTCATTTTTATTAGGACAAGATCAAACAAGCCTATGACAACAAGGTCCATCTATGTGAATTACAAGTCAGTGACCTCATGCTCAAATAGAACCAACAAAACTCCACCCTTCCTAGCCATTTGCATGATAAATTTACTACCAATTGGATTGGTCCTTATATTATCAAGAAAAAAAATTATCTAGTGCCTATAAGCTTACCACTCCCGAGGGAATCAGGAGCCTGAAACCATCAATATCCTTCACTTGCTGGTCTTTTACACCTAACCCCTTAGGTTCTATCTCTATTAAATTCTAAAATTGATATAGCCATCAACTATATTAGAGGTAGATGTAATAATTATTATTTGTACGTATCCAATTGTTTTGATATGAATTCATCCATTATCAATTCTTTATTTGCATATTCTCACTATAATTTACCCATTTCGATGAGGACCTGCCCTCCTCCTTAAGAGGTATTGCTTTACATTACAACTTCCATTCGTCACTCTCTTCTTATTGGTTTTCTATCCAAGTTGATTCATAATTTATCATTACTGCTATTATATAAATTGTTATTGTTCGAGTAACTCAGATTCAAAAGAAGAAGATCAACAAGGGTATTCGTACCCTTGCATTGGTATTAGATTCAGCGATCAAGAGGGATGCATGGGTGATTTTTCCATATTTGGTCCTTTTTGGGGCGTCCAACTAGAAGGGTGCGGTGTATGTCAACCGTGATAGAGCCAAAGACCCAAGTAATAAGTGGCATATCCATAAATTAGCAACACCAAGACTCCCATAATACGGGTTGCTAACACATAAAAAATTAGGTATGCTCACCGTTGTTTCTTGTATGGATTAGTTCAGATCTCAGACTATAAGTAGCAGAACATGCAGAGTTTAAAGTAGAATTTTTTTGAATTACTGGTGAAGACTACACATTTTGGGTGGTCATATTGCATGACTAAAACCACCCCTCGATGGTAGGCACAGAGCATCACAGGTCCAGGGAAGATTTGGTATAACAAGCAAATGAAATGCCAAGAAAAAATTGCATCACAGGCAAAAAATCGTAGAGGGCATCGCCAGCCAATAAACGAGCACAAAAAATAAAAAATTTGTGTATATTATAAGGTACTTACATTGCATTTTTTTTTTGTTCTCTAGGGCATTTATCCCACATACAAGGTGATGTGGGCAATTACGTGTTTAAAAGGAAAACATCTCTAGTAGAGAGGTGTGACTTTGATCATACACCCCCTACCCACTCCACACGTGAATAGTCTTCTGCCTACGTGTCAGTGCCGATTGTTGAGTCAGCTTCTAGGTTTTGTATCTATCTTCCTATTATGTGCTAGGTTGTTGGGTCTATAGTTAGCTCCGTATTCCTTGTCCTTCGTATCTTCGAGGGTCCAGCTATCCTTGTCCTTTGTTTCTTTGGTCTTCATGTCCCTCATGATATCGTATCGCCTGTTGATTCTCCCATTGCTCTGTGTCTACTATTGGAATATGTAATGCAACATTGTGTAAATTATTCTTAGACTAAAATATAAAGTCTAAAGAATAATATTTGAATTAGAATATAATTCTATCTTATGTAAAATATTCCCACCCAATTAATAAATAAATTAAGGGTGCTAGGAATATTTAATTTATTGAGAAAAAGTTATTTCCCTTTTCTAGCAAATATTAGAAAGTAACTAATCACCGTCGAGAAGATCCCGCCCAGCAGGAAGCAAAGAAAATCCATTACAATAAAATCCCGCCTCGCGAGAAGTAGTCAAAACCACCACAAACAGTCCCGCCTAGCGGGAAGCAACAGTGAAATCCCGCCATCCGGGAAACCAGCAAAAAAGAAAGGATCCCACCTCGCAGGAAAACTGGCGGATTTGGCGGATCCCGCCCTGTGGAGAAACCATCCTGCCCATCGGGAAAACATTCCGTTCAGCGAGAGCCATCCTGCAGGAAGCCGACGACCAGCACAGAGAGGATCCAGCCCATCAAGAAGTGACCAAAGAGTTGCACCACAAAGAACCTGCCCCGAGAAAACATAAGAGGATCCCAGCAGCAGGGACCAAGAATCTCGTCCAAGCACAGAGCCCGTCGAGGATTCACAAGAAAAAGGGGGAAGCTGTCCAAACCCTAAACCATCACCTCCACCGCACCGAGAAACGCAGGGGACCAGATCCATGCGAATAACCTGCAAAAAACCCCAGGGGGAAGCCTGAGGGAAAAAGGGAAGGGATCCCCAACCAAACAAGGATCCCTGGGAAGCACCAGTCTGAAAAAACAACCAAGGAAACCCTAGCCGGCCGGGAGGGGCACAAATAGTGGAGAAGGATCTCCCCCAGGAGATCATCTGCAAACAACCACTCCTCGGGAGGGATGACTCAGGTTGAGCCGAGGAGCGGCGGGAACCAGGAGCCATGGGAGGGGGAGCAGGGGAGGGACCAGAGCCCTCCCCTCTCTACTTTCTTCCCTCACCTATATTTGGGTATTTTATGCATTTGATATTTGGGTATTTTATGTAAACTTATTTTGCAAATCTACCATTAGGGTTTATAGATTTATTATGTTTTTAGATCTAGTTGTTAGATCTTTTGCAAATAGTATTTTCATTTTAAATCTATAATTTTTTTTTGGCATTAAGCTTTTTGCTGGAAAGGTTTTTGGACCCAAAAACCCTTATTTCCATATATAGTAATTTTTTTTATTTATTAAAAAAAAAACAGTCGACTATATATATATATATATAAACAATTTTGCTTTATATATAAAAAAAACAGTTTTGCTTTTTAAAAAAAAAAAGTTTTGCTTTATATATAAAAAAAACAGTTTTGTTTTAAAAAAAAAACAAAAAACAGTTTTGCTTTATAAAAAAAAAAAAAAAAACAGTTTTGCTTTATAAAAAAATAGTTTTGTTTAAAAAAAAAAAAAAAAAAACAGGTTTTATTTTTTTGAAAAAGTTTTGCTTTATAAAAATCTTTAAACTTTTTCATACCATTTTTTTATTAATAAAATAAATTTTATTAATTTAATTGCATTTTTTAAGCAATTTTTTGTATTAAAAATTATTATTATTCTCCTTAAAATGCAATATTTTTTTCTCACATTAACAATGGTTGTTTGTGAGTTTGCTTGTTTTGCAAGGTTATCCAAGTATGTTTTGGAGTATACAAGGCAATTTTGGATCAACTTTTTCACTCTCTTCCCCTATTTTTATTAATTTCTTCTAATCTCTCTCTAGTATTTGCTTGAAGCATACTGTAAATTAATGTAACTTGTATCTCTCATTATGAAAGTAAAAGAGAATGAAAGTGAGAGTGAGAGAGAGAGAGAGAGAGAGAGAGAGAGAGTGTATTTGTGTTTTGCTTTGTGTCTCCACTATCTCTTGTTCATATTTCTTTTTGCATCTCAACTAATTTAACTAATAACTTGCTACTAAACAATCTACTAACCAACTAACTTGCAATTTACTAATTTTTATATTAATCAAGAAGGTTAAAAATGAATCAACTTCCTAACCACAACTTTAGTATTTGATTAAAATTTACTTAATCTTGCAACACAGTTTATATTTGCTAAATACCTATAGAATACAAAAGAATCCGCTCTATCGGTAGCAAGTCCTTTTTGGGTCCTTGTACCCGTACCCTTTTGGGTAGCTTGGTTGACCTTGGGTGAGATGAATTGGCAATTCATTAGGCTATAGCAAAACCTAAAATGAACACTAACTTACTAACTTCTTGACAATCTAACATTTAACAAATGTTTTATGGTTCAATTCAAGTTAGTTTATTTTGTTGCAAGATGATTATTATGGTTAGTTACCTTCTTATTGCAAGTGAATCTATTGCAAGTTGATCTTGGTTTATTCAATTGCAATATGGTTATAGTTGTTTATTGCAAGATGGTTATAGTAGTTCATGATTATCAGCTATTGCCTTGGCTAAAAATCCTGTAATGCATCAAAGGACAAAGCATATTGAAATCCAAGCCCACTTTATCAGAGAGAAGGTATTGGATGGGACTATTCAGTTGTATTATTGTCCATCATCTTCTAATTCTTCTAATTTGTTCACCAAACCTCTTTCCAAGGAGCAGTTTTGTAAGTTGAGGGACTCACTTGGTTTGGTGAAGTTGTCCTCAAGGGGGAATGAAGTGTAGTTACACTTGTGTGATGACAACTTCATCCTTATGAGGTGTTTTGTGCTATATATGAGTTGATATTTGGTGGTATAATTGCTTTTTGCATCTATTTTGAACATGGTACTTTCTTGTTTGCCTTGTGCAACTTTTATACATGTTACTTTGTAGATGGCATTGTGCAATTATGGTATATGATGCAATTGCTTTATGCGACTCTTTTACATGGTACTTTCTTGTTGTCTTGTGCAACTTTGTACATGTTTTTATGTAGTTGGCATTATGCAATTGGTTTATCATGGTACTTTCTTGTTAGCATTTATGCTATTTTTGTACATGATATTTTATGGTTGGCTTTATGCAACCGGTGTACACACTTTATTATTTTCATATACCTTATGCAATTCTTGTACATGGTACTTTTTGTTAGCCTTGTGCTACTTTTGTACATGGTACTTTAGAGTTTGCATTATCATGGTACTCCTTGTTTGATTTATGCAACTTTGTACATGATATTTTTTGATCAACTATATAGCACGTGACTATTAGTATGACTTGGCATATTTTTGTGATGACTTATAGTTTACTATTTGTTAGATCAATTTTGTTATCATCTTGGGATATTCATATATAATATGGTGAATATATTTATGATGATGTATCTAACAGATCTTATGTTGAGGTGCTTGTAGCTTATAGGTACTTCCATTTGGGGTTTTGCATGCTTACTGAAGACACCCTTGTGATGTTTTCTTCTTGTCATTTGCAACCACTTGTGGTTGATGGATGGCTTTGTAAGCTGCTTGTATCTGGAGCTACTCCGTTGGAGGCTTGTAGTCTCATTTTGGCCCATTTTGTATTGGTGCCTTATTGTAGACCATTCTTGGTCATAGAAGCTCATTGTAACTATATTACTCATTTGATTCTCATCCCCGTTTGTATCTTTAGGGAGAGAATGTTTCTTTGTCTCATAATTCCTTTTCCCAATATTGCATTAAGGGGGAATCTTGGAATATGTAATGCAACATTGTGTAAATTATTCTTAGACTAAAATATAAAGTCTAAAGAATAATATGTGAATTAGAATATAATTCTATCTTATGTAAAATATTCCCACCCAATTAATAAATAAATTAAGGGTGCTATAAATATTTAATTTCTTGAGAAATTTTTTTTTCTCTTTTCTAGCAAATATTAGAAAGTAACTAATCACTTTCTAATATTTGATAGATGTCACTTATCACATATCTCAAAGATTATATTGTGATAATATTTAGGGTTGTAGTAGAAAAGCTTCTCTTTAAATAGGGGTGTTTTCTACTACATATTATCATATCTTATCATATATTGTCATATTGACTTGTGTTGTAGGTTATGTTGATGAATATTGTTGCATAACATTGAAGCATTCTTGTACTATTGAATCATTGAGTAATATAGTGAGATTCATAGTGGATGTTTCCTTTCTTCATTTGAAGTAGGGTTTTACCACTTAATATTGGTGTTGTGGTTTTTTTTTTGTGTGTGATTGATCTTGTGGAGCATTATTCGATCTTGGGGAGATTTTGCTTGTCTCACATCTACGTCCAACTGTCTCGAGCCGTATTCCTTCATACTGATTGCTCTGTTGTCCTTTGTGACAGTTGCATCCATCATGTCCCTTAAGGTCGTGTTCTCTCTAGAATTCTCAAGGTTGCATCCTGGTATTGCATTACATCCCTAATCGTGTTAGGGTTAGTCTTGAGTCAGGGTCCAGTGTCGATTCGTGTCGTGTCAAAAAAGTCCTAGGGTATCAAATTGGTGTGTCATGTTTGTGGCCATGTGTCAAATCAAGTGTCAATTGGTCAAATTAGTGTCAAAATTCAAAGGGTATCAAAAGTAGGGTGTCAAAATTCAAAGGTATCTTAGTAATTTAGGAAGCCTCAAAGGGAGATATTCAATAAGCATCATAGTTGGAGCGACAGTTGAAGTAGAAAATAAATAATTTTTTTGCCCAATTCATCTAAATTTTGGCAAAGATCAAAGGCAAAAGTGGTTAGCAGAACCTTGGTGACAAGTGCATGAGCGAAAGGTGGACCAAGGGACCAAACGACCGATTATCAATCTCGAAGAACCCAAATGAAGGGATCTTGAAGTCACCAAGAAGACCTCCTAGAACAAAAGGTACACATAATTCTTCTCCTTTAGGAATTAATAGCTTTAATCTTGGTCATCCATTGCTTAAAAATATGGCATCCAATCCCTCCCCAAACTCTTCCCATGAGAACCTCACACAAGAGGAAATAGGGAGCCCCATTAAAATGGATAAGGTCTTACAAACTTTATTGGTTAGTATGAACAACTTGAATAACAAGATGACCCAACTATTGGAAAGATAAATCCAACCAAATCCTCCTAGCCCAAATCACCCCCAAAGATATTGGAACACTGAGAATTAGTATGGAGAAGAAGTTTATGCACAAAAAAGAGGTCATAATGTTAGTCCCCAAAATTGCTTCAATGGATAGTGGAATGATGAGGATATCAACAATGAAGACATTTATGAACAACAAAGAGGTCCTACCCCAAATCACTTCCATTGATATACTTGGCATGGTCCTCTTTTTGTTATAAAATTAGGGAATTCATAAGTTATCTTGAGATTTGCATGGCTAGAAAAAATGGAAACCATGATTGGTTTTAATTACAAGTAGCACTTTGTTAAATGGAAAGGAAATGGGAATACCATTCGCCTCCAAGGAATTCCAACACCTCCATCAAAGATAGTAAGTTCGCACATCATGGAAAAATATTAAGAAAATATAGTTATGGATTCATTGCTCAAATTAATTGTATGGAAATGCAAGCACAAGATATGCCAAAAATCCAATCAAAAGATCTACAAAACATTGTGGCCAACTATGATGAGGTCTTCCAAGAACCAAAGGGACTACCTCCCAAAATATCCCATGACCATGCCATACACCTTGTTCCAGTAAGTCATCCTCCTAATGACCATCCTTATCGATATACCCAACCTCAAAAAATAGAAATTAAGCAAATTTTCCAAGAACTATTAGAACATGGAGTCATCCGTCACAGTACTAGCCCCTATTCTTCACCAGTAGTTTTGGCCCGTCGTAAAGACAATTCTTGGCGTATGTGTCCAAATTTTTGTCCTCTTAACAAAATCACCATCAAAGATAAATTCCCTATACCTGTCATTGATGATCTATTATATGAACTACATGGTGCAATTTTTTTTACAAAATTGGACTTACGTTTAGGGTTTCACCAAATTAGAGTTAGGGAAGAAGATATTCCCAAAATGGATTTTTGCACTCATGAAGGTCATTATGAATTCTTAGTCATGCCCTTTGGTCTCACTAATGCCCCATATACATTCTAAAGTCTCATGAACCATGTGTTTCATCCATTCCTCCGTAAATTTATCCTAGTCTTCTTCGATGATATACTCATATATAGTAAATCATGGAAGGATCATTTGTTGCATGTGGGAAGAGTTCTTCATATCCGACATAGGGAAAAGTTGTTTTTCAAGTGCTCTAAATGCTCTTTTGGTGTTCAGGAAGTTGAGTACCTGGTTCATATAGTATCTCAGGAAGGTGTTAAAGTGGATTACAATAAGATTAAGGTAATTTAGGATTGGCCTTTACCCAAAACCATTAAGAAACTTCATGGTTTTTTGGGTCTCACTAGCTACTATCACAAATTTGTGCGTAACTATGGTAAAATTGTAGCTCCTATCACAACCCTAACAAAGAAGGATGCTTTTCATTGGTCAAAAATAGCCACTCAATCCTTCGAGGCTCTCAAAGAAGCAATGTGTACTACTCTAGTTTTAGAAACTTCAGATTTTCATAAACCATTCGTAATCGAATGTGATTCTTCAGGAATAGGTATTGGGGCAATGTTAATGAAGGAAGGTCATCCCTTAGCATTCTAAAGTAAACAACTTTTAGGAAAAAATATGAGAAGATCTACATATGAAAAATAAATGTTGGCTATTCTACATGCAGTGGAGAAATGAAGACATTACTTAATCAATAGCCGTTTCATTATAAAAATAGATCATAGCAGTCTCAAGCATTTTCTAGAACAACGATTTTCTTATCCAAAACAAAACAAGTGGTTAACTAAATTGTTGGGCTATGATTTCATCCTCGAGTACAATAAAGGAAAAGAAAACATGGCAACAGATGCATTATCCAGAAAATATGAAGATGAAGTGGTTATTAATGCTATTTCGGGTCCTTGTTCTCAATGGGTGTCTCAGTTACATAATGAATGGTTGTCCAATAGTGAAACTACTCAAATAATTCAAGAATTATCATTGGGTTTATCCAAACACCCTCTTTTCTCCAATGAAGACAAAATATTAAGAAAGAAGAATCGCATTTACATTCCACACACTTCGACAATCAAATCAAGGATTCTATATGAGTCACATGCTTCTCCATCAGTGGGGACATTTAGGTTTTTTGAAAACTTATATGCGGGTTAAAAAATATTTTTGTTGGAAAGGATTAAAAGTAGAGGTCAAACAATGGGTAGCTGAATGTGAAGTATGACAACACAATAAAGGTGAAACAGTCAAATTACTAGGGTTGTTTCAACCATTACCTATTCCAGATCATCGGTGGGAACACATTTCCATGGATTTTATTGAAGGTCTTCCTAAGTCAGAAGGCAAAACAATAATCTTCATGGTAGTTGATCACCTCTCCAAATATGCTCACTTTCAGGCTCTACAACATCCATTTTCAACAAGCAAAGTGGCTAAGGTATTTTTGGACTCAATTTTCAAATTGCATGGAATGCCCAAAAAAATTATAAGTGATCGAGATCCCATTTTTACTAGCAATTTTTGGAGGGAATTATTTTGACTTAGTGGTACCAAATTAAATATGTCTTCTGCATATTATCCACAAACGGATGGCCAAACGGAGGTAGTTAACAGATGTTTGGGTACCTACCTAAGATGTTTGGGTACCTACCTAAGATTATGTACCTTGTTCCTCCAAAGTGGTCCAAGTAGATGATTGGTTTCAACAACGACAATCAATGCTCACCATTCTCAAATACAATTTGATCCAAGAACAAAATTGTATGAAGCAGCAATAAGACACACATCGTTCATAAAGAGAATTCAATGTTGGTGATATGGTGTTCTTACGTTTGTAGCCCTATAAACAATTATCATTGAAGATCAAATCCAGTCAAAAGTTGGCTCCTTGATTTTATGGTCCTTACAAAATTGTGTGTCACATTGGAGAAGTGGCATATCAACTAGAGTTGCCTCCCTCATCATGTATACATCCAGTATTTCTTTTTTTCTATCTCAATAAGGTGATCAGCCAGAAAGTGCAATCTTAGTCAGAATTGCCAATACTAGATGAAGAAGGGCGTATATATCTCCAGCTTGAAGCAATTCTACAAAGCAGAACATGCATATTGAGATCACATCACATCCAAGAATTTCTCATCAAGTGGCAGGACCTACCCGAAGAAGACGCTACATGGGAACCTGAAAGTATTTTCTAGTCATTTCTAGCTTTGAGGATAAAGCTTTTCGAGGAGGGGAGCCATGTTACATTCCAAAATTGATATAGTCGTCGACTATATTAGGAGTAGATGTAATAATTATTATTTATAGGTATCCAATTATTTTGATATGAATTCATCCATTATCAATTCTTCATTTGCGTATTCACACTATAATTTACCCATTGCGGTGGGGACCTGCCCTCCTCCTTAAGAGGTATTGCTTTACATTACAACTTCCATTCGTCACTCTCTTCTTATTGGTTTTTTGTGCAAGTTGATTTATAATTTATCATTACTACTATTATATAAATTATTATTGTTTGAGTAACTCATATTCAGAAGGAGAAGATCAACAAGGGTATTCGTACCCTTGCACTTGTATCAAATTTATCGATCAGGAGGGACACATGGGTGATTTGTACCCTTGCAATCTCCTTGTATATATTCCCTCATTTAAATAAGCAAAAACAAACAAAATAAAAAAATAAAAATTACTAACACCAACACATCACCATAACTACATCATCACAATCATCACACCTCTTCCCCCCATCATCTCTTCTCAATCCTTCTTAGTCTCCTTTGACCCTCTTCAATATCTATTTTATCTTCCTCTACATCTAACTCCACTCATGGTTGTACGGTCATGCTTCGAGTGGTTACGTACCCTTGTATGGTTCCTCTTCCTTTGTCCATTCTTCTCCCTCCCTTCTCCTCCTAGTCTCCTCCTTTCCCTCTCCCTTTTCTCTCTCTCTTTGCTCCTCTTCACCTCTTTTCAATTTTATCATATCTTGATGGCATTCTTAATCCTTCTTTCCCAAGCTTTGATCAAATGTTACTTTGAACACCATTCAAATATATTAGCATACTTTTCTCATCATGGTTGATTGTGTTAATCAAGTGTATCTATATAGTCATATAAGTCCCATTGATTTCTATATTTCTATCATGCTAATAGTCCCTTTTGCACATCCTCCATCCATCCTCCATTTTATGTCAATTTATTCACTGTCCAACATCTGCCCTTTAGTCATAGTCCTCCTTACTTGTGCCCCTCCTTACGACATATTGTCCTCTCCTTATCTTTGGTTAAGAGAATATTTGATTTATTTTGGTTATTCAACCATATATAGTATTCTAATCAACCTTCATCAAATTCCATCCAGTATTTAAGTACTTTAGGCCTCTCTTGGTTACCTTAGGTTCTCTCTTGGACCATGCACATATCTCACATATTAATCACATTTTGAGTCTAGGGAAGATAAATACAAGAGTATATCTCACCATAAAGCAAATGGTTTCCCATACTCATCCTATCATGCGTATAATTTGAACCTAAGGATCCACAATGCATGTAATTTTTTTTTTATCAAATCATCTTTATAATTCATCACAGTAGATGCCTCCACCAGGGCTATAGACGCCTGGTTAGCAATGGAGCCATATCAAAGGATTATGATGCTATCTCCATTGAGGCTATAGATGCTTGAATAGTAGTGGAGTATACCCTCTGCATGGTGACATGTCTATCACATTAGAAACCTTCTTTTGTACAGACCTCTAACTGCTCATGGATGAGCTAGCTTACGATGGCTTGATATACAATTGGTTAGTCCAAACTCACTCAAAATTGAAAATGAACCTCACTACACACACTTTGGTCCTTGAGAGACTTGACTCCCTAGGATGGTCTTAGTATCTTAAAGCACCTGATTGACTATTAGATGAACTTGATTGGTGTCACTAGGGTGTTTGAGTTTCCTAAAAAACTTTTAGATTTCCATTTCCTAGGACACTTAATATGACAAATATCATCATTTCCCTCACCCATTCATACCATTATGTCAGTTCCTTATCTCTTATTCCATTTATATATCATTATGATTATGACGATGCTCTTAATTAATCACTCAATCATGATTGGTAATACACATACAAACATTTCTAGAATGGTTATCAAACATGCATTTCTATATCTATCTTATCACATTATAATAATCACATCCAATACCATCCATATCTATCCATAACTATCTAAATCATCTAACATATTCATCATTCATCACAAATCAAACCACAACACATAAAATACATCATATCCACAAACGACATCTCTCTCTCTCTCTATATATATATATACATATGTATGTATGTATGTATGTATGTATATATGGTATATATATATATATATATATATATATATCATAGTCCATAAATAACATAATACATCATTGTCTCATGCCCATAAGATACATCCTCATGGCCCTTAGGTCTACAAAATCATGCCTCACACATCCAAAAATCAATCCTTTTTATTGATTTCCATCAGTCTCTCCACTCCCCTTTGCCTTGAGTCGACAAAGTTATCCACCACCACTCCTCTATGATTATCTCTTACCTCATCACAAGGATCCTACCCCTGATACATGTGATCCTCTTAGCTCAAAAAAGTAGGGCACCGATGGCATGCCTAATGTCCACTCCGATGGCTCCACTATGACTAGGATGCTAACTATGAAGGGATTAGTATGTCACACCTAATCATAACCTCCTCCAACTCCCTCACCCCATCCTCTTGCTACCATATCGCTAGCACTCTCTTCTCACTCTGATGCCTCTCCACTAAATTTATCTATAATGTTTCTATGGTGGCTTCACAACTTGATCCTACCATTTTCCCTCACATCTATCCCACCTCAAATAGTAGTTTATCCCTCTCTATTATCACTATAAACACCTACTATCACAACCCCTCCTAATCTACTGATACCCTCAACCTCTCCTATATTTGCTCCATAACTCACATCAATATCCCTCTCTCCTCCAACATTTGCTTCCTCTCCCATATCCACAACTTCCTATCCATCACCAACTTTACCACTCATCTCTCCAACTCATTACGCTCTAGGGCCACCCTATCCCTATCCTCTAAAAGGCTATCTAACTCTATCCATAGGATATCCTAATCCTTAGTGCCTATCTCTCACCTCTTATCATACTTATTTCCTATCTCCTGCTCCCTCAACACTACTCTCTACCCTATTGTCTCTATAAAATCCTCATAATCAAATGCCTCATCACCTAACATGACATCCTTCTCCTCCTCTACCTTGGGTGCTCTCTATTACACTCGATGGGCCTACCCCACTATCCATGCATCAAAATATCCATCATGCCAATGGATCCTCCTCTTGTTTCTCTCCTCCCTCTACATCCCCTCTACTAGCCTCTACTACCACCCCTCCTCCCATCTCATTGAAACCCCTCATTGGTTACCCCCATTGTGCCACTCACCATGCATCATACTCTAAAGTCATCCCTACATCATCTATGTTAAGCACCATTATCACCTCATCACTCTCCTTCCCTACTACCTCTACCCACGACCATGCTAATGTTACCTCATTCCATCTCCTCTTATATGTCACTGGTGAGTCTAGTACCCCTTGCCTGATATCAAACTATCTCAAAATTCATGAGTACTAGAAGTACTCATGCTTAGTCCCATATCTTCCAATCACCCACTTCACCCACCACACACAAGCCAAATGTATCTTATCCTTAGCCCATGTCGGTCCTCCTCACCAGGGCCTTCTAATCACCTCCTTGGACCTCAAATTTGCCCACACCCTCTAATAATTATTACCATCATATAACTTGTTTTGTACCCATTCCTACTCTCATTGCCACCTCAATACATAAGGTACATCTAGCCCTATATTTTGGTGTGCATCATAAGGAAATCTAGTAGACCGATACATAAAAATACTCTCATATCCACACCTAGAGTAACAGAATGCACCCTGACCCCACTCACTTTCATCACTACACCTCATATAATTCAATATAAGTCTACGCTAATAATATCGGTGCCCATTCATAAAATTTTTGTATCTCAACTAAAAACATAACCAACCCCAACATGTTCCATAGAAATTATACCCCTGATGAGTCTGGTAATATCATATTGGAGATCAAAAACATGAGTACTATGTGTTTTTGGGTGAAGGTCCCTCATCATACTATAATTGATATTGCACACGACCACTATCAATGCTCACTCCATCCCATCCTTCCCCATACACCCTATACATCACCTCAACTTTCTTCACCACTACCCATATTAGAATACCCTCCATTAGAAGCCAAAATATATGATACACACCCTCTAGTGCAATGGTAATATCTCTAGTAGGTAGGTGGAACATTCTTGTATTTTGATCCCATATCTCTACTAAGGATGGAATATAAGTATTATATGCATGCATGGGATCTAACCGTGCCACCCCATCCAATCCTATTTCCCCCAACAACTTCTATTCTACAATTGTCAATGAATCTATCACCACCCTACTGAACCTATGTTGTAGCCTCAACATCTTCAACTACAATCATATCCACACATTCATTAATATCCACATAAATCCTATATAGAAATAAAACACCACAATCCTCCCCATAAATCCATCTCAAACACAACATCATCCTAACATAATACCCACCATCTACTTAGATTAATAAATAAATAAAATAAAAATTACCCCCATCCTAAAAATAGTCTTACCCCTCATTATTAATAACCTCATCCCCCATCTAAATTAACCATAGTTCACATACAAAATCCAAAAAAAACTTTCCATACCCCCCCGTAATTAATAATTTCCCTCCCCCATCTCTCTCCACCACATTTCATAACCATTCAAAAAAAATAAACAAAAACCAACCAAAAAATAAACACCAAAACCCACATGTCAAACAAAACCAATAAAACAAAGCTAAAAAAAACTACCAAAACATGGTTCATCGAGTGCTTACTAACCCTGCACACCCTCATATTCCTACTATCTGCCTTTCATAACCATCCCAACCACAAACCCACAAGAGCTCCACTTCAAATCTTCCTCTCCCCCTCTTTCTTCCTCTCTCTCTTATAGCCAAACATGATTCAAATGAACAATTCTTCCCCCAAGAATCTATTTATATCTAGGTACTAGTTACCACCCAAGATAGTCAGAAACCACCATAGGTGGTCATTAACCACCATGGGTAGTCACCTAGTGATCACCAAGGGTTACTACCAACTACCACGAGCAATTGCCAACCACTTGCCCCCTAGTGGTTGCAATCCTACCCAAAATGTTGACCTCTAATGCTCTATTTTGGCCCTAAATAACTTAAGCTTCATGTCTATTCTATTGCATGCCCTTCCTTTGACCATATATAATCCAATTTTTATCAATTGGCTCATCATTGCCATTCATTCCTTCTTCCACCCACATGTTGCTTAAGGAGGTAGACAACATCCACAAAAATTCTATTCCATATTGACCCAGCATCCAAATGCTTAATTTTGAAAGTTACACTTATCCATCACTAATCCTATTCTACTGGAGAAAAAATAGAACCATCCAGTCATCACTAACTCTATTCTACTGGAGAAAAAGCACATCCAATCATCACTAACCCTATTTTTGTAGGGAAAATATAGATTCTTTCATTAGACTAGCTTGGTGTCATCTATTTTTGTATCGTATTGTGTTTATACACAATAAGGTACAAAAGGGGTAAATGTAGACATCCAAAAAGTGTCAATTTTTTAACCATCTAAACCTGTTTTGCAATCAATCCACCAAGATCCCAAATTTTCCTAAATTCTTTGAAAAAACCCAATTTCCCCTCTAATTCTTCTAATTCCCTCCAAATTCCTTTATTCTCTCTCTAATTCTCCTAATTTCCTCTAAATCCCTAATCCTCTCTCTAATTTCTCTAAATTCCTTCAAATCTTCTAATTCTCTCTCTAAATTCATCTAATTTCCTTTAATTTCCCTAATTCCTCTAATTTCCTCTAATTCCTTCCCTAATTCCTCTAAATTACTCTAATCCCCCTCTAATTTCTCTAAATTCCCTAAATCCTTCTAAATCCCTTTAATCCTTCTTTGATTTCTCTAAATTCCTAATTTTCTCTTCAATTTCCCCAAACCCTCCTAAATCCCTCTAATTCTTCTTTAATTTCCCTAAATTTCCAATTTCCTCTTCAATTTCCCCAAACCCTCCTAAATCCCTCTAATTCTTCTTTAATTTTCCTAAATTTCTAGTTTCCTCTTCAATTTTCCTAAACTCTTCTAAATGCCTCTATTTATTCTTTAATTTTCCTAAAATTCTAATTTCCTCCTAATTCCTCTAAATCCTCCTAAATTTCCTCTAATTCCTCTTTAATTCCTCTAATTCCCCTAATTTCCCCAAGTCCTAAATTCATCTAATTCTTCTTTAACTCTTTTTAATTCCTCAAATCACCCTAAAAAATCTCAAAATCCCAATTAATCCCTAATTCCCTAATCAAATCTCTAATAAATCCCTAATCATTTCCTAACCCCTAGTCAAATCCCAAATAAAATCCATAATAAATTCCCAAATCCTAAATCAAATCCCCAAAAATCCTAATCAGCCCTCAAAATCCCCACCAAATCCCTTAATAAATGCTTCTAATAAATCCCCAAGTCCTTCCAAATCATCCTTTGTAATTTTGCATGAGTTTCAAATTTCTCAAATCCCAAGTCAAAGATCCTAATAAATATTCATCATAAATTTCCAAATCCTTTCAAATCCACCAATTTTTATGAATTTAAAATTCCTCCACATCACACAAGGTCTCCACATCTCCATGCTCCATCACCACTTCCCGTGCCTACTTATGATAGTTGGGTGGGTGAGAAATCTCCTCACCCAAGGTCATTAATGTTGGAAGGTGCACATTCCTCCAAATAGAAATCTCTAGATTTTTCTTGTCCTCCACACCTACCACATGGCTGCTGTTGAGCAAGGTGTTGCAAGAAGTTTGTCATTGTTGTCAACACAGGTAGTTAGATCTAATGATGCAGTGGACAGACAGTTCAGGAGTCATTCAGATGCAGAAGACAGAAGTTCAAAGGACAGTCAGATTATGTAAAGTGCAATTCTTGGAAAACAGAAGTGACCCAGTTTCTAAAATTCGAAGAAAAAGACAAGTTAGAAAACTGTCGCGATATCGCGACATGTTTTCTGTCGCGATTTCGCGACAAGTCGGAGGAGAGAGAAGGCACAGTCGAAAATGTCACGATTTCATGACAAAAATGAGGAGAGAGAAGGCGCAGCCGAAAATGTCACGATTTCGAGACAAAAATGAGGAGAGAGAAGGCACAAGGCAAACCGTCGCGATTTCACGACAAAAATGAGGAGAGAGAAGGCGCAAGGCAAACTGTCGTGATTTCACGATAAAAATGAGGAGAGAGAAGGCGCAAGGCAAACTGTCACGATTTCGCGACATGTTGGAGGCCAAGAAGCTAAGTCGAGAAATTGTAGCGATTTTGCTACATGTTGGTTTTTCATTGGCCGAAGCAAGGAGAAAGCGTTAAGTTGAAAAGTTGTAGCGATTTCGCTACATGTTGAAATATCGTTGGCCGAAGCAAGGAGAAAGCGTTAAGTTGAAAAGTTGTAGTGATTTCGCTACATGTTGAAATATCGCTGGCCGAAGCAAGGAGAAAGCGTTAAGTGGAAAAGTTGTAGCGATTTCGCTACATGTTGAGATTTAGCTACTGCATGAAGCAAGAAATGTACGAAAGCCGAAAGCGTCGCGATTTCACGACAAAGATGAGGATGACGTCAGCAAAAGCTGAAAGTGTCACGATTTCGTGATAGGTTGCAAGAAAAGCCTCTGGAAGCCGAAAGCATCGTGATTTCGCGACAAAGATGAGGATGACGTCAGCGAAAGCTGAAAGTGTCACGATTTCATGACAGGTTGCAAGAAAAGCCGTTGGAAGCCAAAAGCGTCACGATTTCACGACAAGAACGGTGGCAAAGCTATCAAAGGCCAAAAGTGTCACGATTTCATGACAGCAAGGACAAGAAGGCGTATGGTTACAAAAAGTGTCGCGATATCATGACATGTTTCTATTTCACGACAATAGTTACAGGAAGGTGACAGAGGTGGCAGTAGAAGTTGGATCTGGGCCGACAAATTTTAGGGTTTTGCAGTCGACAAATTTTAGGGTTCGCAGTCGACAATTTCTAGGGTTTGTAGCCGACAAATTCTAGGGTTTTGCTGTCGACATTCTTAGGGTTACAGCCGACTGTTGTTTAGGATTTGTTCCTAAAATTTCTTCTATAAAAGTAGGGGTACTTCGAGTTTGAAAGAGTGTTGAAGAAGATAATGTGCGAATGCGAGTAGAGTGATTGCGCAAGTGAAGTTCGTGTCGAGCAGACTGCGAAGTCGTAGTTCGAGTCTGCATATCGTGATTGCGTGAATGAAGAGCGCAAGGTGTAGAGGTGGAGTTCTAAGTGCAAAGTGATAGCGCGTAGACAGCAAAAGTGATCGATCATCCGATTGTAGCAGAGAGTGCGAAGAAGTACACAGAAGCGGTCAGACAGTGCGAAGCGTTTTGCATAGAAGCAGCAGAATGCAAAAAAATAGCAGACTGTAAGAAACAACGTGAAAGTTTTATTCTGTCACTTTTATTATCTTTATTGACTTCCAAGTTGTAGCTTGGCATAAGGGGTTGGTGCCTCTTTCCAGTAGGTGCTGGTAAATTAGGAGTTGGTGCTCCATTCTATTTGAAGCAGAGATAAAGCTAAGGGGTTGGTGCTCCTTCCGGTTGGTCTTTGGTAAAAGATATTGTAAAGTTGTAGCTTTGCATTGGCTGGATTTGGATGGTAGTCCAAGCGATCATTTTGAGGAGTAGCCACATTGGTGAACCTCGTTAAATAACTATGTTGTGTGTGTCATGCTTTCTTGCTTGCATTTGATATTTCTTTTATCGAGTTTTAAATAGTTCTTTGGATTTAAAACTATATGTATTAGAAATTTTAAAGATCACATTGATTCACCCCCCTCTCAGTGTCACTGTGATTACAACAATTGGTATCAGAGCCAGGTTCTTGAACAGGCTCAATCAGCTAAGGTGATCTTGGAAGTGACGCAATGGCAAGTGGTGAAGGTTTCTCCTCAAACAAAGCACCATTGTTTGATGGAACTAACTATGCTTTTTGGAAAATAAGAATGCAGACTTATCTTCGTGCATTGGGTTTTGACATCTGGGGTGCAGTAGTAAATGGTTACAAAGCTCCCACCATTGCTCCAATAGACACTACCGGTAAGAAGGCATTTGAAAATGATTCGAAAGCAAAAAATGCCATCATGTGTGGATTAGTGGACAGTGAGCTAGTCAAAATCATAAACTATGAATCCGCAAAAGATGTATGGGATAAACTAGAGAACATTCATGAAGGAGACGATAGGATCAAGGAGGCCAAGCTTCAAACACACCGAGCTCAATTCGAATCCTTAAAGATGGACAATGATGAGAACATAGAGGCTTTCATGCTAAGAGTCAACGGAATCACAAATTCGATCAGAGGTCTCGACGAAGATATGGATGATGCTACGATTGTGAAAAAGGTATTAAGATCTCTCCCTCCAAGGTTTGATTCGAAAGTCTCAGCCATAGAAGAAGCTAAAGATCTAAATCATTTTAGTATGGATGAGATGCATGGTTCTTTGATTGCTTTTGAAATGAGAATAGGAAGATCTAATCCCACGAGATAGAGAAGCAGCCTTCAAAGTACTAAAAGGCAAAGACACAAAACAAGAGTACGAAGAAGAGGATGTTTCAGATGAAATGGAAGCAAATTTTGTCGAGAAAGCGAGAAAAGGAAAAGGAAAATACAAAGGAAAGCTACCTTTTAAATGTTTCAATTGTGGAGGCATTGGACACTTTGCTACCAAATGTCCTCTCAATGACAAGAACAAAGGTGAAGAAACTCCACATCAAGAAAGAAGTGAATGGAGGAAGAAGACAAACTTCAGAAAAGGCAATTTCAAAAAGAAAAGTTTTATCTCCCGAAATGCGAGATTCTTTAGAGGACAGCTCTAGTGAAGACTACGAAGAAGGAACAGGTGAAGCTCTCTTTATGGCGTTTGAAGTAGAAAAATCGGAAGAGGCGAGAAAACCCAGAAAAGAGAGAAGATATGAACCCTAAAGTATCTATTGAAAAAGTTGAGGCTGAAGTTGATTTAGAAGGTGAGCTGGTTTCTGCTCTTGAAGAATGGAAATATGAGAAGAGAAAGAATAAAAAACTTTTAAGAAATCTTGAGGATGCAAATGACATTATAACCAGTTTAAAAATACAGACAGAAGAATACAAGAAAATGTTCGAAGATCTAGAAATTTAGGTAACCACGAAGATAGATTATTACTGCAAATTAGAAGAAGAAAATTTTGGTCTTCGAATGCAGATACAAGAGTTGGATCGAAAAATGAGTTGCCACTACAAACGTGAAGAAAGTTCAATGAAGCTGGATAAAATCTTAAGTGATCAAAGACCAGCAGGCATCAAATTCGGTCTGGGCTTTATTGAAGGAGAATCATCAAACGGACCAAAGGCAAGCAATGTTGAATGTGAAAAGAGTAAAGACAAGAAACAGGCTGTTGAAAGAAAAACAAATCAGGCAAAAGAAAGCAGTAATGCTGGTCCTGAAATAGGAACTGACAATGATGGCTTTACCAAGGTCACACATCAAAGAAAGGGAAGATCTAAGGCTCCTGCAACAACTTGGCAAAGACCATATTTCAGGTTCAATCATTACTTTTATGGTTTCTATTTCAAATGTAATGGTTATGGGCATAAAATTGCTGACTGCAAGTATAATGTAGGTCCAAGAAGTTTCACTAGTAGAAATACTTTTGCTCCTCTAATGAGTTATGCAGTAGAATGCTTTAATTGTCACAACTTTGGGCACATTGCTAGAAACTGTCATAGTACTTATGTTTCAAATCAATCTCAGAAAAGAAGAATTCAACCATATAGGGCAAAACAGAATAGAATTATTTCTGAAAGATATGTGCAAGATTCTAAAAAGGGGAAATCCAAGCTAGAGCCCAATACCATAGTCAAAACAGAATGGAAATAGAAAGAACAGCTCAGGGAAGAAAAGGAATCTTTAATAGTGCAGACAACTTTCGGGGCTCAGAATAAATGTGTATCGTGGATTCTTGACAGTGGTTGCTCAAGTCATATGATAGGGTGATAAACAGAAATTTGAAAAACTACAGAAATATGAGGGTGGCTCTGTGAAGTTTGGAAATAATGATGGAGCCAAAATAATAGGAAAAGGATCTGTCAAAATTAGTGAAGGGAAAATCAAGTCAGAAGAAGTTTTATTTGTGGATGGTTTGAAACACAATCTGTTAAGTGTCAGTCAAATCTGTGATAAAGGACATGAAGTAGTCTTCAAAAAATAGGGTTGTGAAGTCAAAAAAATAAACAGTGGGAAATTGATAGCAACTGGTTCAAGGACGTCTAGAAATTTGTACACACTCTCAGAAACTTCAGAAGGTACGTGTTTCATTGGACAAGAAGAAGAGAACTGGTTGTGGCACAAGAGGCTTGGACACATAAGTTTTGATAATTTGGTGAAAATCAGCTCGAAACAAGCGGTGAGAGATATTCCAACCATTAAAAAACCTTCAAACAATGTTTGTGCTTCATGTCGAAGGGAAAGCAAACCGAGTCTCATTTAAAACAAAAGAATACCACACTAGCGAGGCCTTTGGAACTTATTCATACTGACTTATGTGGACCCATGAGAACTCAAAGCATAAACGACGACAAATACTTTATGTTGTGTATCGATGATTATTCCAGAATGACATGGATATTTTTCCTAAAAGATAAAACAGAAGCTTTTGAAATGTTTAGATCCTTCAAACGGCTAGTTGAGAATGAAATAGGAAAAAGGGTCAAATGCTTATGATCAGACGAGAGGAGGAGAATTCATTTTGAATGAATTTACAGAATACTATGAAAAACATGGTATCAGGAGACAATATTCAGCGGCTAGAACTCCTCGGCGAGAATGGCGTAGTAGAAAGAAAGAACAGAACTATACGGAAATGGCACGCACCATGCTTTGGCAGAAAATAAAATAGCAGATAGATTTTGGAAAGAAGCAGTTCACACTGTAGTATACATCCAAAACAGATATATGTTAAGAACTCATGAATGCAAAACACCTTATGAGTTGTGGTTTGGTAGAAAAGCAACAACAAAACATCTCAAAATATTTGGCTATAGGTGCTACATCAGAAAAATAGATGACAACCTTGGGAAGTTTGAAGATAGAGCAGATGAAGGTGTTTTTGTTGGGTATTCATCAAAAAGCAAAGCTTACAAATGCTACAACAAGAGACTCAAGAAAATTGTGGACAGTGCAGACGTTAAATTCGATGAAGTTGGGAAACGATTAGTTGACTTTGAGGAAAACTACCCAATCTATGAAGAAGTCATTGAAGGAGATGAAGTGAATGAAATAGAAAATAAATCTACGTTTGATTCGGATGAATTAGTCGATGACTCGGAGGTGCAAGAAAACAAGAAATTCAAAACAGGAAGTTGGCGAGAAAAATCATCCAAGAGACCAAATAATTGGAGATCCCACAGGTGGTATTCAGACAAGAAGGAAAGTAATAAGTAATTACTCTCTTTTATCTAGCATTGAGCCCAAAAACATAGATGAAGCAAGCAAAGATGATAGCTGGATGAAGGCAATAAATGAAGAGTTAGATCAGATTGAAAAGAATAGAACTTGGGAATTAGTACCTAGACCTGCAAATAAGAATGTAATCGACACCAAATGGATATTTCGAAACAAATTAAATGAAGACGGATAGGTCATTAGGAACAAAGCAAGACTGGTTTGTAAAGGATATGCACAGGTCGAAGGCATTGATTTTGAAGAGACTTTTGCTCCAGTGGCCAGATTAGAAGCAATTAGAATGTTTACGGCCTTAGCGAGTTCACAAAAACTTAGAGTTTATCAGATGGATGTAAAATCTGCCTTTTTAAATGGGAAACTCGAAGAAGAGGTCTATATTGAACAACCGGATGGATTTCAAATTAGTGAGGATCCTAACCTTGTTTGCAAATTAAAGAAAGCATTGTATGGATTAAAACAAGCACCACGGGCATGGTATGCAAGGCTAGATAACTATCTCTCTCAACAGGGATTCAAGAAAGGTTTAGTGGACAATGATCTGTATGTAAAAATAGAAGGTGGGCATCTCATTGTTCTAGTTGTCTATGTAGATGATATCATATTTTGCGGCAACAAAGATGAATCTTGTAAAGACTTAGCAAATAAGATGCGAGAATGAATTTGAAATGTCTATGATTGGTGAGCTGTCTTACTTTCTTGGGCTACAAGTTAATCAAAATGAGAAAGGCATATTCATTTCCCAAATCAAATATGTGAAAGAAATGCTAAAGAGGTTCACTATGGAGGATCTGTAAGCCGGTTAGCACTCCCATGACAACGAGTGCAAATTGAGTAAAGAAGACAAATCTCCACCTGTAGACCAAACCATATACGAGATCTATGATTGGAAGTCTACTATATTTAATAGCTACTAGACACGATATTCTACGAGGCGGTTTGCATGGTAGCTAGATTTCGGGCCGGTCCCAAAGAGACTCATGTGACGACGGTTAAAAGGATTTTTCGGTATCTCAAGGGCACCATGGAGTATGGGTTGTGGTATCCAAAAGGCAAAGACTTCACTCTTATATCATATTCGAGATGCAGATTGGGCTGGATGTGTTGATGACGAGAAAAAGTACCGGTGGAGGTGCATTCTATTTGGGGGACAGATTGGTTGCATGGCACGGTAAGAAGCAAGAGTCGGTTTCTTTATCTACAGCTGAGGCAGAATATATTGCAGCAACAACATGTTGTACACAAGTCTTGTGGATGAAACAAACTTTGAAAGATCTTGGAATTAATTTTAGTGAACCAATATCTGTTAAGTGTGATAACACCAGTGCAATTAACATCTCCAAGAATCCAGTTATGCACTCACGGACTAAACACATTGCTATAAGGTATCATTTCTTGAAGGAGAAAGTTGCAGAAGGAGAAGTCAAATTGGATTTTGTCCCAACTACGAGAACAAGTAGCGAGATATTTTTACAAAACCTTTGCCCAAGGAAGTGTTTGAGTACCTTCGAAGCAAATTAGGAGTAGTCACACTTCCTAAGAAGTGACTAGCTACAGGGATCACTTTCTCAGGGGGAGCATTTGAGTATTTGACTATTCTTTTGCTCATGATCATAATTTGTGTTGGATGCAACAAATTGTGCCTGAGAATTGTGAGGATGGACTCAGGGGGAGTCTGCAGCAGCCCTTTGGTATTATTGACAAAGGGGGAGAAGAGTTACAGGAATGTACACAGGTGTTGCCAACAATTCCAAAGGGGGAGATTGTTGAGCAAGGTGTTGCAAGAAGTTTGTCATTGTTGTCAACACGGGCGGTTAGATCTAATGATGCGGTGGATGAGACAGTTCAGGAGTCATTCGGATGCGAAGACGAAGTTCAAAGGACAGTCGGATTATGTAAAGTGCAATTCTTAGAAAACAGAAGTGACCCAGTTTCTAAAATTTGAAGAAAAAGACAAGTTAGAAAACTGTCGCGATATCGCGACATGTTTTTTGTCACGATTTCGCGACAAGTCGGAGGAGAGAGAAGGCGCAGTCAAAAATGTCATGATTTCACGACAAAAATGAGGAGAGAGAAGGCGAATCGAAAATGTCATGATTTCATGACAAAAATGAGAGAGAGAAGGCGAAAAAGATTTCATGACAAAAATGAGGAGAGAGAAGGCGCAAGGCAAAATGTCACGATTTCACGACAAAAATGAGGAGAGAGAAGGCACAAGGCAAACTGTCATGATTTCGTGACATGTTGGAGGCCAAGAAGCTAAGTCGAGAAACTGTAGCGATTTCGCTACATGTTGGTTTTCATTGGCGAAGCAAGGAGAAAGCGTTAAGTTGAAAAGTTGTAGCGATTTCGCTACATGTTGAAATATCGTTGGCCGAAGCAAGGAGAAAGCGTTAAGTTGAAAAGTTGTAGCGATTTCGCTACATGTTGAAATATCGTTGGCCGAAGCAAGGAGAAAGCGTTAAGTGGAAAAGTTGTAGCGATTTCGCTACATGTTGAGATTTCGCTACTGCATGAAGCAAGAAATGTACGAAAGCCGAAAGCATCGTGATTTCGTGACAAAGATGAGGATGACGTCAGCAAAAGCTGAAAGTGTCGCGATTTCATGACAGGCTACAAGAAAAGCCTCTGGAAGCCGAAAGCATCATGATTTCGTGACAAAGATGAGGATGACGTCAGCGAAAGCTGAAAGTGTCACGATTTCATGACGAGGTTGCAAGAAAAGCCCTTTGGAAGCCTGAAAGCGTCATGATTTCGTGACAAGAATGAGGATGACATCAGCAAAAGTTTGAAGTGTCATGATTTCGCGACAAGAACGGTGGCAAAGCTATCAAAGGCCAAAAGTGTCACGATTTCGCGACAGCAAGGACAAGAAGGCGTATGGTTACAAAAAGTGTCGCGATATCACGACATGTTTCTATTTCGTGGCAATAGTTACAGGAAGGTGACAGAGGTGGCAGTAGAAGTTGGATCTGGGCTGATAGATTTTAGGGTTTTGCAGTCGACAGATTTTAGGGTTCGCAGTCGACAATTTCTAGGGTTTGCAGTCGACAAATTCTAGGGTTTTGCAGTCGACATTCTTAGGGTTATAGTCGACTGTTGTTTAGGATTTGTTCCTAAAATTTCTTCTATAAAAGCAGGGGTACTTCGAGTTTGAAAGCGTGTTGAAAAAGATAATGTGCGAATGCGAGCAGAGTGATTGCGCAAGTGAAGTTCATGTCGAGCAGACTGCGAAGTCGTAGTTCGAGTCTGCATATCGTGATTGCGTGAATGAAGAGCGCAAGGTGTAGAGGTGGAGTTCTAAGTGCAAAGTGATAGCACACAGATAGCAAAAGTGATCGATCATCCGATTGTAGCAGAGAGTGCGAAGAAGTACACAGAAGCGGTCGAACAGTGCGAAGCGTTTTGCACAGAAGCAGCAGAATGCAAAAAAACAACAGACTGTAAGAAACAACGTGAAAGTTTTATTCTGTCACTTTTATTATCTTTATTGACTTCCAAGTTGCAGCTTGGCATAAGGGGTTGGTGCCTCTTTCCAGTAGGTGCTTTGGTAAATTAGGAGTTGGTGCTCCATTCTGTTTGAAACAGATAAAGCTAAGGGGTTGGTGCTCCTTCCAGTTGGTCCTTGGTAAAAGATATTGTAAAGTTGTAGCTTTGCATTGGTTGGATTTGGATGGTAGTCCAAGCAGTCGTTTTGAGGAGTAGCCACATTGGTGAACCTCGTTAAATAATTGTGTTGTGTGTGTCATGCTTTCTTGCTGCATTTGATATTTCTTTTATCAGTTTTAAATAGTTGCTGGATTTAAAACTATATGTATTAGAAATTTTAAAGATCACACTGATTCACCCCCCTATCAGTGTCACTGTGATTACAACACTGCCACCTCACCTCCTAGTCACCACCCCCATCTCCCTTGCAAATTTCTATAAATACCCCCTCATTTCTTCATTTGCATAAGAAGTTTGAGTTCACTAGCCAAAACTCTACCAAAATTGCTCCATCCCTTTGCTCCTTTGTGTGTTCAAGCATCTTAGGGTGATCATCCTCCTTTTGTGTGCATAAAACAACCATGGAATGAAGGTGTCTTGAAGCATACATCCATATTCATCTTGAATTTACTCTCAAATGGGAGGTCAAACCTGCATCAGACCTGCACCAGAGCATCCTAGCATTCCATAGAGGGTCCACACCAAATCTCAACTCCACTAGAGAATCAAGAAGCCAACCACCTTCCCTTGGAAGGTTAGTAGACCAAAAAACTAGCCCCCTTAGTGGTCAGTAGTCCCAACCATAACCCCCTAGACCGTTACATTTTGAGGCTAGATACATACATCAAATAAATAGTAGACAAGTCAACAAGGTAAATAAGGTACATTTGTGAGGTTTTACAATATTTTCATGCACTTTTATTCCTTTTATCAAGGTTTTTAGAGTTTTTGTATTTGTATCTCCATATTGTTTGGTCCTAATCAAGATAGGCCCTCTTGGTGTTATTGATTATTTATTGTGGGATATGTATAGGTGCCATGGATGAGTATGTAGCCTAGGATGGTCTAGCTATCATAGCTATTGAAACCCATCCTCCTTTTAGAGGTGACCAAGGAAGACCATTGAAGCACCATTGATATTGCATGTTGTAAGAGGGAATTTCTCCATTTTGGGGACCCTATTGTAAACCCCAAGAGGACCATTTGTAAAATAAATATCATTTGTAACACATATTTATCATTAATGTAAATGGTGCAATTTTTATTATTATAAAAAGCAATACCGCTTCATGCCAAAGTGTCACCATGAGTGGATTTTGATTTGGTAGCTATTTATTTAGGCTAGATTATTTTAGCCTTATTGATGATGTAAGTAACTTTGATGGTTTGGCCCTCATCCAACACTTAGCCAATTTTTGCATTCCTTTTTTTTTGGATGCCAAATTTCTTATTCCTCTTTGATGATGTCACTTCCTTTAGAGTTCAGCCACCTTCTGCACACAATTGCTTTTGTCCATGCATAGTGTTAGATTTTAGATATCACTTTTGAGCCCTAGTACTTCACTACCGGGTGTTATGCCTTAGAATTATTTTTATTTAGCACTCATTTTGACTTTTTCAAAATTTTATTCTTCTTATGATGATGTCATCCCTTAAAAGCATGATGCCCTTCGATACTTAGTCAAATTTTGCAAAGCATTCTATCGGATGTCGGATGAGCTTCTACATATCTACCTTTGCATGCTAGACTTAATACCTTAGCATTATTTTTTTTTTGGTATTCTTATACTTTTTGTCTTGCTATATGTCTAGCCCAATTTTCCCATTCAACCCTACATACCTGCGTATTACACAATTTTATAACCTTTCAGCTTGCCTTTCATCTTATTTTTATAGAATAATGTGTCTAAGAATTTGATCCATTGCTCAACCTGTACTTCAGCCTTAATAGGGTACAAGGCTTGGACAAAATCACATTTAAGCTTATCTACAAGGATTTTTAAATGTGGGTAGTGAAATTTACCTACATTATTGGTGACTTTTAGGTATTTAGTAAGCCTTACCTGTGATATGTTAGAAATGTATGGGAGTAGAGGATCTAGAAGATAAGTTGATTGAGATTAGAAGTCTAGAACTAGGCAAAAATTTTAGTCAAAGGAAATAAAATAATTTTAGAATAGGGAATTGATGTAGGAAAAGCAAGAATGTGAGGGCAACTAATGGATTTTTTAGCCTTAATAGGGCTTCTGATACATGCTTTGGAGTAAACCTCTATTCAAAATCCATTTCTTTTCCTACAAACTATGGGATATACTACAAAGCCATTGGTGAAACTTGTCCAATAGAAGGAAAAAGTTTATGCTTTTAGATATTTAAAGAGTGATGAGGTGATTGGGGAGGTGAAGGATATAAGAAAATGGGAAGGAAACTACAAGAAGTTAGAAAGGCATGAACACTGGAAAGTGGGGATGCTAGTAATGGTGGAGAGATATTCAAGCAAATAGGATGCAAAAATGACTGAGGAAGAATATGACACAAAGATACAAAAACAAAGACAAAAATATGAGAGATATATAGGTAAGGGAAGATAAATAAAAGACAATAGAGATACCTCATGACTACATGTACCTCCATTAAAATCAAAATTGGCATGAACACATTCTACCATAGCTAAAAACCACTTCATATGTAGACAAGTAGCCTTAGATAAATGTTCACCCATGCAAATTACATTAGGTAAATATTCTATATGCTCGAGAATAATTTTCTTTTTGATGCTTTCTTCCTTGTAAAACTATGTAGGTAAATCTCCTTTGGTTTACTAAACATTGTGCAATGAGCTATTACTTTAATAGTATGCATGGCTAGTAAGGATTATCTTAACACAAAATACCTCATGCATAAGGTATCCCTACAATTCTTGTATAACCCTTTGTAGATGTTGACGACAACTAGATTATGAATTAGACTGGCTTTTATCAGAGTTGGAACCACTTTCCTGGATCCTATTGCTCGTGTGAAGATACAACTCCTTTACCACCTCTTTTTCATTTAGCAAATTATAACTCACCACCATAGCACTTATTTAATGTAACTTGTGTCTACTTTATCATCTTGTCGCCATGGCATATGGCTATCAACTTGGCATGATGTCTACCTTTTCAAAGTCCACTATTGGATGCCACATGCATTTTGAATATCAACTTATGCATGTCAAGGCATTCTATGGCATCATATTTTACTAGATTTTCTGCTTTTATTATGACATTTGGTGCTTGCTTTCATCATTGAGGTACTAAGAGATCAATTCTACACTTCCACAATCATGTAAAATAATTATAGTTTTTGTGAAGGGAGAATTGGACTAGCCTTTCCAATGGCCTTTGGAGTCAAGAAAATAGTAGAAGATGAACATGAGATAATTTAAGGGAGATGGAAAAAATGGAGATTATAAATTGAAATTATCGAGGAAGGTGGAGTGAATAATAAGAAGAATGTTAATGGAGTTGGAAGGATGGCAGAAGGATAAGAAGAGAAGATAAGAAAAGAAGTGGAATCCATACCTGCATATAATATGTTTTGAACTCTCCTTGTTGCATACATATATTTGCTCAAGTATTTGCTTTTCCCTTTTACCTTCATATTTGTTGTATCAACCTCATGCACCAATATGGTAAAAAGGATGAATAATCTTCCCTTTTATTAAGGGAGTTCTTCTAAATTTTGCTTTTCTTATCCCTCCTCTATCTTGAAAGACTCCATGAATTACCCAGGTGTTGTAGGTGAGTTGAAGAGGAGAGGGCAATCCTCCAAGGGAGGTCCCAGGTTCAAATCTCCACCCTACCAAAAAGCTGAATTGGGTACCCAAAATCCAATTGATAATGTTGGTGCGGGCAGTGGTCAGGTGCGACCCCGGGTGACTTTGACAGTGTAGAACCCCCTGTTCGTGGTCTCTTAGACCAAGGCGGCCCCGCAAGGGGTTTTTCACTTAAAAAAAAAAAAAAAGACTCCATGAATTAAAGAAGGGCTTGCAAATGGTCATTTTAGCTAGTCAAGCTCACTAAGAATGAAGATCTTGTAGGCTTACTAATCCAATAGACCTTTAAAATTATTCCCCTTCTTCTCTTCCTCCTTTGTCCCTGGACTTCACTCTTTTGGCACCATTTTGATGTCCTTGAGAAAGGGTGAAAATAAGTTACTAGAAGGTTGTGGCTATTATTGATGGACTTATTTATAGGCCAAGAGGAGTACAAGCATTGTAAATGGAGAATCAATTCCAACAAACACCAAGATAATATTAGCTAACATTGATATGGTTTTAGCTAACATTGGGATTACTCTTGGACTACTATAAATTTACATGCCTATTTTAGCTAATACCAAGAAGGCTAAGATTGGAGGCACATCTACTACTATGATATCTAGAATTGTTGGAATTGAGGCACATCTACTACTATGATATCTAGAATTGTTGGAATTGAGGCACATCTACTACTATGATATCTAGAAAACTCATTCCAAATATTGGAGGCACATCTACTACTATGATATCTAGAATTGTTGTTAAGTTTGGCATTCTATATAGTAGTATTAGCACTCTTCTCACTACTCCTATAGTTTGGACTAGCATTGTATTAAATTTAATTATCCTAGGCTCAACTTTGGTATATTTTAAGCTCATGGTGACATAGATTGCCTTAGGTATGATAGTAACATCAGCCTCATGATCTAATAAGAAATTATGGAATAACCAACCTTCTAAACACACTGATAAGTAACATAATGGTGTGTCATTTTTTCCCATACCAAGAGATGGCTACTTGTGTACCAATTTGGAATTTGGATGATATTATGTCATTCATTAAACTTTCTAGAGCTAAATTAACCAAATTAACTTGTCTAAAAACCAACATATCTTCTTCCAATCCTCCTTTTAGAGTGTGGCTTGTCATATTATGCCTAGTTTCTATGGTCTTCTACATAAGCTCTCGATAGGCTTCTACCATATATTCCCTTTGCTTTCTTAGTATAGCTGGGAAATACAACCTTTGGTAAGCTTATTTTCTCCGACCATGTGGGCATAAGTTTTTCGAGCTATATGGTTTTGAATATAGGTTTGAAATTTCTTGTTTCATGTAATTTTCTAGTGGACACAAGATTCTATCCGACTCATCCTTTTTAGATTTTTCTTTCTCAACCTACACTTCCAGGTGCACATTCTCCATTTATTTTGCTTACTAGATTTTTTCTATCTGGGAATATTACCTAAATCCTTAGATATAATTTGGATTTATCATTATGGCCATAAAATATTTTTATTTTTGGGGTTGATAGTGTTCAAATACACTCCTATTGCAATAGTTATGAACCATTGAGTGCTTAGTCTCGACCAAATTTATATTTGGAACCTGGTCCCTAGATGTGATGAGGCATTATCTATTTTCCTCCTTAATATGCATAACTTGAATTTATAAGGGAGAATAATCTTGAGGATAATCTTGATAAGGATACCCAACTATGAGGATAATCTTGATAAGGATACCCAACTATGGTTCTTTGTTGATTCATGATGTTTAGTTCATTGGTCAAGCACTGAACCCTAGCTCTCAGTTCTTGAACTTGTTGAGATTCTAAATTTTTCATAGTGGAGTCCATCCTTCCTAGAATATAACTTGAATACAACCCAAATGAATTGATGGATTATGGAGAGGACAATGTTGTAAATCAAGTTAAGGATCTAGGTGGTAAATTTTCAACTAATATGAGCATATTTTTTGCCTTACTAGATATCTAGAAGACTTATGGAAATTGCTTCTCATTGGATTATTGAATAATTACGCTCAAATATGGACCTAGGACATGAATATAGTATATATAATCTTGAGCATGTGAAGGCCCAATTCCTTGGGGAATCCTTTTCTAGGTCCTTTTGAATCTAATATTGAAATTAATGATATATTCCTAAGAAAACCTCTGAATGAAAAAAAAATGATTGAGCAGTATGAAAGGGTCTCCTGGGTCATCATGATCTGCTATAAATAGTTTTTCCAAGTTTTTACACTATTATCCTCCAAGGAATGATACCATTGCAACACCCTACCTCAAAGTGATAGCATGAGAAGTCTAACCATCACATATTCAAATAAAATATTGTGTAGGGTGGCTAAAGCCACTACTTCTTGGCAATGTTCATAAGTTGTTTTTCCACTACCATCATAAATGGGTAAGGTTTTCAATGTAGCTTGAGGAATTTCATGCAGTTCTATAAGGTTCAAAGGTTCAACACTATTCTAGGCTCGACATGTTTACCTCATCATGATACTAACAAAAGAATTATATATTCCTCTAGATAATAACTAATATATTTTGTTGGTTTTTCATTTCCATGATAGTTATATTCTAAGTTATCGCATCGGTAGAGTCACCAAATTTTCTTGATTCTAAAACCAATGGAGTCACCAAATGAACATACTTTCTTCGTTTATGAGGTCAAGTCTACTCACTAAAATCTTGAGTTCAGGTAAGAGTGAGATATATGGGTCCCATCGAGTGTGCCAAAAAATCTTGGTCCAAAATCTGCCTAAGTGGATGAGTTGCATCCTCAATACCTCAGCCAAGATTGGACCCTAATAGTTTTTGTGTCAGCCTTTAGAGTAGTCCATTTCCTATGGTTCTAGCTAAACTAACAAAAATAGGGGGTTGCAAACTAAAGTAAGAAATGCATAGGGTTAGAAGCTAGGACTTAAAGTGGTTGAGATTTAACTACATCAAGAGACACAAATGCATGAGTCTCATTTTATTAATTAGACTAAACTACCTAATAGACTATATATCATTAAATATTTTAAAATATTAATCAATTGAGTGCACACATCCAAGCATTCTAGGAATTGAACTAACAACAATCCAATGAGAAATCTAGATAGCAAAATAACTCTTAATAGAATAAACCATCCATTCAACTTTTAATAGAAATTCTTAATGAGTAAATCAACATACATACATATTATGTAAAAGTATTTGACAAAGGCCAAAAAACACTTAAATTTTTATTAAGGGGCATATAGAATTTGATCATATAGTTGTGCAATTGTAACATTTAAAAATTTGACCATTTGAATGGGTTACATTCAAGTGTATATAGTTTTACATTTGCATTCAATTAGCTTGGAATCATTATGGGGACTTTTTTGTATGTTTTTCAGAACAGGTGTAGTCGCTCTTAAATCAACCATGCTTAACTACTTCAAGCATGTTTTACTGATATGTGTGGATTGGATTTCTTCTTTGAATCTAGCCTGCATGATGTGCCATAAAATTCTAATCATTTTTTGACAATCCACTCATTTCTATTATACTAAGCCAACTGAGCAAGGATAGATGTATGATGTAGGTAGATTCGACCATTAGGATTTTTTATAGAAATGATATTGGAAAGTTGATTGGCACTTGAGGATCTTACTGATTAGGACAGGTCTAAAACCTCTTAATATGTGGTAATAGAAAGCATGTTACTTCATGTTGGAATGTTTATCGTGACTTTATTTTAATTCAACGACTATTTCTTCAGGCCAGATTCTTTTAGCCTTGTTTATTATGTAAGCAAATTTGATGGTTTGGCCCTCATCCAACACTCCAATTTTTTCATTCCTTTTACTGGATGTCAAATTTCTTATTCCTATTTGATGATGTCATCACCTTTAGAGTCTAGTCACCTTCTACACATATTTTCTTTCACCCATGCATAGTGTTAGATGTTGGATATCACTTTTGAGCCTTGGTACTTCACTATTAGGTTTTATGCCTTAGAATTCTTTTCCATCCAACACCCATTTTGGCTTTACCAAAATTTTATTGTTATTATGATGACATCATTGACTTAAAAGTCCAATGCCCTTTGACACTTATCCAAATTTTGCAAAGCATTCTACCAAATATCGAATGAGCTTCTTCTTCTCTACCTTTGCATGTCAAACTTAATGCCTTAGCATATTTTCATCTCTAGAATTTATTATTTATTGCACTAGATTTTTATATAGCTATGTTGATGTCAGCTCCATTGTCTGTCCAACTCTCTTTGATACTTAGCCAATTTTTTGATTTGTTGCATTGGATGCCAAAAATTTTGCACTCCTTTGTTGATATCAACATTTCAAATTTTTTGCCACTTCTCATATTTAGCTAAATTTTTTATTTGATACTCAATATATAGCTGATATGTATACCATACATCTAAAAAGTTTGGTTTTTTGCTCTTGTATGCTAGAAAATAATGCCTTAGCATTACTTTTAGTCTGATATTCTTTTGCTTTTTGCCTTGCTATCTGTCTAGCCCAATTCCATTTGGCCTTGAATACTAACATATTGCATTTTTTTGTAATTTCACCTTCATTTTATAGCATAGTATACCTAAGGATTTGATCCAGTGCTCAACCTATGCTTCAAAAGATGTTGAATGAAATTGGTGTATTTATGCTTAAGCAAAATGGGTACAAGGCTTAGACAAAATCATAATTTGGCTTATCTACAAGGATTTGTGAATGTGTGTAGCAAAATTTATCTACACTTCCTCAAATAGACTACTTTTAGTGCTTAGACCTCTTGAAGACAATGAAAACATTTTTAACCTTCAACAAAAATTAGAGATAATACATGATAAAATATCTCTTTTAGAGTTACTAAGAACTTCACCTGCCCATAGAGACATATTACTCAAACTTTAAAGTGAACAAGAGGTTTCCCAATACTTACCTCCCAATGAAATCACCAATATAATAGGATTAATTGAGATAAATATTGTTTTCATAGCATTGCATGAAATTTATACACCTTTATCTTCAATGTTAGGAGACTTACCTCTCTATATAATGGCCTATATTAGAGAGAAGCTCATTAAAATATTTCTAGTTGAAAATGGGCCAGCACTCAACAATTGCAATATAAAATTCCTTAAGCAATTTGGACTAAACAGGGAGGACTTACATAAATATGACCTCATCATTAGAGCTTTTGATAATGAAGAATGATAAGTTACTAGAATAATAACCTTACCTCTCAAAGTAGGACCTCAAATCCTTAATACCCTTTTCTATGTCATTCCTTGTGATGTAACTTATAACATACTCCTTGGATGACCTTGGATTTATACTATGAAAGTCATCCCTTTAACATTGCATAAATCTCTTAAATATGAATACCAAGGAAGGATTGTCCATATTCCTACTAACCCTTAAACCTTTGCTTATTGCCAAATGGTAGAGGAAAAACAATTTGAATTAAACCTTTGCATGGATGAAAGTAGCTATGAAATATTTGATCTTTTATTTCATAAATGATGATCATAAATCCCAACCCAAAGACCAAATAAATCTGACTAACCAAAATTAGGATCCATTTTTGGACCTACTTAATATTTTTCTCTCCCCCCATACTTTAGGATTACCCACAAAAAAAGAGGTAAACGTACAAATATAAATCTACTCTTTCTTTGCAATAATACTAATAACAATAAATAAAGTAGTGGTAGTAACCCTCTCTTGGTTGAATTATTATGTGCATCATGTTTTATGTTCCCTACATATCCCATTCCTAAACAAATATTAGCCAACATGGGATATAAACGAAAATGTTTAGGCAAAAATGATAAATGTATTAAGGAACTATTAAAGACCAAAACCTAGCTAGGATAGGATATATCCCTACAAATAATGAACTCCTTCCTATTTCACTATTGTAAAAAAATGACGACAAAACCAATTGTTAGGGAAACCCATAGTGATACCATGTCTTTACATGGGTCACAATGGGATGATGAAGATGAAAATGAGATTTTGTCCCTCCTTAGTCCATGCCCTTGTAGGATTGCACATTTTTATAACATAAACCTTCTAACCGTTGTTCATCCTAAATTAATATCTAGCATAAACAAACTTGAGGAGGAAGAAACTCTCTATAGTTCTTATAAAGATAACTCTTGTGTTGGGGGATCATTTTCCCAAATATCTAATCTTGCTTTCTCACATTTTAAAAAACCATCTATGGACCCTAAAGATCTTGAAAAAATTGGAGTATTTCCCACCTCTCCTTAATTTAAGAATAAATCACATATCTTAATAGAAGAAGCCATAAACATCAACAATGGCACTAAAGATAATCTTGAAATCTTGAAAACTTAAAATTAGGTAAAGTCTTGATAGAAAATGAATGCATAGAATACACTAATATTTTAAAGTAATTTAATGATGTTTTCACTTGGACATATGCTAACATGTCTAGCCTTTACCCATTCCTCATTTTCTATCACCTCGTTGTATGACTCGATGCTAAACCATTTAAATTTTTTTTGAGAAAATTGCATCCTAAGGTCACTCTCCTAGTCAAAGATGAACTCCAAAATATTTTAGATGTGAATTTCATCAAGGCAATAGATTATTCGGATTGTATTTTAAATATTGTTCCTATTTCCAAAAAAGAAAGCTTAATCCAAATTTATGTTGACTTTAGGGACATAAACAAAGCTTGTTCCAAAGACAACTTTCCTCTACCTAACATTGACATGATAGTAGATTTTATTGTTGGATCCAAAATTTTATCCCTTTTGGATGGATTATTAGGTTACAACCAAATAAAAAACACTCCAAAGGGTCAATAAAATACTTCTTTCACTACTCCTTGGGGATCATTTTGTTGTTAGGTCATGCCCTTCAACTTAAAGAATGTCAGGGAAACATACCAAAGAAAAATTACTTATATTTTTCATGACCTAATGCATGACATTGTAGAATATTATGTACATGATCTCTTTGGGTGATCCTTAAAATGTGAATACCATATCCATGATCTACGCCACATATTTGAGCGATTACGAGAATATAAGGTTTGGTTAAATCCATAAAAGTGTATCTTTGGAGTGAAATTGGGTAAGCTATTAGGATTCATTATATCCCATTGTGGAATTGAAGTAGATCTCACTAAAATATTGGCTATTGTAAACCTGCCACCTTCAAATAATGTCATAGATATTCATAGTTTTCAAGGCAAGTTGTAATCCATTTAAATATTCATCTTGCAACTTGCAGATAAATTCCAACCTTTCTCCAAAATTTTAAAGAAGATACTAAGTTCAAATGGGATCATGAGTTTCAAAAGGATTTTTATGATTTAAAAATATATCTTATGACACCTCCCATCATTGTACCCCCTAATCTATCTCAACCATTACTATATACACAACTACCAATGCACATGTCCTTGGATCCATGTTAGCTCAATATGATTATCTACATTGAGAAAGGGTTATTTATTACATTAGTAGGATGTTAGTCAACTATGAGACTTAGAATATACCATTAGAAAAACTATTCCTAGAGGTCATCCTCTCTTCCCAATAATTAAGGTAATAAATTCTTATTCAAAAGACCTATGTTATAACAAGGGTAGACCCTCTCTATTATCTTATGTCAAAGCCATACCTTTTTGGATGAACTACCAAATGGGTCATCACCCTTAGTGAATTTGATATTTGAATTGGTTAGCCAAAAATTATTAAAAGGACAAGTAATCATAGATCAATTAACAGTAGCACATTTAAAATATATGTATCCTTTAGTGATAAGTTTTCCTGACAAATATATCCTTGCTATAGACATAGAAGGACTAGATTATTAGACCCTCTACTTTGATTGTGTTTGATGTGTCAAAGGAACGAGGGTAGGAATTGTCCTAGTCACTCCATAATGACAAATTATACCTTTATCTTGTAATATTTAATATTCATGCACTAACAACACAATGGAATATGAAGATCTCATTCTAGGACTTAGAGCTACATTGGCCTTAAAAATCAAAACATTCATTATATTTTGTGAATCCCAATTAGTAATTAATCAAATCAATGACATCTACCAAACCAAGGATGAAAAATTAAAGCCATATAAACAAATTGTGGATAAGTTGATTTCCTCCTTCAACAAGATCATTATTGGTTCCATTTCAAAATTAAGCAACTACCAACAACATCTCTTATTCCTCTAGAATTAGAATACAAACAAGCCTCCATCATCATAGGATTAATCAAAGAGCCAACAACTTTAGAATCTAGCCAAATTCCTTTAAATTTTTGTACCCTTGAATCTTCCTCACCCTAAGATCCATGGTATCAAGACACCTTTAACTATTTGAAATATAAAACATTACCTAAAAGATTAATTCTTCATGAACATAAACACTTCATACAATGGGCCTACTGATATGTCAGCATAGAAGATGTTCTCTATCTTTGCTCCTTTTATGGCTTACTTCTTAGATGTTTAAGCATGGAAGAAGTACAAAAAATCATTAAAGAGGCTCATTATAGGTCATGTGGTGGAAACTTTAGTGGCATATCTATCATTAGAAAACTCCCTATAATGGGCTAATATTGTTCATCCATAGAAAAGGACGCTTGTGACTATGTCAAGAAATATGACTAGTATCAAAGGTATGGCAATCTTGTTCATGCTTCTCAAGAATTGCAACCAATCACTTCACCATAGCCCTTATCCATTTGGGGCCTTGATATCATTGGAAAAATTAACCCATAGTCATATGCCAGACATAATTTCATTATCACTGTGATTGAATAGTTTAATAAATGGGTTGAAGCCATGCCATTATCTTCTACCACTGGAGTTTATAGTGAAATTTTACTACACTAGGCATATACTATTGAAAAGGAAAACTTTGAGAAATATTATCTCTAAAAACTAATTTTGAAGCAAGATGAGAGGACTTGAAGCCACATTGATCTATCAAGTAACCAATGTCATAAAAATTCTAGATATACTAATAAGGAAAGACCTTCACTAAAAGAACTTTGTATGCCATGAGACTATGTTGATCAACCATATTGGAAAAGTTATGACTCATAGAATTTTTGGTGGTAGCTACGCCAAGCATTGCCATTGGTAGGAGTCTCAAAGCATTTTTATTGATTGCTAAAAGGGCTCTACCTTTGGAAGGATTTCATCTTATACAATATAGTTGCAAATTCACCTTTCATCCAAATGGGTGGGTTTGGAAATTGAACTATCTTCCTCATCCAATTGGGTTTGTAGTGTATATCTAATTATGCATTGTTCCCTCATTTAATTAGGAAACAAAACAAACAAGGGACATTAAGGAATAAGCCTAGGAACAATAAAGAAATAAAATAGAACTAAAGTGTTTGGTGGAGGAAATAGCAAGATAAGCTTCTATATTTCTATTAAAAATATATTAGTACTTAGTTATTTGTGGAAACACAAGCATCCTAGAGATTTCAATTTGTAAAAAATCTGTAGATCATCTAAGCTTGTTGCTCCATATGAAAGTCACCCTAGAAGATCATGGTAGAAGAGCAAAAGGGAGCGAATTGGCCAAAATCAGACAAAGAGATTTTTCATTTCGAAAGGTAGTGAGCCAAAAATTTTCAAGTGATGATGTCATCTTGACCTCCAAATATTCCATCCTATAAGAAATACTACAAAGAGCTTCCTAGAGCACAAGCCAAAGGAAGAGGCATATTGGACTGAAGCTCCTCAAAAGGTGATGCCAACACTCAAAATGTTTGGCATGCTTACAGTAAAGAAAGAAAGACATTCATAGAATCCTAGACTAGGAAACCTTGGCATGAGAGGCACTTGGCACCCTAAAAAAAAGTTTTTAACCCACATGGAAATTGTTAGATCATGAAAATGACAACCACCCCGACAAAGCATTATTGAATATCCTAGAATCAAATGCTCAAGGCCTAATACAAAACATGTTAAAGATACTCAGTGGTGCCAACTCACCCAAAATATTATGCATGATCATTTCTCCTTATAATTGTAAATAATTGTTAGTTGTATTTTAGCTCAGAAAAAACTATAAATAGAGGAATACTCCTCATTGTAAAGGATTGGATATTTTAGTGTTTGCTTGTCATGGGTTGTATGTATATGCTATTCTAATTCAATTAATATTTTTTTGACTTATCTTAATTTAAGTATGAAGAATTTCTATTTTTTATGGTAATATACACTTTCAACATTTTTGTTTATGTTTTAATCAAAGTCTTTCTATTAAGCTTGAAATTGTTTGGTATACTTTAGTAATTGGAGTGTTATTTATTAGGCTTGAATTTTTTTGGATTTCTTTGATTGGAGTGCTTGGGATGTTGAATGTTATAATATTTAAGCTTACTATATTTATTCATAGCTTTAATTGAATAGTCTATTAGACTTTTCTTGTACTATATAGCTAATGCTCATTCAACTAAAAGCAATTCTCTTAGTTGAACCCTAGTTGCATTCAATCAATATATATAATCATACCTCTTTCTCTCTATTCCTACTCTTCTCTCAACCCTATATCTTTTTTATCTTTTGTATTTCTTCACAATAGTATTTAGAAAAGGAACTAACCTTCTTTGAAGGTTGATTCAAAATCAATTCTAAGTCATCCAATCTTAACCTTGGTCCAGGGTGAACATTCTATACCTAGGTAGATCGAGCAATCAAGAGTTTTGGCACACCCTATAGGACAAAATAAATCTAGTTTACCCCACAAAGAATCACCAATAGGATGGATCATAACAATTTATTTGATTAGAAGTAAAAAATTCAAAAGACTATCGAAGCCACCATGTGCACAATAGATTTGACACGCTTGCATTTTTAGATGATCAAGATTACAGTGAAGACCTTGGTCTCATTAGTGAATAAGCAATCCCTTTACCTGGTGAATCCACTTTCAACAACCCAAGAGCAAAATGGATAACTTCATTCATAGAGATAGCCCCAAAATATTATTATCACAAGATCAAAAGCCAAGAAGGTAAAAGAATCCATATAGTTTTTTGAGTTTTTAGCCTTAAATTTTTTTAGAAAAGATAAATCAATTTCACCCATACAAACCTCTCCATACAAATCCCAATTCCTATGTAGGCCATTTATCTAGAACCACCTACTAGATCCCTATCTAGAACCATTGTTTAATGAATCTACCCTAGTTGGAAAAATGTTAGAGCCCTCAATATCCTATATCTTCATGATATTCTATAAGCTACATTAAAAGCTTAACCCTCCTATGATGGTAGTGAGAAAATGACCTATGAACACTGCCAAGATCCATTCATAATATCATCCATGAAGATGTAATGGTGATGCTATTAGCCTTATATTTCAAAGGGAAGGTATTGACCTGTGATTGATATTTAGAAGGAGGTACCATTAGCACATGGGAGGAATTGGCTAAGCATTTTATCCTAAATTCAATGATCTAGGGGATTCATTTTTACTGATGCAATTTACTTCCATACAGAGGTATCCTAAAGAGAACATCATGGAATTCAAAATTTGGTTTAGAAAGACTTGGAGGAGAGTCCCTCAGTAGGTTATATCTTATCAAGCTCAAGTCTACATCTTATACCTCTAAGTGTTTATCCCAAACCTAAGCTTATATATCTAATAGTCAAATGAGATGAGATTTCCTCAAATCTAGCAAGTTGCTATTGTAGTAGATAATGCACTCATTTTAGTCGATAAGCTACCTCCAAAGGTTATGATGTCATATTATCTAAAAATTTCCTAGCACAACCAGTAATTATTGCTTCTAGATTCCTCAATTTATTTACTATCTACTTTACATACATCTAGGCAGTATTCTCAACTTGTCACTCTAGCTATCACAATGTAGTCTCTATCTACTTTGAAATTAAAAAATTAATAGAGATGGAGGAGCTAAAGGTAGCTATAAATAATTTGACAAACAAGATCATTATGATGGAGCATTAAAATATTTAAAGAATATTCAATGGGTACCAGTAGATAAGATACCCTTGCATCACAAGGGACCAAGGGAATTCAATTAGCAATGTTTTCAATGAGAAAAATGTAGTGGCTAGAAGCCAAGAAGGAGAGACATCTACAAACTGAGAGGATTGTTGGTGCCTAGCTTGTAATGATCCCCATAATGTTGACACATGTATGGTCCATTAGCACCAATGTCAACTGGATGTAGCTGCAAAAATCCAAAAGAGATTCAAAAGTGCTGGTAGGCATTATGTATCTAGAGGCGAGGCTCATGGTTGAGTAACCTTCAACTTATAATGTTATCCAAATACTGACTAGATCTAGAAAAAGACCTCTTCTATCATATCCCTAAAAATATGATGGTTTAGAAGCCTCATATTAGACTCAAAAGCAACAAGTAAAGTAGTATAAAGAGAAATCAAAGTTGAAAGTATTGAATATTTATCATGAAGAGACCAGAGAACAACCCTAAGGAAGCTATGGTTTCCTTTAGTTACCAAGAATCAAAGACAAGAGGCCATGCAATAGTACCAAATAAGGTTTTAGGATCCTATCTAGAAGGAAGAAAAACTACCATAAGCCTCTAGATATACTATTATAAAAAATATAAATAAGACTCCCTAAAGAGCCAATATATATGATGCTTTGTTGATTCCTAGATAGATCAATTTGTTCAAGGTGGTCCTAAAGAATACACCATCAATTAGATCTAGTTTCCTAGATCTAAACTTGGCTCAAGATAAAAAAAACTCTTGATATGGGCAAGAGTAAGCCTTTTCCCTTTTATATGTCTTTATGTATGAAGGGTTGGGTTGTGCACTACATGGTGGGTTTCAAAGTAGCCACAATAGTCATGCTTAAATTTGTTTGTGATGCAATAGGTATATTGTATACTTGAACTAGTTTTTGCATGCTTCATTTAGATGAGACTCTAGTCTAGATGGTAGGAGTTTTCAAAGATATACCTATGTTGTTGCATTAGAGCCTAGAAGTGACAATGATCCAAGAGATTATAGTAGTTGATCTTCCTCCTTTTTTTGGGATATGCTTGTCAAGGGAGTTCACTGCTAAGCTTGGAGGGCACATGGTGACTCCCCATAAAGGGATAAATTTTATTATATATGAGGAGAAACCTAGCCCTTACCACATTGAAAATCTATAGGAAGATCACGTTAATATAGTTGAAGAGGATCCAAAATACCTTTAGTAGCTAACAAAGGATCTATAGATCAAAGATGAGTTTTCTTTGACTGATTTTAATGTAGTAATGTACACTGACTTGGGAGATTTTTTCACACTAGAATAAAATAAACATGAGCTTTCAAACATCACAAATAAAACATTCTAAAAAAATAAATATGGAAGCATCAAAAGTTTTGATCGCTCTAGTTTGGACATTGGAAATTCTGATAAGTGGTTTGGCTTGAAAACTATACCAAACTTTGTACTATATTGCAAATATGTAAAAAAAAATCACTTTAGTTTGATGTGTTTATCTAAGTTTTATATAATCAATGAGAAAGAGCCACAATAGATAAATAAGATATATCACACATTCGAATGATAACTCACACAAACTGGGCTTTCAAAAAATATGTGAATCAATACTTGGAAAATCATGTGCATTAACTCATAATGACATGTTTAAAGGAATACTAGAGTAATTCATGAAGTTGGCACAAGTTAGGCATAATTAAGAATAAAAAAAATAGATAAGGAAAATCCTCCTCTAAACATTCACTTGCCACCCGAGAACTGTTTTATTGATGAAGAGATAGCTATCATGGCTAAACATGAGGTGAAATGGTAGATTATGATTTTTTTTGTTGATTCAACTACATGGGAGGAGTCCTTTCATATTGGCTTATGAAAAAAAGTTGATGAAAAGAAGGATTGATTATATGATTGAATTTAATGACTTCCCTAATGGAGAGGCCTATAAAAGGAGATCTTCCCTCTTAGTATTCCATGAACTCTAGAGCAAAGCTACCCTTCAAGAAATAAATCCTCCTCCCATCCCCTTGAGCTTAAATATTCCTAGGATTTTCCCACATAGATTATATTACCAATAGATAAGGCCCTAATTTATGGGTTCCTTATCTCCTACAAGTAGAAGCCCCCTGAGAGTTGCCAAACTATAGTGAAATTTCACTCCATTAGGAAAATTCTACCAGAAAGAAAACTTTTGAGTTAGATTGTATCCCAAATTTAATTTTAAAGCAATATGAGAGGACCTAAAGACTTGGCAACCTATCAAGTAGTTGGTATTATAAAAATTCTAGAAATGTTGACAAGGGATGGACATTGTTGAAAGCTTCTAGAAAATTCTACACTTCCTACCCCATGAGGCTATGCTGATCAACTAGATGGAACAAATAATAGTTCATAGTCTTTTCAATGGAATCTAAGCCAAACCTAACTATTGGTAGGACTCCTAGAGAATTTTTGTGACATGTAAAAGAGCTCTACCTTTGGCAGGATTCTATCATATACAATGGTTGTGGATTCATCCTTCATCCAGATGGGTGGGTTTATAAACTAAACTATCTTCCTCATCCAATTGGGTTTATAGTGTGTATTCAATTACGCATTGCTCCCTAATTTAATTAAAAAAAACATCAACAAGGGACCCTAGGCAATGAAACCAAGAATAATGGAGGAAAAAAAGAGGCCTGAGGTGTCTGGTGGAGGAACAAAAAATATAAGCTCCTATATTTCTATCAAAAGGAGCTTATTACTTATATTTTTGTGGAAAAACAAACATCCTAGAGATTTCAAGTCATGAAATATCTATAGATCATCTAAGCTTACCGGCCCATATGAAGGTCAGCCCAAAAGATAATGGTAGAAGAGCAAAAGATATAAAATTAGCCAAAATCAAATAAATAAAATAGATCAGGTGTACCCACTAAATAAGCATTCTGGTAAGCCCTATTTAAGGATAATTTTGGAGCATAAAAAATAAGCAAAGAGAAGGTTGGTATAAAAAAGGCATGCATCGGACTAGGAGATGCTTGATAAGGTGATAACTAGAATTTTGGCTAGTATTCAAGCTTGAAGGATCGATTTGAAATTATAATTCCTTCAAGTATTTTATTCTGGAAGCCTAATCAAGAAATTTTATGCTTAAAATTGTTAAAGTTTTCCTAGTCTTTTAAATTGGAAGCTTTTTTCCAAACTAGCCTAGTGTTGGATATGCAAAGGAGGAAAGCCTAAAATTTTGAGTGGTGATGTTAATAGAGCACCTCAAAATTATTAGCCCAATGCAAAGCTTATGAAGTTGAGAGTTTTTATTTTAGAAGGTAGTGAGTCAAAACATTCCAAGTGATGATGCCAACTTGGTCTCCAAAAATTATAGCATAGTAAAAAGCCTACAAATAGTTACCTAGAGCATGAGTTAAAAGAAGCAACATCCTAGACTAGAGCTTCTCAAAAGGTGATGTTAGCACTTAAAATATTTGACATGATTACAATAAATAAAGAAAGATAGTCTAGAAAGCAACAAAGGTAGTAGTAGAATCCCAACTAGAAAACCTTGGTATTAAATATGTTTGACAACCCAAGAAAGAGCAGTTAAACCTTGTGGTATTTGTTAGAGGATGAATGACAACCACCTCAAAAAATAATTATTGAAGATCTTGTAATGATGATCACTCAAGGCATAACATAGAACATGTTGAAGATATTGAGTGGTGCTAGCTCATCCAAAATATTGTGTGCTATCAATCTTGTTCATAATTTTACGTAGCAGTTAGTTGCATTTTAGCACAACAAAAACTAGAAATAGGGGACTACCCCTCATTGTAAAGTGTTTGATGCTTCAGTGTTTTCCTATCATAGGAAATATGTTTATGCTATTCTAATGCAATTAAGAGTTGTTTGACTTACCTCAATTGAAGTATGAAAAATTGTTAATTTCTATGATAATATACACTTTCAATATTTTTGTTTATGCTTTAATCAAAGTTTTTCTACTAGGCTTAAAGTTGTTTATATTTCTTTGATTGGAGTGCTCAAGATGTTAAATGATGTAATATTTATGCTTATTGTATTTATTCATAGTTTTAATTGAATAGTCTATTAGGATTTTCTTACACTAGGTAGCCAATGGTCATTTAGTTAAAACTAATATTGTTAGCTAAGCCATGACCATATTCAATCAATCTCTCTAACCCTACCTCTTTCTTTCTATCCCTACTCTTCTGTAAACCCCATATCATTTATGTATTTAGTCTTTATTCATTATAGGATTTAGAAAAGGAATTGGTCTTCTTCGAAAATTGATTTAGAAGCAATTCTAAGTCATCCAATGTTAACCTTGATCTAGGTAATACATTCTATACCTGGGAAGATTGATCAATCAAGAGAGTCCAAATATCTAAATTCATATTTAATCAGATCCTTTGCTACTATGGAATACCATCCATCCTAATAATGGACAATGATAAACCTTTTAAGAACAAAAAGGTCCAAAAGGTATGCACAAAATACATAATTCTACAAAAATGGTCAACATTGTATTACCCCTAAGGTAATGGCTAGGAAGAATCATTTAACAAAGCATTAATCAATATCCTCAAGAAATTAGTCCAAAAACTAGTTGTAACTAGCACTTGCAACTTTATCTAGCCTTATGGGTGTATTGCACTAGTGTCTAAACTCCTTCTTATGCATTGCCTTATACCTTGACCTATCGAACTGAGCCTATTTTTCCTTTTAAATATGATATTCCCTTTTTAAGAGTATTACTCCAAGACTCTCCAATAGGAGATGAATATCATCTTGGTAATACTAATTAGCTAGAGCTTCTATATGAAAAATGCATTCATGCCTTAGAGTACCTACGAGCCTATCACGATGGACATAGATGTGCCTATAACAAAAATGTATGACCTAGATCCTTCAAAATTGGTGATCTTATCCTTAAAGAGAACCAAAAGAACACCAATACCATTTCAAAACTAAAAGAAAAATTTGAGGTTAATTGGTTTGGGCCATTCATCATCACTACAAAATTAGGATCTAGAGCCTGTATTTAGGCCACCTATATGGATAAGAACTAAAATAACCAATCAACATAATGCATCTTAAAATATAGTATGCTTGAATCTGCATGATATTCTTTCTCATGTACCTGATTACATGCTTGCTTGTATGGATGACTACCTAAATATCATACTTGTTTGAACACACGTACGTGATTGTATGGTTGCCTAAGTCTTATATTTGATACCATCAAGTCAGGAGGTTCTCAATGAGGCTATGATGATCCTAGTTAGAAAAAAGAATCATTTTCATTGGGTACCTGATGCTAGTAGTCCCACCAATCCCTCAATTATCTTGTTATTTCTCCTATCAAAATTACTTCTTTGTCTCTCTTAAATCAATATTCTTCTCTGCTTTTCCCTTAGTTGGATTAAGTGATGTATGATGTAATCATCTACAACCTTGATGACCCTATCATTTTTCTTTATTTTGTCCCATCAACATTAATTAAAATAATAATCTCACTCAAAGGGTGTACTAGGCAATCAACGGATCCCATGTCTTTCACTATTTGTATCATCATACTAAATAATTATCAAAATACATCAAAATATTCACCTATTATTAGTTTCAATGTCATTTGATACGCCCTTTCAAGGCCCAAGATTATGCATTTAATGCTTTGCAAAATTTTAATCACTTGTAGACATGCTAGGAAATGGAAAAATAATTTTGGATCTTGGCTTGGCCTATCAAACAATCATGAGAAAAATATAACTCAGGATCACCTAGTAGACCCTCAAAATATTCAAATTCAAATATGTCTTCATTACAAAGACCTTCAATATATTATGCTTTTTTCACTTTTATCAACAATATTCAAACCCTCAAAGATGTCTTCATTACAATGATCTTTAACACATTATAAATTGTCACTATCTCTATCATAATCCATTATTAAAATATGGCCTTTATCATGAACATCACAAACAACTTTTGCATCATCTTTATTTTCTTGAACAATCTTAAAATCATTGATGTCATAAGATTTATCTCCCCTTGGGACAAGATCTCTTGTATCACAACTCATATTAGCCATTGTAGGATTCAACTCATATTTATTATTTTAATAAGGTTGCTTTTATCACAACATATATTTATCATTATGGTCTATTCCTTCAACATTTTAATTATTTCCTCTTGCTTTTTGTACTTTCCCTTAAGTATATTAAGAGTGAGTAATGATATGTATATTATATTCCCTATATCAATATGTAATGTAACAAAGCTAAATCATTAGCTTCTTCGAGATTAAGACATGAGTATTCCTTAAGTGTTGAGAAGTCTCCTCACTCAAATGCTTCACACAAATTTGGACTAGCACACTAAATGCCTCATAGAACTACGTGGATATAATACCACATGTTGGGAATGAGATATGACAAATAGAAACTTTAGATAAAATATTATGTAGAGATAATACATAGACAATATATAAAAAATCTACTTATTTCAATATCACAATATTATATTTTCATCAACTCAAAGATTACAATATACTAGCACTTTACATGTATAAATGCATCATGGAGTCTCTTCACATTTGGGAGACTCTTTAATATTATGCATCTCTTGGCATTTCACCTTCAGTTGTCTTTTCATCATCTCATAATATTAAGGGAGATATATCTCTCCAGTTTTCTCTTGTAGGAGGTATATTAATTTATCTCCCAATAGTTAAAAATATCAAATGATTACAAGATGCCAAATAATGTAATATTATCTAACAAATATCCACCTTCTATTAAATCCAAATTTGGCCAGAACTTTGTTCGTGAACTTCTGTAATACTCTATCATATTCTTTGTTCATGTCCAACTTTAATATCATTATTTCTTTACCACTTCATACTATTGATTGTAGTACTTCATGGATTGTGATTATTCCATTTTCTTCCTTGGACAAATCCCCCTTGTTGTTCTAATATTATATTTGGAAGGATATTTTTCAACCTTAATGCTATCACCTTTGTGATGATTTTATATATGGAATTGCACAAGCTAATTGGTCTATAATCTTTGAAAATTTTTATTCCTTATTTTTTGGGATTAAAAATATAAAGGTAGCATTTTATTCCTTAAGAATGTTACCTGAACTCAAATATTCTTGCACTATAGCTACCATGTCCTCTTTTACTATCCTTCAAAATACTTGATCAAATACAATCTAGAATCCATATAGACTTGGAAGCCTTTTCTCTTCTTAATAAGAATATTGCCCCTTCTACACATTCTTCCTTTAATTATTTCATAAGTCCTTCATTATCCTCATTTGCAATCATTTTTAGGATATGATCCAATATTCTCTCTATATCTTATATATTGTCTTCCCTCTTGTGTAAACAGTGTTCTAAAGTATCTTATAACCTCTTGCTATGTTTGATTAATATTTTTATTGAGTTGACCATCCTCCATTTGTATCTTCTTAATATTTATAGATTTTCTGTGTTTTATTATGGAAACATGAAAAAGTATTTGTTGAGCAAGGTGCAGAAACAGTATTGTCATCGTTGTCAACACAGTCAGACAGATCGGTTGATGCAGTGGACAGGAGTTAAGAGATTCTTCAGAATATGTATAGTGATTATCCAAAAGATAGAAGTAGCCCATGTGCAAAAAAATCAAAATAAAATCACAAGGAAGAAAACTGTTGTGATATCGTGACATGTTGAAAGAAAGAAAAACTATCGCGATATCGCGACATGTTGAGGAGAGAGAAAAACTATTGCGATATCGCGACATGTTGAGGAGAGAGAAAACATGTCACGACACATTTGAAGAGGAAGTGCAAGAAAGAAAAACTGTCACGATATCGCGACATGTTAAGGAGAGAGAAAAACTGTCGCGATTTCGCGACATGTTGGAAGAGAGAAAAGAAGAAAGAAAAACTGTCACGATTTCGTGACATGTTAGAAGAGAGAGAAGAAGAAAGAAAAACTGTCGCGATATCGTGACATTTTCGAAGATAAAGAGGAGAAAGAAAAATGTGTCGCGATTTCGCGTCATGTTTCATTTTCACGGTCCAAAGCGAAGAGAAAGAGGAGAGAGAAAAAGGTGTCGCGATTTCGTGACATGTTTCTTTTTTGTGGTCCAAAGCGAAGAGAAAGAGGAGAGAGAAAAATGTGTCGTGATTTTGCGACATGTTTCATTTTCACGGTCCAAAGCGAAGAGAGATTGTATGGAAGAAAAAGTGTCGCGATTTCACGACATGTTTCATTTTTGCGGTCCATTGCAAGGAAGATTGTACGGACGAAAAAGTGTCACGATTTCATGACATATTGCAAGGAAGATTGTACGGACGAAAAAGTGTTGCGATTTCATGACATATAAGGAAGGTTGTACAGACGAAAAAGTGTCGCGATTTCATGACATATTGCAAGGAAGGTTGTACGGACGAAAAAGTGTCACGATATCGCGACATGTTGCAGGAAAGAGAGTCCGAAAGAAAAAGTGTCACGATTTCATGACATGTTGTAGGAGAGAGATTCCAAGAGAAAAAGTGTCGCGATATCGCGACATGTCGGGTTTTCACGACCCAAAGGCAAGAAAGAGATCCAAGGAGAAAAAATGTCGCGATATCGCGACATGTCACATTTTCATGACTTTAAGGAGGAGAGAGAAAATAATAAGGCAGAAGTGTCATGATATCGTGACAAAAGTAAAGAAGAATAATACGGAGATGAAAGTGTCGCGATATCACGACATGTGTTTTCGTGGGTGCAAAGCCAAGAAGAGGACAAAGAGGCAGAAGTGTCATGATTTTGCGACAGGTCACTTTGGCACGAGCAAAGAAGAGAACCCAGTCGAAATAAGATATGTGATAGTTAACTAGAGTTATACGGCAGTTACAGGTGCAGTTGTAGAAGAAATTCATGCAGATAAAATAAGAAGAGTTAACTGAAGTCAGTACGTCAGTTACAGGTGCAGTTACAGTGAAAACGCATGCATGCACAAAAAAGAAAGCGAACAGTCTCTAAGGAGAATACAAACAGTCATGACCAAGAAGATGAATAGTCATGGTAAAGGTATATGTGTCAATTCATTGCATGTAACGTAATGCCTACTCTATATATACAAAAGGAGTTACATATAAAAGGCGTTACAATTGACAAGTGGCAGATGAGAATATGAAAGTAACAGTTACAATTGACAAGTGGCGTATGAGAAATGAAGGAAGGAGTTACAACTGGAGTTACAAAGATTCAATATGGTTATAAAAGGAGGTCTGCGCGAAGGATTATATGCTGCTAAAATTGAGTGAAAGTGCTGCAAGAAGAGGGTTGAAAGAGAGCTACAAGAGTGTATTCAGTAGAGCAGTAAGATCCATAAAAGAGAAGTACGCAGAGCTTTAAGAGCGTGTGTGTTTTGGTGAATAGAGAAAGAGGTTGGGTTAGCAACAGACCAGTCAGGGTCTTGTATAAGCGAAGGCATTTTTATGTCAATCTGATAGTTTCAAAAGTGCAGTTCAAGTTGGTGCTTGAATTAGGGGTTGGTGCTCCTTTCTATAGGTGTAGATAAACCAGGGGTTGGTGCTCCTTTCTATAGGTGTAGATAAACTAGGGGTTGGTGCTCCTTCCAATGGGTGCTAGTAAAGTGATTATAAAATTGTATTTTGCAAAGGCTAGATTTGGACAGGAATCCAAGAAGTTATTTTTTTGAGGAGTAGCCAAATTGGTGAACCTCGTTACATCGTGTGTTGTGGAATGCTCTCTTGCTATATTTTCTTTATTGAGTTTTAAGTTTTCATTTTTTCGGCATTAAGATTTGAAGATTTAAGTTTTTAATAGCTACACTTATTCACCCCCCCTCTCAGTGTCATTGTGAGACTAACAATTAGTATCAGAGCCAAGTTCCTGAACAAGCTTAATCAGCTAAGGTGATCTTGGAAGTGAGACAATGGCAGGTGGTGAAGGATTCTCATCAAACAAAGCACCATTGTTTGACGAAACTAACTATGCATTCTGGAGACTCAGGATGCAGACATATTTGTGTTCTCTGGGATACGATATTTGGGAATCAGTAGACAATGGATACACCGTACCCACCACTCCTCCAACTGATGCTGTCGGTAAGAAACTATTTAAAAATAATTCTAAAGCAAAGAATGCTATCATGTGCGGTTTGGTGGACAACGAACTGATAAAGATTACGAGTTGTAAAATGGCAAAAGATATGTGGGACAAACTAAAGAGCATTCATGAAGGAGACGACAAGATCAAGGAGGCCAAGTTACAAATGCATCGAGCTTAGTTTGAAGCATTAAAGATGAATGAGGATGAGAACATAGAGGCATACATGCTGAGAGTGAATGGAATCATTAATGCAATTAGAAGACTCGACGAGGACATGGAAGATAATATCGTCATAAAAAAGGTACTAAGATCTCTTACCCAAAGATTTGATTTCAAAGTTTCTACAATAGAAGAAGCTAAGGATCTTAATACTTTTAGTATGGATGAGATGCATGGTTCCTTGACTGCATATGAGATGAGAATAGGAAAAACTAAACCCACAGACAGAGAAGCTACTTTTAAAGCACATAAAAATATAAAAGCAAAACAAGAATCCGAGGAAGAAGAGGCATCAGATGAAATAGAAGCAAACTTTGTTCGAAAACTAATCAGGGGAAAAGGAAAATATAGAGGAAAGCTACCATTTAAGTGTTTCAACTATGGAGGCATTGGGAACTTTGTAGCTAAATGTCCTCTTAATGAGAAAATCAAAAGTGATGAAGGTTCACACCAAGAAAAAGGTGACTGGAAGAAGAAACAAAATTTTAGGAAAGGAAACTTCAAGAAGAAAAGTTTTATATCCAAGAATGTCAGTCCTTCAGAAGACATCTCTGGTGAGGATTCTAAAGAAGAAAAAGGTGAAGCTCTTTTCATGGCATTCAAAGAAGAAAAATAAGAAGAAAAACAAGAAGGTGATGAACAATTTGAGGCTGAGGCTGAAGTAGATCTGGAAGGTGAGTTGGTCGTTGCACTTCAAGAGCTGAGTATAGAAAGGAAAAAGAATAAGAAAACTTCAAGAAAGTGTGAGGATGCCAATGAAATCATAACCAGCTTGAAAGTACAGATAGACAAATTTAAGAAAATATCTGAAGATATCGAAGTTCAATTAACCGTGAAAATAGATGAGTGCAACAAGCTAGAAGAAGAGATTTTTGGTTTAAGGATGCAGCTAGAAGAGATGAATCGAAAAATGACTTGCTATCACAAAATTGAAGGAAGTTCTGTGAAGTTGGATAAGATTATAAATAACCAAAGGCCTACAGGCATCAAATTTGGGTTAGGCTTCGTCGAAGCAGAATCATCGAATGGATCAAAGGCCATAACTATAGAACCCATAAAGAATGAAGACAAGATCAGGGTTGATCAAGAAAAAATGAAACATTCTAAAGAAAGCAATAATGCCAGACACGAGAAGAGTATTGACAGTGATGGATTCACCAAAGTCACTCATCAAAGGAGAAGAAGATTTATGGCGCCTACTACAAAATGGCAAAGACCATCACCTAGGTTCACTCATTCCTTTTCTGGTTATTGTTTTAAATGCAATGGTTATGGACATAAGATTTCTGAATGCAAGTACAAAGTAGCACAAAGGAACTTTTCCAGTAGAAATGTTTTTTCACCATTGATGGATTATGCCGTAGAATGTTATAACTGTCATAATTTTGGGCACATTGCAAGAAATTGTCGAAGCACATTTGCAGCAAATAAACATCAGGGAAGAAAATTTCAACCAAATGGTTGGAAACAAAATAGAAAATTTCTCGAAAAACAATACAGGCCACTGACAAAGAAAAGTCAAAACAAGTGACCAAACCTGCAATCAAACCATGTACATATCTATGATTGGGAGCCTATTGTATTTGACAGCTACCAGACTAGATATATTGCAGGCAGTTTGCATGGTAGCATGATTTCAGGTGAGTCCCAAGGAGACTGATGTGACAGCAGTGAAGAGGATTCTTCGTTATCTAAAGGGTACTATGGAGTATGGGTTATGGTATCCGAAAGGTAAGGACTTCACTCTTATTGCATATTCAGATGCAGATTGGGTAGGATGTGTCGATGATAGAAAGAGTACCAGTGGAGGTGCATTCTATCTTGGAGACAGGTTGGTTGCATGGCATAGTAAGAAACAAGAACCAATCTCTTTATCCACAGCAGAGGCAGAATATATTGCAGCAACTATGTGTTGTACGCAAGTTTTATGGATGAAAAAAACCCTGAAAGATCTTGGCATTAACTTTAGTGAGCCAATTTCAGTTAAGTGTGATAACACCAGTGCCATTAATATCTCAAAGAATCTAGTTATGCATTCTCGCACAAAACATATTGCTATCCGATATCACTTTCTGAAGGAGAAAGTTGCGAAAGAAGAGGTAAAGTTGGATTTTGTCCCAACTATAGAGCAAGTAGTGGATATCTTCACAAAACCGCTGCCCAAAGAAATTTTTGAGTACCTTCGCAATAAATTGGGAGTGGTCATGCTTCCAAAGAACTGACTAGCTATCGAAACCACATTCTCAAGGGGAGCATTTATATATTTGATTATATTTTTGCTCATATTTGTAATTTTTGCTAACTGTCATAACGTGTGCCCGAGAATGATGTGCATGGACTCGAGGGGAGTCTGCAACAGCCCTTTGGTATTATTGTCAAATGGGGAGAAGAATTATAGGAACTTGCATGTGTGTTGCCAACAATTCCAAAGGGGAAGATTGTTGAGCAAGGTGCAAAAATAGTATTGTCATTATTGTCAACACAGTCAGACAGATCGGTTGATGCAGTGGACAAGAGTTAAGAGATTCTTTAGAATATGTATAGTGATTATCCAAAAGATAGAAGTAGCCCATATGCAAAAAAATCAAAAGAAAATCACAAGGAAGAAAATTGTCACGATATCGCGACATGTTGAAAGAAAGAAAAACTGTTGCGATATCGCTACATGTTGAGGAGAGAGAAAAACTATTGCGATATCGCGACATGTTAAGGAGAGAAAAACTATCGCGATATCACGACACATTTGAAGAGGAAGCGCAAGAAAGAAAAATTGTCGCGATATCGCGAAATGGTGAGGAGAGAGAAAAACTGTCGCGATTTCACATGTTGGAAGAGAGAAAAGAAGAAAGAAAAACTATCATGATTTCGTGACATGTTAGAAGAGAGAGAAGAAGAAAGAAAAACTATCGCGATATCGCGACATGTTCGAAGATAAAGAGGAGAGAGAAAAAGGTGTCACGATTTTGTGACATGTTTTATTTTCGCGGTCCAAAGCGAAGAGAAAGAGGAGAGAGAAAAAGGTGTCACGATTTCGTGACATGTTTCTGTTTTGCGGTCCAAAGCGAAGAGATTGTACGGAAGAAAAAGTGTCACTATTTCACGATATGTTTCATTTTCGCGGTCCATTACAAGGAAGATTGTACGAACGAAAAAGTGTCACAATTTCGTGACATATTGCAAGGAAGATTGTATGGATGAAAAAGTGTCACGATTTCACGACATATTGCAAGGAAGGTTGTACGGATGAAAAAGTGTCATGATTTCGTGACATATTGCAAGGAAGGTTGTACGGATGAAAAAGTGTCGCGATATCGCGACATGTTACAGGAAAGAGAGTCCGAAAGAAAAAGTGTCACGATTTCGTGACATGTTGCAGGAGAGAGAGTCCGAGAGAAAAAGTGTTGTGATATCACGACATGTCGGGTTTTTGTGACCCGAAGGCAAGAAAGAGAGCCTAGGAGAAAAAGTGTCACGATATCGTGACATGTCGCATTTTCGTGACTTAAGGAGGAGAGAGAAAATAAGAAGGCAGAAGTGTCGCGATATCGTGACAAAAGTAAAGAAGAATAGTATGGAGATGAAAGTGTCACGATATCGTGACATGTGTTTTTGCGGGTGCAAAGCCGAGAAGAGGACAAAGAGGTAGAAGTGTCACGATTTCACAACAGGTCACTTTGGCACGAGCAAAGAAGAGAACCCAGCTGAAATAAGATATGTGACAGTTAACTGGAGTTATACGACAGTTACAGGTGTAGTTGTAGAAGAAATTCATGCAGATAAAATAAGAAGAGTTAACTGAAGTTAGTACGTCAGTTACAGGTGTAGTTACAGTGAAAACGCATGCATGCACGAGAAAAGAAAGCGAACAGTCTCTAAGGAGAATACAAACAGTCATGACCAAGAAGACGAGCAGTCATGGTAAAGGTATATGTGTCAATTCATTGCATGTAACGTAATGCCTACTCTATATATACAAAAGAAGTTACATATAAAAGGCGCTACAATTGACAAGTGGTAGATGAGAATATGAAAGTAAAAGTTACAATTGACAAGTGGCGTATGAGAAATTAAGGAAGGAATTACAACTGGAGTTACAAAGATTCAATATGGTTATAAAAGGAGGTCTGCGCGGAGGCTTATATGCTGCTAAAATTGAGTGAAAGTGCTGCAAGAAGAGGGTTGAAAGAGAGCTGCAAGAGTGTATTCAGCAGAGCAGTAAGAGCCATAAAAGAGCGATAAGCGAGCTTTAAGAGCGTGTGTGTTTTGGTGAATAGAGAGAGAGGTTGGGTTAGCAACAGACCAGTCAAGGTCTTGTATAAGCGAAGGCATTTTTATGTCAATCTGATAGTTTCAAAAGTGTAGTTCAAGTTGGTGCTTGAATTAGGGGTTGGTGCTCCTTTCGTAGGGTGCAGATAAACCAGGGGTTGGTGCTCCTTCTAGTGGATGCTGGTAAAGTGATTGTAAAATTGTATTTTGTAAAGGCTGGATTTGGATGAGAATCCAAGCAGTCATTTTTTTAAGGAGTAGCCAAATTGGTGGACCTCGTTACATCGTGTGTTGTGGAATGCTCTCTTGTTATATTTGTTTTATTGAGTTTTAAGTTTTCATTATTTCGACATTAAGAGTTGAAGATTTAAGTTTTTAATAGCTACACTGATTCACCCCCCCTCTCAGTGTCATTGTGAGACTAACAGTATTATGTTCCTATCCCCTTCATTTAGCCATTTATTCTAGATTTCCACTTCCAATAAGTCTCTTATTTTGCTAGTACATTGTGAAATTCTAGTTGCATCTCTTTCTTCTTCTTATACAATATTGCATCCATTTTTCTAACAAATTTCTTCTTCCAACTATGATATTTCTTATTTAAGAGTTTCTTTTTGTTTGAATGTTTTCCCAAAGACTTGTTTGTTTTATACTTTGATTTATTTTTCAATATTTTTCAATTTAGCTACTGCCACATACATCTTTTATCCCTGCACTAAATAATTCCATCATCCCTCTATTACTTCAAAGATGTTTGGGTGCTATAACCACATGAAATCAAACTTAAAAGCCATATTACTCCTCCTAAATTCCCAATTTATCTAGAGGACCAATGGATTTCTAATCCTAATATTGGTAATGTAGTCAAAGAATGTTCTAATCTATCCACATACCATTCTAGTGATAGGAGCACTCTATATAGCTTCACTTGAATAAGATTATCTCCTAGTATCCTATTGGTCCATGTAAATTTTTCTCCATCCACCTCCATATCTATCAAACCACTTCTTGATATGAAGTTACTTAGGTCTTCCATACTTTCTAAGTATCCTTGAGTTCCTCCTTTCTTTTCTCTGGGTATAAGTGGAGTATTGAAATCCCTTGCTACCAACCACTCGATTCATACTGTTTATGCTCTTATCTACTCTACTTTATTCCACATTATTTCCTTTCCTTGTAATTATTAGGAGCATATATATTTATCACTAAATTGATAATTTTACTTATTTGATAGTAAGCATCATAGTTATTTGAATTCTTCTTCTAAGCACTACCTCTCCCTCCAAAATTTTTAAAGTCCACATTGTTGCTAATCCTCTAGAGGCCCCTATTTCTTCTATTTTCTCATTGTTTCCTTTCTTCCAAATAATTTTTTTAACTTCTTCCAAAACTATATCTTTCATTTTAGTTTCTTGGAGGAGTATCTGTAGTTGGTTATATTTTATCATGGATCTCACCAATTGTTTGTTAGGGGCATTCATTCCCCTAAAATTCCATGTTATCATTTTTATTTTGCATTATTTTTTATGGTATTTTATCCATCTATAAATATTCTTGATTTCTTTCCCTCTATTATATCTTTCTTTATCTCTTTTTCTCACCTCATGAAGGTCCTTCTTGTCTTCTTCTTTGGTTCCAATCCTAGATATGGATATTTCTATGAAATTCTTGTAATTCTCACATTTGAGCCTTCATGATATCTTGTTTTCATTATAAATTCCTCTTTCTCCTTCTTATTTTCTTTAGGACTCCTTAAATGTGGAAGGGACCACTTTAGGTTGGATTTCTTGTATTTCTTCATTTTTAAATGAGTATTGGGTTTTCTTTATTTTCTTTTCCTCATATTTCTTTTCATTATTTTTTCCCTCCTTTTGAACTAGTTATAGATGAAGAAAACAAGCTTATACTGAGAGGGGGGGTGAACAGTATAGCATCCATTTTTAACTTTCTTTCCAAACTAATATCAATTAGTGTCCTTAATTGCAATAACCAAATATAGCAGTGTGTATTAATAACTCGAGATAGCAATAGTAAGCAAGAGCACAAGTCACCACACACAATTGAGACACAAGATTTAACGTGGTTCCCCCAATGTGGGGTACTCCACAAGATAATATCCTTATAATATTTCACACATAAATAAGGATCCTTATCCAATACAATGATTTCTTTGATCTGCTCAAAGCTAGGCAATAACAAGCTCACACAGAACTTGTCCAAATCTACATAACAAGCTCACACAGAACTTGTCCAAAACTGCTCAACAAGCTCACACAGAACTTGTCCAAATTTCTCAACAAGCTCACCAAGAACTTGCTCAAATATGCTCAACAAGCTCACTAAGAACTTGTCCAAATCTGCTCTAGCAAGCTCACCCAGAACTTGCTCAAATCTGCTCCAACAAGCTCACTAAGAACTTGTCCAAATCTGCTCTAGCAAGCTCACCAAGAACTTGCTCAAATTTGCTCCAACAAGCTCACTAAGAACTTGTCCAAATCTACTCTAGAAAGCTCACCAAGAACTTGCTCAAATATATCCAAAAATCTGTCTAAAACTATCCACAAATCTATCCCAAAAACTATCCACAAAGCCTTCTCAAAGGCTCAATCAATCATACACAAACTACCACAAATCTGTCCAGAAATCTATCCCAAAGGCCTTCTCAAAGGCTCAATCAATCATGCTCAAGTAGTACTCAAATCTCATCCACAAATCTATGAAGGCAAGGCTCAAAGATGAACTCAACAATGAATGGCAATGCACTCTACAATGGATGACAACAATGATCCACTATGATCTCAACTCAACTCAACTCAAATCAATCTCAACTCAAGTCAACTCATAGAAGCATAAAGAGAATTGTTAGAGACTCAATATGTTCTAAGCTCAATCTCAACTCAAATCAGAATTATAGAATAGTTTGTTTCATGGGACTTGAACAATCACCTCACACAATCACTTGACTAGGCTCAATCAACTCAACTCAACCAATCACCACAAGGGACAACTCTTTCTCACAAAACCCTAGTCCAAGCATGTATCAACCAACTCAAATGTTTCCAACAATGCTCAACCACAAATCTCACATAACAATGATACTCATGTTCTTTTCAAGTTCTTTACATAACCAATGGGCTTCAACAACTATGCTTATAAAACAAGGTTTAAACACAACTCTCAAACCAGAAAACCTTGAAGCATTCAACCAACCACTTTCGAAAAGGAAACCACAATCAATCCTTTTCACTCCAATGATATTTCAGAAATCAACCACCATAAACAATCAATAGGAGAATGTGCCCATACCTTTTTGATGCCAAGAAGTTGTCCACAAAATCTGCCACACTAAACACAACTTTCCTTTCCAATCTCAATAAGGGTTAGTGGACTTCAAATAATAATCACAAGATAAAGCATAACTCAATTTACACCTTTTTACTCCAACTTAATAAACACATCCACCAAAGTCCTTTTTTTAATAAAAACCCTTATCAAAAATAATAATCAATAAACCTCTCAGAAATTATTTTATAACAACTCCTTATTTCTCCTAAATCTTAATTCTCAATTTCATGAACATCAAATTAAATCAACAACTCATCCACCTTTGAAATAATAATCACAACCCTTATAAAAACAAAGTTTAATTAAAAACTTTAATTATTCCTAACCACCTTATAACTCCAACTTAGGGCTTAACAAAATTAATTAGAGCAAAAACGTATTTACCTCCTCAAGGGGATTCGAACCCCCAACTTGCCCACACCGTGAGTGCCTTAGCCATGGCTAAGGTTGCCACACGAGCTAGCCGCTCATTCGAAAGGGAAAGGCACAACGTGCCTTAAAACCTTTCCTCCCTTTCCGCAAATCAAAAGCGCTTCGAGCGCTTTTCTTCCAACGCCTTCCAAACGCAGTCAAGGGGATTCAAAACCTTGACGTTTGTGCTGCCACACACCTTAGCCAAAATCCAATTGCCAATGCGCCACTCTACCCATGATGACTTTGGACTTCGACCAACCTTCGTTTATTCGTTGCTTCTACTTTCTAAAAGATTTTCGCACGAGCTCAATTCGGATGCTTAGCCAACGATTATTAACCACGAGCAAGGATCAGTTTATGAACCTTAGGTATCCCCTTTATATAGCCTCCTTATTATTTTTGATGACGTCGACGTAAATCTTGCATATTTAATTTTAAATTTAAATTTAAATTTTAAATAATTAAAATTTAAACTAAATATTAAAAATTAAATATCTCCATCACTAGGGCACCTTTTTCGACGAAACGAAAGGCCAACTTGGGTTTTAAGAAAAACCCAGTTCAAATCTGCCATCCATGGTTTTAAATAAAACCTTTTATTTTGCCTGCCTTGGTTTTCACAAAAACCCTGTATTTATCCATGCTTTCCAAAATATCATTTGGCCACCAAAACTCAATGTGATCCATGTGACATCAATGATCCATGTGACATCAATGACAACATAAAATAACTCAAATTGCCAACAATCTCCCCCTTTGTCATTGATGGCAACACCTCTAATGCAAAAACCACAATCACTGCAAAAACCATCTCTGAGAATCAAAGTTGCTCCCCCGACTCAATACTCTCTATGGAGGTTGCTCCCCCTAACTCAATGCTCTCTTTGGAGGCTGCTCCCCCTAACTCAATGCTCTCCCCCTTACTCAAATATCTCCCCCTTTGACATCAATGGCAAAAGGGACACCTATGGGGCTAAAATATATGACTCTTAAGCATAGCCCCCTCACCACCTTCTCTTTTGAGGTGATTAATTTTGGGGTGGGAGTACCTTTACTCCCAGTTGTTCTCTCAAACGCTCAAACGCTTCTCTTGGTAATGGTTTTGTAAAGATGTCTGCAATCTGATATTTTGTAGGAACATATTCCAATCTTACTTGTTGCTCTGTAACCTGCTCTCTTAAAAAGTGATACTTGATTGGAATGTGCTTTGTTCTGGCATGCATTACTGGATTCTTCGAGATACTTATAGCACTAGTATTATCACACAGAATAGGAATGGGATGATCATGTTCTATGCTGAAATATTTGAGAGTCTGTTTCATCCATAATACCTATGAACAACATGTTGTTGCTGCAATATATTCTGCCTCTATTGTGGAAAGTGACACTGATGGTTGTTTCTTACTTAGCCAAGAAACTAGGCAATCACCAAGAAAGAATGCTCCTCCGCTTGTGCTTTTTCTATCATCAATATTTCCTACCCAATATGCATCTGTGTATGCTGTGAGAGTAAACTTACTGCTTCTAGGATACCATAGACCATACTCCATTGTTCCTTTGAGATATCTTAGTATTCTTTTCACTACTGTCACATGTGATTCTTTTGGAGCTGCTTGAAATATTCCCACTAAACCAACTGCCTGTATTATATCTGGTCTTGTGGTTGTAACATATAATAGGCTACCAATCATAGATCTGTATAGAGTTTGATTTGCATCAGGAGATTCATCATCTTTGCTTAATTTACACCCTGTAACCATTGGAGTACTAACTGGCTTACTATCTTCCATTTTGAATTTCTTCAACATCTCCTTTATATACTTTGTTTGTGAAAGAAATATCCCTTTTTCTAATTGTGAAATCTGTAATCCGAGGAAAAAGGTTAATTCACCAATCATAGACATTTCAAACTCTTTAGTCATGTTTCTTGCAAATTCTTGACACATTCTATCATTGCTACCCCCAAAAATAATATCATCCACATAAACTTCCACAATCATCAAATCATTTCCCTTATTTTTAATATACAGATTGCTATCAATTGTTCCCTTTCTAAAACCTTGCTCTCGAAGATATTTATCCAGTCTTGAATACCATGCTCTAGGGGCTTGCTTTAAGCCATAGAGAGCCTTTTTCAATTTACACACATAATCTGGCTTATCTGCTTGATTAAACCCATCTGGTTGTTCAATGTAAACTTCTTCTTCTAAATGACCATTCAGAAAAGCTGATTTGACATCCATCTGATATACTTTAAAATTCCTATAGCTTGAAAGTGCCAAAAACATCCGTATAGCTTCCAATATTGCAACTGGTGCAAAGGTCTCATCAAAATCAATTCCTTCTACTTGTGCATATCCTTTACACACCAATATTGCCTTGTTTCTGATGACTTGACCATCTTCATTTAGTTTGTTCCTGTAGACCCATTTAGTACCAATTACATTTTTTCCTTTTGGTCTTGGAACTAATTCCCAAGTCTTACTCTTTTCAATCTGATCTAGTTCTTCCTTCATTGCCTTAATCCAACATTCATCATTTTTTGCCTCTCTGAAATCCTTTGGTTCTATCTTGGATAATAGTGAAACATCTGCTTGTTCTGTTGAGCCTATGATTCCTCTTCTTGTCCGTATTACATCAGGACTGCCAATGATCAAGTCCTCTGGATGATTTTTTTGAATATATCTTGATGTAGTTTTGGAAGGTATATTCTGCAAATCTTCTTCATCTGAATCTTCATCCATTTCTTCTTGACAACTTTCTTCTTCTTCAAGAATATCTTCCTGAGGTGGCTCATTTATTCCTGTTCTTTCATCAACTCTGACATTTATACTTTCCACCATGGTATGTGTTCTTTTATTGTAGCATCTGTAGGCCTTACTTTTTGTAGAGTATCCAAGAAAAATACCTTCATCACATCTAGGATCAAACTTGCCCAAGTCCTTATCCTCTCTTTTGATATAACACTTACTTCCAAAAACTCTAAAGTAGTTTACCGTGGGAGGTCTTCCTTTCCAAAACTCATATGGAGTCTTATGTTGCTTTGTTCTAACTTGAGCTCTATTCATAACATAGACTGTTGTATTGATTGCTTCCTTCCAAAACCCATCTGAGATTTTTGATTCATTTAGCATTGCTCTGGCCATATTCTCAAGAGTTCTATTCTTTCTTTCTACTACTCCATTTTTTTGAGGAGTCCTGGCTGCTGAATATTCTTTTCCGATTCCATGTTCTGCACAAAACTCAATGAATTCTGTAGAGATGAATTCCCCTCCTCTATCTGATCGCAAACACTTGATCTTCTTTCCTGTTTCATTTTCTACCATTTCTTTGAATACTTTGAAATGCTCAAATGCCTCTGATTTCTCTTTCAGAAAAACAACCCAAGTCATTCTAGAATAATCATCTATGAACAACATGAAGTAGCTTTCACCTTGTAGACTTTTAGTTCTCATAGGCCCACATAAATCAGTATGAATCAACTCTAATACCTTGGAAGAGGAATATTCTTTTGCCTTGAAACTTGATCTTGTCTGCTTTCCATACTGACATTGTGCACAAATTGTATTTGAAGGTCTTTTTATCTTTGGTAGATCTCTGACAATTTTTTTGTTGCTTATCCTTACTATGTTATCAAAGTTCAAGTGACACAACCTTTTATGCCATAACCAACTCTCTTCTTCTTGAGATAGAAGACATTTTTCCTTTTTTATTTCATTGAACATGTAGAGATTGTTATTGGTTCTTTCTGCAGTTGCAACAAGCTTCCCTATTTTTGTTTCCCTGATTTTGCATCCTGTAGAGGAAAAAGTAACTGTGTACCCTCGATCACAAAGCTGACTTACACTTAGTAGGTTGTGTTTCAGACCCTCAACATAGAGTACACCTTGTGTAGTTGTCTTTCCATCATCCAAACTTAAAGTTCCTCTCCCTTTGATTTTAGCTGAAGCATTATCACCAAATCTCATAGATCCGTTGTTGTTCCCTTTTAAATAAATGAACTTATCTTTATACCCAGTCATATGACTAGAGCACCCACTATCAATATACCATTTGTCCATCCTGTAACCTAGTAGAATCTGCCCTCAAGCTGTTAGCCTTTTCGAAGGAACCCGCTCTGATACCAATTGAAGAACACAAGCTTATACTGAGAGGGGGGTGAACAATATAAGACCCACTTTTTACTTTCTTTCCAAACCAATATCAATTAATGTCCTTAATTGCAATAACCAAATATAGCAATGTGCATTAATAACTCAGATAGCAATAGTAAGCAAGAGCACAAGTCACCATACACAATTGAGACACAAGATTTAACGTGGTTCCCCCAATGTGGGGTACTCCACAAGATAATCTCCTTATAATATTTCACACATAAATAAGGATCCTTATCCAATACAATGATTTCTTTGATCTGCTCAAAGCTAGGCAATAACAAGCTCACACAGAACTTGTCCAAATCTGCATAACAAGCTCACATAAAACTTGTCCAAAACTGCTCAACAAGCTCACACAAAACTTGTCCAAATTTGCTCTAACAAGCTCAAAACTTGCAACTCAACAAGCTCACAGAACTTGTCCAAATCTGCTCAACAAGCTCACACAGAACTTGCTCAAATCTGCTCCAACAAGCTCACTAAGAACTTGTCCAAATCTGCTCTAGCAAGCTCACCAAGAACTTGCTCAAATATGCTCCAACAAGCTCACTAAGAACTTGTCCAAATCTGCTCTAGCAAGCTCACCAAGAACTTGCTCAACTCTGCTCAATAGGCTCACTCAGAACCTCATCAAAATCTATCCCAAATCTATCCACAAATCTATCCCAAAAACTATCCACAAAGCCTTCTCAAAGGCTCAATCAATCATACACAAACTGCCACAAATCTATCCATAAATCTATCCCAAAGGCCTTCTCAAAGGCTCAATCAATCATGCTCAAGTAGTACTCAAATCTCATCCACAAATCTATGAAGGCAAGGCTCAAAGATGAACTCAACAATGAATGGCAATGCACTCTACAATGGATGACAACAATGATCCACAATGATCTCAACTCAACTCAACTCAAATCAATCTCAACTCAAGTCAACTCATAGAAGCATAAAGAGAATTGTTAGAGACTCAATATGTTCTAAGCTCAATCTCAACTCAAATCAGAATTATAGAATAGTTTGTTTCATGGGACTTGAACAATCACCTCACACAATCACTTGACTAGGCTCAATCAACTCAACTCAACCAATCACCACAAGGGACAACTCTTTCTCACAAAACCCTAGTCCAAGCATGTATCAACCAACTCAAATGTTTCCAACAATGCTCAACCACAAATCTCACATAACAATGATACTCATGTTCTTTTCAAGTTCTTTACATAACCAATGGGCTTCAACAACTATGCTTATAAAACAAGGTTTAAACACAACTCTCAAACCAGAAAACCTTGAAGCATTCAACCAACCACTTTCGAAAAGGAAACCACAATCAATCCTTTTCACTCCAATGATATTTCAGAAATCAACCACCATAAACAATCAATAGGAGAATGTGCCCATACCTTTTTGATGCCAAGAAGTTGTCCACAAAATCTGCCACACTAAACACAACTTTCCTTTCCAATCTCAATAAGGGTTAGTGGACTTCAAATAATAATCACAAGATAAAGCATAACTCAATTTACACCTTTTTACTCCAACTTAATAAACACATCCACCAAAGTCCTTTTTTAATAAAAACCCTTATCAAAATAATAATCAATAAACCTCTCAGAAATTATTTTATAACAACTCCTTATTTCTCCTAAATCTTAATTCTCAATTTCATGAACATCAAATTAAATCAACAACTCATCCACCTTTGAAATAATAATCACAACCCTTATAAAAACAAAGTTTAATTAAAAACTTTAATTATTCCTAACCACCTTATAACTCCAACTTAGGGCTTAACAAAATTAATTAGAGCAAAAATGTATTTACCTCCTCAAGGGGATTCGAACCCCCAACTTGCCCACACCACGAGCGCCTTAGCCGCGGCTAAGGTTGCCACACGAGCTAGCCGCTCGTTCGAAAGGGAAAGGCACAACGTGCCTTAAAACCTTTCCTCCCTTTCCGCAAATCAAAAGCGCTTCGAGCGCTTTTCTTCCAATGCCTTCCGAACGCAGTCAAGGGGATTCGAAACCTTGACGTTTGTGCTGCCACACACCTTAGCCAAAAGCCAATTGCCAATGCGCCACTCTGCCCATGATGACTTTGGACTTCGACCAACCTTCGTTTATTCGTTGCTTCTGCTTTCTAAAAGATTTTTGCACGAGCTCAATTCGGATGCTTAGCCAACGATTATTAACCACGAGCAAGGATCAGTTTATGAACCTTAGGTATCCCCTTTATATAGCCTCCTTATTATTTTCGATGACGTCGACGGAAATCTTGCATATTTAATTTTAAATTTAAATTTAAATTTTAAATAATTAAAATTTAAACTAAATATTAAAAATTAAATATCTCCATCACCGGGGCACCTTTTTCGATGAAACGAAAGGCCAACTTGGGTTTTAAGAAAAACCCAGTTCAAATCTGCCATCCATGGTTTTAAATAAAACCTTTTATTTTGCCTGCCTTGGTTTTCACAAAAACCCTGTATTTATCCATGCTTTCCAAAATATCATTTGGCCACCAAAACTCAATGTGATCCATGTGACATCAATGACAACATAAAATAACTCAAATTGCCAATAATAGATCCTATGCATCTTCCTTATTCCCTTCTTCTATGGGTTGCTTTGTCTCTTCCTTGGATCTATCATCTTTCTTATCTTTCTTTTCAATGATTTCTCCCTCATCCTAAATTGGTTCTAGATTTTTTATATCATTCTTATTCCCTTCTTCTCTTGTGTGTTTTGTCTATGTATTGGATTCTTCTCTTATGTTTTTATCCTTATCTATATTACTAGTTTATTATTTACTTCCCATCTAAACTTCCTTCCTCCTCTAAGTCTGGTATTTTTCCCTCTTTTCATTTCATTATTCACATAGTCTCATGTCAAATGACATATCCTTCTATATGCTTTACAATAGAAGAGGTCATTTTCATATATGATTTGTTGGTTCCACTCTCCCCATTTTGAAACTAGCTTAACTTTTTCAAAGCCTTGTTTTCCAAATTCTTTCATGATGCATACCCTTACAAACAAATATTTATTTCTCTCTCTTGTTATGTAGTCTACTGATATGCATATTCTAATAGAATTTGCTATTCCTTCTAGCTGAACTTCTTCCTCTTAGAATTCCATTAATAATATCAGAAGTCTAATCCATAATGGAGCAAGATCAATTCTTTCATTATTTGAGTTGAAGCCTAGTAATATTTTTTTAGGAATAACCTTTCTCTCCCTCTGAAACAAGGTCCTCCACATAGGATTTGCATATATTTTTGTTCTTCTATGAAGGATGCCATAAAGAATTCTTTTGAAATAATTGAGAATTCTACCCTTCATTTGATCTTCTATTGCCTCATGGCCCAATATTTTAATTGTTCTAGATTTGGTTTTTGGCCTATGAACTTTCCTATAAGGCTCTTGTTTAGTTTTTGATGTGTTCTATCTAGTATATTGTTTGGAATATTTACTTTTATTCCTTTTGCACTAGTTTATGAGTGGATTATAGTATTCTTATCTTTATTCTCTTTTCCTTTTTGTCTACTTTTAACAATCTCTACCCGAATACAAATATTATTGTTAATTACTAGAGTCTTATCTTTATCCATATCCAACTAGCTTGACAATAATTCTTCTAGATCTATACTCCCATTCTAATCACCTCTTGACTCTTGACCACCTATATTTTTGTAGCACCCTAAAATTGGCGCAGTTAAAATTACAATAATTACATTCACCTTAGTAAATAATTTAAAATTCAAATTTAACCTCCCAAACCGCCCGTTAACCGCCGGGAAATCCGTTTCCCCTTTTTCCATGCCATTTTTAGAGGTTGTTTTGACCGTTTGACGATATCGTCGCCGATCAGACGATATCGCCCTAGATTTGACGATTTCGTCTGGACTAGGACGTCCAGACGATCTTGTCGCAAAACTAATTTTGCAAAGTTGGAATCTGTTCCAACGGGTCTCCAATCTGGGTAGAAGCGTGTCTGCGCCGTTGGGACCCTCCCCCCGTTGGAGATCTCCCAAATTGGGATGATCTCCAACCTCCTAACTACTCCCCTAAGCCTATTTAGTCTCTAGGATTTTCCCTTCCCAACCCCTGGCCGAAATTCTCTGCAAGTTAACTCCATTCACGTTAAAACATCCCTATTTTCCATTTGCACTAGTTCCACATCAATTTTGTTGCAGGTACATCACTATTTTTCAGCCGAAGCCAGCACCTATCGTCGCCGACGAACCTGTTCAGATCGGAGGCGAACCTGTCGAATTCGAGGCGATTTCGTACTGATGCGAGACGATCTCGACTGCAGTCCGTATTAAGGCAATCAGTGCTTGAAGTTTGCGTTTCTCAACCTTTTCTCTGTCATTTTATTCTGCAAATTAGATAGTCTATTCAGTGTTTTATGTCATTTTGCATTTGGAGTTCACCCATTTAGATTAAGTGCATAATTAAATCCTAATTATCATCTAATTAGCATGATTCATTTCTGTCTCTGTGTTTAAGTTCTAGTTTGATAACATTGCTGCCATTTTATATCATTTCCCTCTGTTAGCACTATAGCACTTTTTGTATTTTGCATCTATTTTTGGTTTTGTAGGTCTCTGACGAATTCGTCTGACGAATTCGTCAGATCTCAGACGATCTTGTCTGATTGCAGACGATTCTATCGAATCTCAGACGATCCAGACTGCTTCAACATCAGAATCTTCTTCAGACATCCGGATCAGGTATTCCTCATTTGTATTCTGTAATCTCTCTATTTTTCTGTCTTTAAATCTATTTTCTGTATTCATTGAACTTGCATTTTCATATAGATTAATCTAGATTCATTCGGCCAAACCTAGGATATGAGTGCTTAAGGTTAAAAACGAACACATTTAAACACATTCCAAAACCTAGGCATGGAAACTGCCATTAAATGTTTCCTGGTGAACCCACCATCCATCAAAAAATCATCAAAATACACCTCCCTTGAGAGGCGGGACCTTCGCAAAGTCCTCTCAGTCCGAGGTACCGCGACATCCTTTTCCCATCCTCCTTCCGGGCACGGATCCAATAGCCTGAAGGTAGGGATGCGAAAAATTTGGAGCGATACATTTTGGTGAACCCGACGTGAATGCATTGTAAACCTTTTGAAAACAAAAACAAAAAAATATATATGTATACAAGAAAAACAAAAACAAAATCATTTCAGTTTCTATGTTTTAGATTCAATTCTAAATAGTAGATGCTAAATATTACTTTTAGAAGCACTAAAGAAACCATGAGTTTTTACTCAAATCAATATGAGCCCATTAGTAATGTTGGAAGAATTCAGCCAAATACATTTGTTGATTATGACCAACCTCATCCCTATTCAACATCACCTCCATCACACTTTTCTCATTTTTCATCCATAACCCAACAAAACAATCCCTTTGCCAATCCTCTTCATAACGATATTATCTATTCTCCCATATATCCATATTATGTCTATCAATCCACATATAATCCTCCACCACCTTTTCAATACTCTTCTTTCAATACAACACATCCATTTCAACAAGAAAATACTTATTCTTCCAATTCTACCATGCACTCACCTCCTACATCGCAATCTTCCTATCATCATTCTACCCATAATAAAGAAAGTAGAGGTGAGAAACCATTAGGCCCTTTTATGATGAAATTCCTAAAGCATTTATCAAAAACCTCTCAAAAACCTTCATCACGTAAATTTACTAAGCTCAATCAACCAATGGATATAATTCTCAAGTATTTACTTGACACAAATAAGATTGAACTCCCTTCCATAAGACAACCTGATACCACAACAGATTGGTTTAAACCCGAGCTACATTGTGAATATCATAGAGTAGATGGACATATGACACAAAATTGTAAAGATTTAAGATGTGCAATTCAAGATTTGATTGATAAGGGTCTTTTTAATATAAAGGAATTACAATCTACAACCGATTATAAATCTCCAAGTAAACAATCAAACTCCTACACAACAAATACCAATAATCAATCAAGACATGGGGATCTCCCAAGAACCCCTATTCAATTATCAACAACAAGAAACCAATCAAATATTGCATGTTAATGTGTCCCATCATGATGATATTATTAATATTGTAACAAAAACTACAAATGAGCAACCTCAAGTTCAATCAACTCAATCTGATATTCAAGATATGGATTCCTCATTTGACCAACCTTCAAAACTATCTTTGGCTCTAGAGAATGATCCAAAATGGAATGTAAGCATAGAAAGCTCATCTTTAGAATCAAAATCTCAATCTGAAATCCACTTTGATAGCCAACAACAAGTGATTAATCCTCAAGCAAAGATATCCCTTTTAGAAGTATTACAAATTTATCACAAGGAAACTTTGTTCAAAATACCTAGCCAACAATTTGTTCCTCATCATATTTTCTCTAAGAACATAATTAATGGTGTAAACCCTCTTGAGGTTAACCATATTTCATTCTATGATGAGGATATTCCTTCCTCTACTCCACAAGAAGACTCCTATCTTTACATTACAGGATCTAGTAAAGAAACACTTGTTAGAACTATCATGGAAGATAATGGCTTCTCTCTTAATTTATACACTTATCAATTATTCCAAAATTTCAAAACAAAGGAACAAGATCTTAATGAATCAAATGTTATTATAAAATATTTTAACAATGAAATTCAAGATTGTCAAGGTACTATAATTCTTCCCCTTAATATTGGAACCAAGATCCTGGATACTTTATTCTATGTAGGATATTGCCCTTCACCTTACAACCTACTTCTCAGAAGTCCTTGGATTCATACGATGAGGGTTGTCCCTTCCACTCTTCACCAATGTTTGAAGTTTGAAATTGCAAATAAAATTGTTACCATACATGGTGACCCAACACCATTTGAAGAATATTTAACGGTTGAAACATCAAGTTCTATACATTCTCTATTGTCACAATTATCTTCTATCCATCACTTTTCTTCATCCATATATGATCATCCTTGTTTACCAAATAACACTCATGCATATCTTTCACATATACTTTCTCCATCTTATCAAAACTTGGAATATAATAATAAGAATGAAGAACTTTCTTATATTTCTAATATTTTATTTTGTAACATGATCAATTTTACACATATAAAAGTCAAATCTTTTGCTACATTATTCTACATTATAACAAAGCTTTTGTTATCACTACCTTTTATTCATCACCTTCTATTCTTACCTTCACCTCAACCAGATTATCCTTCAAAACCTCCTTTGATTTTGAAGCAACCTTAGACATGCTATACTCAAATAACCTTGTATAGTGTATATAGATCATCTTGTATATACCACCAATTTCAATTCATAAATTAAAATCAAAATACAAAAAAAATCAAAATCCTCAAAATCTTCAAAAAAAATACTAATGCAACTAAGGACCTTAAAGGTAAATTTGAGCCCAATTGGCTTGGACCATACATTATTACTGCTAAATTTGAATCAGGAGCATATAAATTATCTACCTTAGATGGTAAAGAACTTAAAGAACCCATGAATATTTTGCATCTTAAACGTTACTATGCATAAATTTGGTCATTCTTCATCCTTGTATATATTTGTTTTCAAAATTTTTTATATTTCTTTCAAATTTATAAAAATCCAAAAACATCAAAAATATTCATAATCATCCAAAATCTTCAAAACTATCTATTGCATTTATTTAAGGCACTTGTTAAATTTTTTCTGCTCAAAATAAAAAATAAAACCAAAAATCAAAATAATGATAAAAATATAATAACAGCTATATGCTTGACTCTTTCGAAACCAAATAAAATAAAGAAGAAAGAGAGAGTCCACATCCTCAAAAACTTTCTCAAAAGTGTTCATATATATTTTCTTACAATCATTGCAGTTGTATGTTTCAAATTATTTTGGGATAAATTAGCATTTATTTTGAATCCCTCACTTGCACACTCACAACAAATAAATATCTTGATTTTATCTGGCATGATTACTAATCTCTCTTATATCAAAGTTCACAAAATTCACTTAAATAAAGTTTGAGCATAGAGAATTGATCTTGTTATTTACTTAAACCAAGCACATCTTTTCACAATAAAATGATTATATTTGTAATTTCCATGTTTTGCTACATAGTAGAACCGATTTCTTGAGCGAAAAGTTTCCCCTGCTATCCTATCATGCACATGGTCTAGAATCTTTGAGAATTGGCAAAAGGACAAGCTCACCCCTACCCAGAATAAAAATCCCTTGCTCTACAGCTAATCTGAGCAAGTATCCCTAGCAAAGAAAAAGAAAAGAAAAGTTCAAGAAAAAGAAAAAAGAGAAAAGAAAAATGTTATTTCAGCAATGTTCCAAGCATTATCAAGCAAAAGAAATACAAACAAAAAAATAAGCAAAGTTCAAAAGAAAGCAAGAAAGCAATAAAATCCCTTTCCCTACCCTTTGAAAAGAAAAGAAGGGCTGATGAGCTTGAATCCCTGGAATTCTCAATTATTCGAAAACTGTGAGGTAAGCCCCATAACAGGTGGTTTGTGCCCAACCTGCTTGGCCTTGGGTAACTCCTAGCATGGTGATATGTCTGTCACATTAGCGACCTTCTTTTGTACAGACCTATGTCTGCTTATGGATTAGCTAGCTCTTGATAATCCGACCTACATAGTAGCCTAGTATGGTTATATGCATCTACATCATGGTTAATGAACACTTATTTGGTTTCTTCAAATCACTTGTATCATATTATCTTGCTCAAAACTGGTAAATGAACAATGCAATTGCACACACATTTGTATTTGAGAGATTTTGTGTATCATTATGATAAATCAAGATCGGAAATGAATTCACATATGCACATGGGATTCCTTATAAATCTAACTTTTGTCTTCAAAATAATTTGAAATATTATTTTTGCAACTTGTTTGGAATAAATCAAGTACAGTCGTTTACTACAAAGACAACTATATAATAGAAAAATCAAAAAATTTCTTTCAAACTACACAAAACATAAACATATATATCTGGTTGACTTTCGCGACGATGGTATAGTTTCAAAACCAAAATTGGAATTTTATGCCTAGCGCAAGTCCTCATTTTCATATTTTCTGTTCATCAAAAATCAATCATGCAATAAAACTATCTTTTTTGGATTTTCGCGATGATGGTATAAGTCTATACCTACATATTCTATGCCTAGCGCAAACCATTGTAACAATTTTATTCCCCATTTATTAAAAATCATGAAAACCATATGACTTAAATCATTATTTTACACAAATTATGCTTTTAAAAAGCAAACCCATTTTCATTATTTCATGTCATTATGTCAACCTTTTGTAATGATGGTATAATTCCTAAAGAATTATCCAAAAATTTTATCACACTTAGGAAATTATGCCTAGCAAAAAATCATTTGAACATCATTTCATGCACAAACATTTTTCATGAAAATCTGAAAACAAACCATCATCATCATTATCATTTGCACTATTGCACCAAAGTCTTAAGACAGTTTCTTAAGCACTCTTTTACTTTTTAACAATATTTCTATAAATGGGACTAGCTTGACGACCGAGTGAGCAACGACTCCATGAAATGGTCTATAATAGCGACAATGTCCTTTGAAATTATTGTTAGAAGTCTCTTTTTTTTATTTTTACATTTCATTACAACAAATCAATTTGTTACATCAGATTATTTCATTTAAAATATCACCACATGACATTCACATTGCAATATCTCCAACGACATAATTACATCCAATTATCAAATCAATCAATCAAAACATAAAAGCATCATAAACATACACAAGACACAAGTCATATGATCAAAAATATCTCATCTATATATGTCACAAATATATGTACATCATCAAAACCGGATTGGTATGCCACAATCTGTACCTCGGCATACTCAATCCTCTATCAACAAAAACAAATATAATACAATGTCAATCCCGCCCTCTAGCCTCGAGAGCCCCTCGATCTCTCTATCTCATCTCCTCCCCTGCCCTGAGGTGGACGAGGTGGCCCCATCACAGTCTGTGTAGTCCTCGTCCTCGACCGGGACGTGGTCCTCGATGACCCGATCCTGATCGGATCTGCGATGTTAGCTGGCAGGGGTAGTCTGTCCGCCTCTGGCACCAGCTGGAAGTATAAAGTCTGATAGAATGTCAGCTGGGCGATAGCCCGTGTCAACTCCCTAGAGCTCGCCCCTCCGCCCCGTGCCCTGAGGCGTGCAATCTCATCCCGCAGCTGTGACACCTCAGCCCGGTGTTGTGCAGCCGCATCCCGTAGCGTCCGCACCTGGGCCTGTAGATGATCTCTCTCCGCCCGGAGAGTAGCCATCTCGCTACTCTCTCCTGTGTCCACACCCTTGCCCTTATCGGGCGATGGTGGCCTCTGTGGAGATGGGGGTCTCGCCTCCCTCCTCTCCCTCTCTCTCTCGTCGTGGCCGCTCCCGTGCTCGTGGCCTCCTCGCCTCTCTCCCGCCGCGACCCCGGGCTGCCTCCATCACCGCCCGGCACCGCCTCCCTATCCGACGCACAACCGCATGGATCGGACCCTATGCCCTCGTCATCCGAGGAGGGCGGATGCCTGCGTACCAGGCATCGTAGCCATCGGCTACTCTTGCGTCGTCCCCATCCACTGGGCCGGATGGGGGCATCATCTCGTGTCCCGGCTCCGAACCGCCGCATGTCGGGAGCCCCGCTAACCGTAGTGTTATCCCGGATAGTCCGAGAAAACTCGTAATCTCCGAGGGATGGGATCCCCCGCCGTAGACCGAACCGCCTCAAAACTCGGTCGTACCTATGGAGCTCCACCTCTCCCCTCTCCATCCTCGACCAAGCAAACTCGCCTAACGCGAGCCAACTCCTGTCCGTCCTCTGGCCACCCTGGATGCTCCCTCCATGGCCTCCAGGTGATCTGGTCCGGGACTAAGTCATCTAATAGCCTCCGGGACATCGACAGGTCGATCCGTCGCTGTGCCCCTCTCCGGAGCCACCAGTAGAAGACTCGGGGCCTCTCCCCGTCAACCCCTGTCAGAGGAAGCCCTACCGGCCTTCGCACCGCAATGTGCTCCCAACACCAAACCTCGTAGTAGCGATGTCATAACCAGACATCGGCCGCCCTTGTACACGACCCCATATAGGATCCCCGTACAACCGACATAGAACAAAACCGCCCCATGAGAACCTGTACCCGTGGTCCCGCATATCGTAGATCACATCTACGAGCATCCACGACACCCTGCACCCGCTCCGGTGGCACAACAGAAGTCCACCAACTACTCCAGCAAGAACCCGTGTGAGTGTAGATGCCCCGGGCATCTGGCGTAGTGCCTCGATGTTAACTCGCCCTTCTCTAGGGTGAAGCTCGGGTCACCGCACAGTCGTCCCATAGCGCGGCCCTGATTGGCCATAGGTGTAATGAGCCATCCTTGTATGGGGATTCTCAGAATCCTCCATACATCCTCCAAAGTGGGAGTCATCTCCCCTATGGGTAGCCGAAAACATGAAGAGCCCGGATACCACCTCTCTGCTAGGGCCGTCAGTAGCCCCATGTCCGTAGAAACTTGTGGCATCTCTGCCACATGCAGTAAGCCGGCTCCGTGCCAGCTGATCCCGTTATGCCTGTGTAAGAGCGGCCAAGTCATCTCTCAACCCGCCGTATTTCCACTCCTTGCTCTTTAGTAATCCTCTCTGCAAACATAAACAACAAAACAACAAGCAATCATTAATAAACAATTCAAGTAATTAATAATGCAAGTTAAAATTCAATTTTATGCAATTGATGATATCGCCCACTATTGGACGATATCGTCCCAAATTTGAGCATAATCGTCTCCGATTTCGTAGTTCGAAATCGTCCCTAATTTGACGAAATTTCTCATCGCTTTCGCCATCGGGAAATTGCCGAAATTGAGACGATTTCATCGAAATCGGGACGATTTCGTCCCGACGACGTCGACGGCCCAAAAACGGCCGCGATGCTCAAAAATCATCTAAAATCTACCTAAAAAGCATGTAAAGTTAAATTAAAGCATTCTAGATCAGTCTGGACTCTTACCCGTAGACCGCGTCGGACCTCTGTCGATCTGTGCGTCGTCTCCACCATTTTTGCTTCAGAGCTCTAAAACTCAAAAAATGAACAGTAAAAATGAATTAGGGTTTTACCCTATTTTTCTTAATTTTATTCAAACATAATTTTTTTCTTTTTCGCGTTTTTACCTCAAACGTTCGATTTGGGTAAAAACACGGAGGGGGCACCATAGTAAGTTGTCGTACGATTCGACCAAGAATCGTCGCCTAAAAATGGGAATAATTTTTGCTTTCTCGTAGATCGAGAAGAACTCATCTTTAACGCATTTTCTTCGAAAAATTCGCTAAAGAGGGGGCAAAATGTAGCACCCTAAAATTGGCGCAGTAAAAATTACAATAATTACATTCACCTTAGTAAATAATTTAAAATTCAAATTTAACCTCCCAAACCGCCCGTTAACCGTCGAGAAATCCGTTTCCCCTTTTTTCGTGCCATTTTTAGAGGTTGTTTTGACCGTTTGACGATATCGTCGCCGATCAGACGATATCGCCCCAGATTTGACGATTTCGTCTGGACTAGGACGTCCAGACGAACTTGTCGCAAAACTAATTTTGCAAAGTTGGAATCTGCTCCAACGGGTCTCCAATCTAGGTAGAAGCGTGTCTGCGCCATTGGGACCCTCCCCCCGTTGGAGATCTCCCAAATTGGGATGATCTCCAACCTCCTAACTACTCCCCTAAGCCTATTTAGTCTCTAGGATTTTCCCTTCCCAACCCCTGGCCGAAAATTCTCTGCAAGTTAACTCCATTCACGTTAAAACATCCCTATTTTCCATTTGCACTAGTTCCACATCAATTTTGTTGTAGGTACATCACTGTTTTTCAGTCGGAGCCAGCACCTATCGTCGCCGACGAACCTGTTCAGATCGGAGGCGAACCTATCGAATTCGAGGCGATTTCATACTGATGCGAGACGATCTCGACTACAGTCCGTATTAAGGCAATCAGTGCCTGAAGTTTGCGTTTCTCAACCTTTTCTCTGTCATTTTATTCTACAAATTAGATAGTCTATTCAGTGTTTTATGTCATTTTGCATTTGGAGTTCACCCATTTAGATTAAGTGCATAATTAAATCCTAATTATCATCTAATTAGCACGATTCATTTCTTCTCTCGTGTTTAAGTTCCAGCTTTGATAACATTGCTGCCATTTTATATCATTTCCCTCTGTTAGCACCGTAGCACTTTTTGTATTTTGCATCTGTTTTCGGTTTTGCGGGTCTCTGACGAATTCGTCTGACGAATTCGTCAGATCTCGTACGATCTTGTCTGATTGCAGACGATTCTGTCGAATCTCAGACGATCCAGACTGCTTCAACATCAGAATCTTCTTCAAACATCCGGATCAGGTATTCCTCATTTGTATTCTGTAATCTCTCTATTTTTCTGTCTTTAAATCTGTTTTCTGTATTCATTGAACTTGCATTTTCATATAGATTAATCTAGATTCATTCGGCCAAACCTAGGATATGAGTGCTTAAGGTTAAAAACGAACACATTTAAACACATTCCAAAACCTAGGCGTGGAAACTGTCGTTAAATGTTTCCCGGTGAACCCACCATCCGTCGAAAAATCATCAAAATACACCTCCCTTGAGAGGCGGGACCTTCGCAAAGTCCTCTCAGTCCGAGGTACCGCGACATCCTTTTCCCATCCTCCTTCCGGGCACGGATCCAATAGCCTGAAGGTAGGGATGCGAAAAATTTGGAGCGATACACTTTTTCTCATTTTACCCCTCACATTTTCCACTACCAAGAATATTGATCTATTTATTGTATCTTATCTTCTCTGATATCTCCCCCCTTATCTAGTTTCTAATCTTGATTCCTTCATTGTCACCCAAATTCAAATTTCCATCTGGGTTTGAATCCCTATTCACCATTCAAATTTTCCCACCCATTCCTTTTTGTATTTATTTTGTGATTGACCCAATTGAACCTATTCCAATTTTATTATTCCTAATACCATCCCTCAAGTATTTTCTTACCATATTATTTGACACAATAAAATTCAATGCCTTAGAACTACTCTAACTTGAAATCATAAAAAGGATAATTTTTGAACTATAAATGAATGTGCACCATAGCGTCTGAAGCTTCAATGATAATAACCATGAATTTTAAAATATATTCCTCTAGCACCATGATTTCTCAAAATTGGACCATAGGAACTGTATACAATGCCAATAACTTCAAACTTGGCTTGAACCACATAAAACTTCCAAATACCCTTTTGATTCTCCTTACAGAGTGTGTACCCTTAAAAAAATATTCTTTCATTTTATTTAATATAAAACATGTTCTTCCAAAACCTTTAAATTAATTATTAATGCTTTTAAGCAATAGAATATCACTTACAATATCTAAAATTTCAACCAATTTGCATGTATAGAGTCATCCAACAAAGCAAACAAGAGCAACTCTATCAACTCACAAGTCTATATTTATTTTTGCCTATTAAAATGTAAATACTTAATAAAGTTTCATTGCAAAAAATTTCCTAATATGCAAAATCAAGTACCTTGTGGCAATTTATAGCAAATCTCTTCCAAGGATTTCAGACAAGAATCACCTAAAAACCTTGGACACAAAACCCTAGATCTGTAATTTTTCTCCTAGTACTGTCAGTAATCATTCCTTTGCAAGTAATATTCTAGTATGGTAGCACATCTTAAAGATTCAGAAGTCTTCATGCATGCCTGGAAACCATCTTAACTAAACCTATATTTTCATCAAGTATCACCTAAAAACCCTAGTCACAAAATCCTAGATCTATAATTTTTCTCTCATTGCTCCGGTGGTTGCTTTTAATTTACGTACAAAACAAATTGAATGTAATATTTTATTATATAATCTCTATTAGCCTTGGTTAACCTTGTTATGGTTAAACCCTATTATGACTTGTATTACCAAAACCCCTTATGTTATGTCAGCTTAGGTTAAAATTTAAAATATAAATGGGGTTTTGGTATTTCTATAAATACCCCCTCATACTCATCATTTTTTTTAGTGTTGTGTAATTTTATTTAAAAATATAGTGATTATTTATGGTGCCTATGGATGCCCCTAAATCTCTTTCATTCTTCTTTTGCTTTCTATATAATATTTGAGTAAATGTTGTGCTTCCATTCATTTTTAGAATTTTTTTTTGAATTCCAACATATAGATAGTATTGAAAAAAATAAAATATATTGATAATATAAATAATGCACTCGAATAAATCATATGTTACATTATATGATATTATGATTATGGTGATAATTTAACTCAGCTATATTTGTATTCCTAATATTTAAATTATTTCTTTGTTAGATTTCAACTAACCTCTATGTTGAATTAATGATAAGTTAACAATACAAAAAGCTTATTGGCTTAAATGGGTAATTTACCTATTCATATTAATAATTCAAATGTTTAATACAATAATAGAATGATCTTAGTTATAATATAAATTGAAATCTCATTGGTTGGATCCAATATATAAAATATACATCCATGGCTACCATAAAGTTGATATTACATGGATGCATAAGAAAAGGTTACATACGTATGACTTAACACTCCCTTAAGCTTCATTTGATATGTATGAAATTGTTACTTTCCAAGATAAACATGTGAAAACAACCCTACTTGAAACCACTTTATCCTTCAAAATTAAAATGTAACATAATGTTTGGGTTCACCTTTATCCTACTAAGAATAATACAAAATAAAAGTTTTGGGAGTTAATACTACAAAATTGATATTATAAATATACCTAAAATTATATAATATTCAATCTCATCAACTCTACATGGTAAAAAAAACAAGAAATGACATGACAATGTTGATAAACACTATAAATAATAGATTAACCATTATCTTTTTTTTATTGATAAAAAGAGGTTTTGAAAGGGACCCCAAGCCTTTTACAAAATGGAAAACCAAAGGGAGGCATCTAGAAAAGGAATGATCTCAACAAACTGACAAAAAAAAGAGGCTGACACAAAGAACAAATAAGGAATGCGAGACCAACTCCCTAGGACAGACAAAAAGTGAGGAACCCAAACACCAAAAAGGTAGGGAAACCGGAAACACCCTAGCTACTCAGAAGTCTCAAGAGGATCTTGATATTCATCATTGGTGGTTTGATCATCATCCAGGTCCTAAGTGCTCACATTATTTTGATTCTTGATGTTGTTGATCTCCTTAACAACTTGAAGGAGAGTCGAGGTCAAATTTACCAGGTCATCCAAATTGGCCAAGGGATCAAGATTACCTCTCATCTGAGACCAACTAGAAGTACTACAAGGGGAAATAACTTCCTTGAGGGAGAGAAAATACCCAGGGATGTATTTAGACTTCTACTTCTTGTGAGTTGTGGAAGACTCTTCAAGAGCCTCCTTGTCTTGATTGATAACAATGATATTTTTAAGATTTTCTTTGAAAGCCTTTCTTCTGGTTGAGCGATGCTAGGTGGAAGGTGGGGTGTTTGAAGAAGAGGTAAAATTTAACATTTTTTCTACTTTGGTAGTAGCAACATTGTCATCTTCCATATCATTATCACTCAAGGCCTCCTTCTAGGGTGTCCCTTGACTAGGGGTCGATGTAGAAGGATGAATCGTAGGGCTACCAACAATAGAAAGGAAGGTCCTTTGGGCTTGAATTTGTAATGCATGATTGTAAATGATCAAGTGGATACCTTGATGCTTTGGGTGGGTTGAATTATCCTCCCTGACACTCGCAATTAAAATTTTCATAGACCTAAAAAGGTACTCAGGGACATTGATACTCTTTATGTCATGCAGGCGGTTTAAAAATGCCAAATGAAAACTCTTAAGAGGTGAACTGGGTTTGTCGATGGTGAAATATTTCATAATAGGTATTAAGGCCCTATTCCAAGGTATTGGAAGGACTTCTTTGATAATATAACTTTTCTCTTTTACCATATGCTTCCCATTATCTTTGAAGTGACCAAGCTCTACCACCAAGGAGTGTTTATCATAACAAATGAGGTCACTATTATTAACTAACTCTGTCACCTTGGCCAAAAAGTGAATGGTAAATTTGAACGAGATTCCTCAAAGTGTCACCCAACCATTATCTCAAGATTTTGTGAATTCCATGGATAATTCAGGATCACTTCCATCGAAGTTATGTAGAAAGGACATGAAACTATGGTTACCCATAATATCCTCAACAATAGTGTCAACTTGTAGAGTCTCTAGTTTGAGTAGCACCATCTTGACCTCATGAATCCTAGAAACCTACCACTAGAAACCAAATATAAGAGCAATCCAAATGGTCCACTGAAGCATGAACCATACAATCCACCAAATCATAAACCAAACAAACCATCATTGAGGTTCAAGCATAATTGAAATTAGATGGGGATAATAACCTTTTGACCTACAATTTAAAACTATTCAGGAAGTTGAATCGATCCTAGATTCACATGCCACCTATTTTGGAGGTTTTTCTCCTCTAATATGATTGATAGAATACCTTGATCCAGGAAATCCTAGGTGCAAGTGCCCAATCCATGTCAAGAATACCACAACTAATGACGTCAATGCACAATATGAAAAATGGTATTAAAATTGTAGCCTCAGTACTCAAAGATAGGGTAAGATAATCTCGTTCACACTCTCAAAGATTAACCATTATCTTACTATAAATAATAATAAAAAAATTTACAATGATGAGGGATTTTTGCAAAGTATTTATTTATATTCTCAAAAATACATAAATCTACAATGAATAAGAAATTTATGAATCTTGTACTTGTGGATATGGGTCCTTAAGCACAAGCCTAAATTGGGGTCTTAACCAAGTACCTAATTTATAATTTATCAAGTAATATACCTATAGTGAAGCATCACTACACTAGGTAAATCTTGCCTCCAAACGTAATTTTGATCAAAGTGTCCACCTGAATATAAAATGAAGGAGCCCAAAGCTTCTACTACTTATGAAGCATCTGAATCCAGAAGACCATCCAAAATGCAAGTGAGGAAGAACAACCACTACCAATCGATGCTAAACCTAAAGCTCCATTCACCAAAAACCTTACCCCAACCACCAAACCAAAATAAAAAAGAACTCAATAACATTTCTAGTGGTGGCTAAAGTAGGTCTTGATTACACTTGGAACCACCTAGTCATTTTGATGAAGGAAAAAGGAGGACCACTTTTATCAAGACCTTGGTTTGACCAATTTTCATGGCCTTTTCTCTTCCTTATAAAGTAGAGACTATGAAGTTGGTCCCTTCCCTTGACTAAGGAGGTTACTTAGTCCCTGGTGCTATTCCAAGTTGATACCAATTGTGAATCATGAGGACTAAGGCTCATTCCTCATTTGAGAGGAAGGAAAATGTGAGGAGGCTAAGTGGAGAGGCAGCAAGGCAAGTATCTCCCCTCCCCTAGAGAGAGCCTAATACTTAAGGGTTAGGAAATAACAAAGCAACTTGAAATACTTTTAGCTACAAATTTCTCCCTAAACCTTTAGGCTTGCTGGGTCCCTAAAAACCTCCTCATGATACATGGTGGAAGAGGAGTCCTTAGAACCAAGACAACTTAGAAGGTGACAATTAACATCTTTAAAGGGTTCATTGAAGAACATCTTCACCAAAAGAAACATGCTAGGAATGCAAGAAAATCCAAGCACCACATACCACTAGAAATAAAGTAACTCAATGGCATTCAGTTTGATAGCAACATTTATGATTGAAAATCCCCAAGACCCTTAGATCACTTTTTACTGATGCTAACTAGTCTAAGAAAATTTTGGACAAATTTTTTGAATTTGTGCATAGATTTTGGGGAGAAATTTTCCTTCTTATAAATATCTCTTCATTGTAATTATCGAAAGCCATCCATTCTTCTAGGATTGATTTCCTTCATTCTCTCTTATGTATCAGCCTTACTCGAGCCTTATGTTATTGATCAATTATTTTTTGAACCTCTTCTCCTTGCATGTATGTAACTTAGATTTTACACTAATAAGAAACTATGACTATTTATGAAATCCTTATCCTGGTTTTGGTGTAGGTGTTCTATTTTTATGCATGACTAGGGGGATCGATGTTCCTCATGCACTATCAAATACTATGCATGTGTTCACTTCAACCCACTATGGCATAGAGAGTCTCTTATACCTTTGGCACATCGCCACCCTTAGATAGGCTAGTTAGGTTTATTATTTTCTTTTACTACTTTCCTTTATTTTTCCATTTTCCTTGGCAAAGAAACCTAGTAGAGTAGGCTAGAGTAGGAAGGATAGACAAGCATCAAAGATCACATCAAGTCAAGGAGTTAGCCTTGGTAAAAAACCTAGAGGTCATCTAAAGGAGTTACATCCCACGCTCCTTAGACTTTCTAGGTCTGGCACCCACATAAGGTGTATGGAATCATATGCATACACTTGGAGAGATGAGAACAATCTCAACTATAGGGGTCATAGTGCCCAGAGCACAAGGGTTTTTTTAGGCCCCCAATAGTCCAAACCAGAATACATTGGTAGGACACAAGCCATGAAGATTCATCCCTTGATTAGAATACAAATTGAGATTTTAATGAAGACCTCGATCATTAGCTTGTTGAAGCACTCTAAAATTCACCTAGTAACTCCAATATAAAATAAATATCCAAAAGAAATCACCATCATGAATCAATATTATGATAGAAGCATTTGTTTGGTTTAGTAGATAACATCTCATGACTTTGTTGGCTAACGAATTAACCAAATCTAAAAACCCCACTGAGTATTGAACCTAGGTATGGTGGGAAGAATCCCAACATGGAAAAATAAAATCCTTCTAGTCACCCAATCCTACCAGATACATTGATTCTTACTCTAGAACTAGAGTCCATACCCAAATTCATTGGATAAGATGCAACTACCATGCCAGAGCACCTACACCATATAATAACCCTTTGTACCATTCATAATGTGATCATGTAGAACAAGGCTTTGAGGCTGCTAGTGAAATATTTTAAAGGAAAAGTACAAGAATGGTATGTGTCCCATATTGTGTAGTCAATAAGGGACTAGGAGCATCTAGCCATCCAATTGGTAGATGGATTTGAGAAGAAAAAATATGGAGTCTTGTTGCTAGAGCTCTTTATGATTATTAAGTGAGATCCCACAAAAACAATGGGTGATTTCAATCTATGATTTCACAAAACTTGGCATACTATCCTGGATGAGATCAGATCGTCCCTAGGTATCACACTCATTTTATATATTAAATATTTCAATTCAAAGATTTCCATGATGATCAAAATCCATGGATGGAATTATTTTCCTACTACCTATTAGATTTTCCTTCAAGAAAAAAATGGCCTCATAATGAAAGGAAAGCTTCATCCAAAACCTCCAAAGCCTACATCTCAATCCATACCAAGTTCTCGATCATTCACAAATCTACTTGTCCATCCTTCCCCTTGCCACCTAAGCCTAACCTCCTCACTTGCATTTAAAATGAGTGAGATGAGAAGAAGGGTATTGGTTCTTTCAGAAGAATTATTCATCCTAAGGGAACAATGTAGGAGTAAAGGTACCCCCTATTATCAACCTTGGAAGCATTTTTTCTAGGGGTACCCAATCATAGACTATTAGCCAGTTTCAATGGCTTGTTTTAGATATCAAATATGGAAAATTTTTAAAACTCTAGTAGGGATGTAAGGGAAGTAAAAATCGATGGTACCATTTTAATATTGGCCAATCTCTCACCAATATATCAATAGCTCTACGATACCTCCTATAAGACAAGTTCTATTTTCATGGAGAAAATACATAATAAGTACAACAAACACTCGAACACATGGGATACCATTAAGCATGGATCGAAGGAAAATATGCTTTAAATAGATAATCAAGTAGTGGATCTTAAAGAGCCCTAGGAAATCTGGTTGATCAAACAAGAGGAGGTGACAACCATCACAAACTATCCAAAGAGGTAGACATCATATATTTTGACAAGTATCAATGTTAGAAAATGGTTTTCCAAGGAGGTCCCCAAGCCGAGGAAAGAGAGGATCGATCCTCGGTCATGATCGAAACCCATGCCAAAAGGATATTGAAAGGAGGTAATGATGAGATAAGAAAAAATAAAAATGCAGCCTTCAAAGTTGTCTTGTAAATCTAGTAACCATCAGTACCTCCCTACTAAAGGCAATGACTCCAGCATTGAGATTTTCCCAATGGGTTACCAAAAGAGAGGGGGGGTAAGAGTATGAGGAGCTTAATCTAGTGGTTGACCTCCCACCATAGCATCAATACATTCCCTAGGATCTAAATCTAGAGTCAGGGGAAGGCCATGTAAAAGGCCAAAACCCAAAGGCTCAATAAATAGTGGCCAAGCCAAAGGTCATATCCCAAAGGGTAGCCCAATGCAAATGCATAAAAGAAACATATACTAAAGATCCAATAAAATAAAGCAAGAGGACCCAACTCCAAGGAAAGGCACATCTAGTTTGAAGAAAGAAGAGATGCATTATTGAAGTCTAGTAAGCCAATCTTGTTAAGGCCTTTAATTGCATCGATATGGTATGAACACCCAATGCAAGGGGTGACCCATTAACCCAATGGGTCTTTGCACATAATATATATATAGATTATAATTATTATAGGTCTACTTAACTAATTTAGGACATGAGTGGGTTCAGACTCACAACAGAAGGATTAGAATCATGCATGGATGAAGGATAATGTTGTTAAATATTAAGGTATGTACACCAACCCAACGAGATTAGTAGAGGCTCTTTTGATCAGTTGAAGGACAACCACTATACTCAGGTGGAGGGAAGCATGGAAGATGATGATGTTCCCCAGATCCTAAGCATGAGTAAATAAGTCTCCACATGTTTGTTTGTCATTAGCAAGTTAGCACTATGGGGGTAAACCTTGGGATTCATCTAGCCGATGTAGCCTATAAATTAAGGTGCACGCCATTCCAAGTCTCCATAAAATCTTGAATGAAGTTGTCTTCAATGCCATATTTCTCTAGACACACCTCACTACTATAGAAGCCTCATTATTTACCATATTCATACTCAGTGCCCAATGGACAAGGCCCTTTTCTTTGGGTTCCTTAACTCCTACTAGTAGGATTTCCCCTGAGTATCCAAAGTTGTATTGAAGATTCACTACACCAGGAAAATCCTACCTCTAAATGCAATTTTGATTAGAGTGTCTACTCAAAGCTAAAATGAAGGAGCTCAAAGCCCCTACTACTTACAAAGTACTTGAAGCTAGAAGAATGTCTAGAATGCAATCAAGGAAGAATAACCACTACCAACCAATGTTGAACCTGAAGCTCCCTTCACCATGAACCTTAGCCCAAATACCAAACCAAATCCAAACAAGGAATTAATATTATTTTCTATGGTGGCTAAACTAGGTCATAATAATACTTGGAACCCCCTAGCCATTTTGATTATGGCAAAAGGAGGACCGCTTTTATTAGGACCTTGTTTTGACTAGTTTTTGAAGTCTTTTCTCTTCCTTGGAAAGCAAAGACCATGAAGTTGGTGTTAGCATATATTATTTCATTTATTTTATTTAGTGTATGTTAGGTTTTCCTTCCATAAGCCAACGTATTATTTGCATAATTTAGCATAGGCTTATATTAGGAGTTCTAATCTTGGGCATAGAATATTTTATTGAATATTATTTGGTGGATTGGTTACTGGCTAGTCTAATCCATCATTTGTAAATATATTTTGCACATATGAATAGAATTTTTGTTCAATTGCTTACAATGGTATCAAAACCAATGGTTTTCTGCGTTGATTTTACCTCTACCAACAGCTGACTGTGAGATCATATTGGTGAGCCTCCAACTATGCAAAAAATGACACGTTAGTTATTGCTTGACATAGATAAAAGAAATATCTTGTTGTGTGCAGCCCCTATTCAAAATTTTTCCTCATAGCAGCTTTTGTTCCCTATTTCAATAAAATGGTAGATTTTGATTTAAAAAAATGAACCAGAGTGGCAGCCGCTCATGGCCAAAAGTGGCCAGAACAGGCCCATCTTCATAGAGCTATCTACACTCGTGCTCAGCCAGGATTGTGTGTGAATTTTTTTTTTTTTTTTGGGTCACGCCTAGGCCCATAACAATGCATAATTGCATGTAGGCCAAATCCCTATCGCCTAGCAATGTGTAACCATGACCAAGAACGATCGTAACCAGGGCCAAAGGTCATACCAGATTGGCTCAGATCGACCTATATTGGCTTCAATCAACCATTCCTCAATCACTAAGATCGATCACCACACTGATTCAAACCTAGAGAATCCCTGTGTCAATGCCTAGTTAAATCCCTGCATCATAGTGAATCGTGCAGATCTGAGATGCTCATTAAGGATAGACCTAAAACCTCATAGTTCTACCACACCTACAAATGAATATTTGACGTGGGTATTCAACTCGTACATAGCAGCAGATCCATCATGCACTGCTAGTACAAGTAAATTACAAGTCATGTGAAAATCCTCAGTCTAAGGGTGGGTTTATAAAAAAAATATTTTTAAATATTCCTTTTAGTGTAGATCGTCACACCTAGTAGATCGTGCATCAGAGCAAAGAAATTACAACCCTAGGAGAAAATCGTAGGCGCCAAATGCAAAATAAATAAAAATAGCCCTCCTAAACTTTGTTATCCCTCCAATCACATCGTGTGATAAATATTGGATACACGTGGTGACTTCATTTTTTATTTGTGTGAAATCAGAATAGTTTATCACGTGGTAGCATACGTGTGGATCGAGCATCAACAAGGGCTGAATAATTTTTTGTTTGTGTGGGATGTTTAATCCCACATTCAAGTTGGGACAGCTTGCACAAGAACTTAAGAGTGCAGGGGCACACTAAGACTTTTGACCACCTTTTGGTGGTCAGTCTTCCTTTCATGCGGAGGTCACCTAGTTGTACCAGTTGGTGGCATGTGGACACCGTTGACTACTGCGGGCTCGCTTTCTTGTTTGACTCACTAGTTGACATTGGAATCTATGCTGCAGTGAATGAACCGAAGCTCCCAAAGGATGTTCGCTTGGAGGATTTGGAGCTCCCAAAGGTTCCATATTTTTTTGTTTTATGCATTTTATTTTTAAATTTCGTTAAATTACTTGTTTAATTAATTTTTTTAAAAACTTTGCACAAAACTTGTTATTTTGCAAAACAAAAACACAAAGGGGACACCTCAAAATTTTGTTGTTTTTTGCAAATAAAATTCAAAATAAGGGCAAAGCAAAATAAGTGAATATCATTTTGTAAATCAAACTATTGCAAAATTTTTGTAAAAATGTGCATTTTAGGTTGAATCCGATACCTAATTGGCATTGTAAAAGGTGCATTTTTAGTTGAATTTGACACCTTCCAAAAATATAAATTTGTGGGCATGAGAAAATGGATGTATTATGTGAGAGCACTAATGATCACCATATGATGATGTTGATGCGAGAGCACTAATGATCATCATTCTTGCCACTGTTGATGAAGTTCAACCACACATTTGTGATAAAGAGCACGCAAAATATGCATGGGATACATTATGCACAATATATGAAGAAAATAATCAAGCCACGATCCTTAAACTTCAATCCTAACTTCACATGCTTAACATGAAAAATGAAGAGAGTGTAGAAGTGTTTCTTTGCAATGGTTGAGAAAGTAGAAGATAAGCTCTTAACCTCAATTTTTTGAGAGCTTTACTATATTCCTTCAGAATGATGGTCACTTCCCTTCAAGTGTCTAATAGATAAGTCACTTTTGAAGAGTTAGTTAATTTGCTTCAACAACACAAAGTAGATAACAACCATAGAGATGAAGTGTCCAACAATACATTATTTTCTAAGAAATATAGAAATAAGCAAAAAGGCTACTTTCAAAAGGGGTCTTCCTCGAAGGGTTCCAACACCAATTCCTCATAAAAGACACCTCAAAAATAGAAGAGGTACTGCAATATTTATGAGATGGACAATCATGACACCAACCAATGTTGGTTCAAGAACAAGCAACCACAACAAAAAAGGGCCAAAACAAACCATGAATAAGAAATAGACAATAGAAGGGAAATATTGCTATTGAAGATTCAAATTTAGATTTTGAGAGGGCACACAAGGTGCTCATGACTCAAACGAATCCCAAATAGAAAGATAATATTTGGTACATTGATTCTGGAGCCAACAAACACATGACTAGTGATAAAAGGTGGTTTGACACATTTGAGGCAAAATAAGGCAAACTGGTAATAATTACGATGATAAGACCTACAAAGTCCAAGGAGAAGGTAATTCTTTAGTAACTCTTCCCGATGGAAAATACCAAATTGAGAAGGTCCTATATGTACCAAGGTTGACCAACAACTTGTTGTCAGTGCCTCAAATTCTGGATAAACATATGGTGGTTGAGTTCAAAGTTATTAATGGATAAAATTGTTGCTACATTACCAATAAGGGTAAACATATTACAATGGCTTCCTACAAACATGGTTTATTTGTATTAGATGCTATCTATACTCCTCATGTTGCCATGGCTACAAACTCAAAAGAAGCTACTTCCTTATGGCACAAATAGTATGGGCATCTAATTTTAGGCTATCTACTCGAATTGAGTAAGCATGAGATGGTGTTAGGTTTACCGAACGTTTCCCATACTTTTCTTGTTTGCTCAGATTGCTTAGCAGGAAATCAATATCGAGTACCATTTGAATTGAGCTCTTCAAGAGCTAAAATACCATTAGAATCGATACACACTTATTTGTGCTAACCAATGCCAAACAATTGGGGTGGAAAGAAATACTTTTAGTTGTTTGTTGATGACTACTCACGAAAGATGTGGATTTTTTTTTTGCAGCTGAATTCTGATACATTCTCATATTTTCAATAATTTAAGAAGCTTGTTGATAAATAATCAGGATGTACAATCAAGGCCCTCTATTCAGACAGAGGGAGGGAATTTACCTCCAATGAGTTTTCAAAATATCTCACTAAACATGGGATAAAAAGACAACTTACTACCTATACCCCTCAACAAAATAGAGTTGTTAAAAGGAGGAATTATTTCATCATGGAGATGGTTTGATGTATTCTCATAGGTGAACATCTTGGGCAACAATATTGGGTAGAATTTGTCACTACTACGGTGTATCTCTTGAATCGAGCACCCATAAAAGCTCTTCAAGGAGTTACACCACAAGAAGCATGGAGTGAAATAAATACCTCCATTTCTCATCTCAAAATATTTGGATGCAAATCCTTCATGCACATTCCAAATATGAAAAAGCACAAGTTAGATGAGAAAACCCTACAATGTATCTTTCTTGGTTATGATGAAGAATCCAAGGGGTATCGATTGATTGACCCTAAAACCAAGAAGATTCATATAAGTCGAGATGTGGTATTCGATGAAGCTCCCAAGTTGGATACACTAGAAACAAGCAAAGACACATCTCCTACTATATACCTAGATTTTGAGGAGCCTAAGGCAAGGACTCCCTCAAAATAGAAGAAAACTCCAAAATGGTATACTAGCACTATGAGAGACACAAAATTGGATGCACCACCTGATCTCATTTTAGATCAACCACATACTTGAAGTATGTCTCATCAAGAAAGAGAAGAAATTGAAGATGCAAAATATGCATATGAAGAAGAAGAAGAAGACAGGAGTGAATAAGAAGATTACAGTTTCATGACTACAATTGTGGAGCATGAACCCACTTCAGTACAAGAAGCTCTGAGTGTACCTCAATGGAAAGTAGCTATGAATGTTGAAAATATGTCTCTTATGAAGAATAAAACATGGTATTTAGTTGATCTACCTATTGTTAAGAACCCCATTGGCTACAAATGGGTATACAAAGTCAAGTATAAGGCAAATGGAACTATTGATAAGCATAAATCCTACCTTTTTACAAAGAGTTATGCTAAAAAAGAAGGTATAGACTATGAAGAGACATTCACACCAACTACAAAAATGATAACCATTCATGTACTCTATGCAATGGCACCACAGTTCAGATGGAAGATTCATTAGATGGATGTGAAGAGTACCTTCTTAATTGGCGATTTAAAAGAAGTGTACATGAATCACCCTGAATGATTTGTTGTACAAGGACAAGAACAATTTTTTTAAAAATTGATCAAGTCCTTGTATGGGTTGAAACAAGCTTCGAGAGCTTGGTACATAAAGATTGATAATCACCTTCTACAACATGGATTCAAGAGAAGTCCATCAGATGCCAATCTCTATTTCAAGAAAGTTGGTTCTAAAATAGTGATCCTTATGCTCTATTTAGATGATATGATCATCACTAGCAGTTCAGAAGAGTTGATTACAGTAGTGAAGGGTGAATTGAAAAAGTCTTTTGAAATGATAGATCTAGGACTTCTTCATTATTGTCTTAGCTTGGAATTTGTGTAGAAAAAGAACCACATCAGGGTTACACAACTGAAGTATACCAAGGTATTAATTGAAAAATATCGAATGGTAGATTGTAAGCCAAAATCAACTCCCATATAAATAAGGCTACAACTATCTTGATACGATAACTCTCCTCGGGAAGATGGAACTCTCTATCAATAGTTGATTGGGAGTCTCATATATCTGACGAAAACTAGGCCAGATATCAGCTTTTCTATAAGTTATCTTTCGAGGTTAGGAACCTAAGGTTAGTCATTGGAAAGTAGTAAAATAAGTTCTTCACTATGTCTAGTGGTACACCAGAATATGGCCTGGATTACAAGAAGAATGATAAGTTCTTATTGCAAGGATACATAGACTCAGATTATGTTGGATCTATAGATGATAGAAAATCAATGTCAGGATATGTATTTCAACTTGGATATGGTCCTATCTCTTGGCATAGTAAGAAGTAGAAAGTTGTTGCACTTTCATCTATAGAAGAAAAATATCACGTAGTATGAGAAGCAGTGTGTGAAGTGATATGGTTATGTCGCATTATTTCAAGTATGGGTCTTCCAAAGAATATTCCAATACACTTGAATTGTGATAACCAAGGTGTTTTGAAACTTATCAAGAATCCAGTGTTCCATGAATGAAAAAAGCATATTGACACTTAATATCACTTTATTCGATATGAAGTTCCAATGCACAAAATTTAGCTCCAGTACATTCCGAACGATGAACAGGTTGCAAATATTTTCACTAAGGTACTTACACGTGTCAAATTTAAGTTTTTTTACAACTCTTTATGTACATTGAATAATGTAATAAGGAGGGGATGTTAGCATATATTATTTAATTTATTTGATTTAGTGTACGTTAGGCTATCCTTCCAAAATCCAATGTATTATTTGCATAATTTAGCATAGGCTTAGATTAGGAGTTTTAATCTTGGACATAGAATATTTTGTTAAATATTATTTGGCGGATTGGTTACTGGTTAATCTAAGCCATCATTTGTAAATATATTCTACAAATATGAATAGAAATGTTGTTTAATTGCTTATAGTTGGTCCCTTCCCCCAATTTAGGAGGTTTCTTAGTCCCTGGTGCTATTCCAAGTTGATACCACCAATGAATCATGAGGACTAAAGCTCATTCCTCATTCAAGGGGAACAAAAATTTGAGGGGGCTGATTGGAGAAGTGACAAGGCAAGTATCTGCCCTCCCCTAGAGAGAGCTTAATACCTGAGGGTTATAAAATAATAGAGCAACTTAAAATACTTATAGTTATAAATTTATACCTAAACCTGCAGGCTTGCTAGCTCCCCAAAAGCCTCCTCACAATACATGGTGGAAGAGAAGTCCCTAGAAGCAAGACAACTCATAAGGTGGTGACCAACATCTCTAGAGGATGCATTGAAGGACATATTCACCAAAAGGAACATATCAGTAATGTAGAAAAAGCCAAGCACCAAACACCACTAGAACTACTAGACCAACCCAAAGTGATCGAACATGAGGGAAGGGATGATGATCTAGTTTTGATCCTAGCCCCTCAAAAACTAGATATAGTTCTCCAAGAAACAATGTGACGGACAACCCAAGGGGTAACACACAACCTGAGGCATTGATGATGATGGATCCTAAAGGTCTAATCATGGATATTTCTAGCATGAAGTATCTCAATGACATTTAGTTTACCAACAAAATTTATGGTTGCAAATCCCCAAGACCCTCAGATCACTTGTTACTGATGTTGACTAGCCAAATCAAAATTTGAACTCAAATTTTGAATTCCTACATGAATTTTGGGTGAAATTTTTTCCTATTTCTACTTATAAATATCTCTTTCTTCTTCATTGTAATTATTGAAAGTCATCCATTCTTCTAGGGGTTATTTCCTTCATTCTCTCTTATGTATTGGCTTGGCTTGAGCCTTGTGTTGTCATCCAATTATTTTTTAAACCTCTTCTCTCTGCAGTATGTAATACAAAGTTCACACTAATATGAAACTATGACTACTTATGAAATCCCTATCTTGGTTCTAGTGTGGGTGTTCTATTTCATGATTGGGGATCCTATGTTTCTCATGCATTATCAATTGTTATACATGTGTTTACTTCAATCCATCATGGCATAGAGTATCTCTTAGATATTTGGTGCATTTCCACCCTTAGATAGGCTAGATAGGCTAGTTAGGTTTATTGTTTTTTCCTTTTCTCTTTTACCTAATAGAGAAACTTGGTAGAGTAGGCTAGATTAGAAAGGAAATATGAGCATCAAAGATCGCATCAAGTCAAGGACCCAACCTTGGTAAAAAACTCAGAGGTCATTTGAAGGAGTTGTGTCCTACACTCTCCAAAATTCCCAGGACTAGCACCTCACACGAGGTACATGGTACTAGAATCACCCACTCAAAGAGGCAAGAGCAACCACAACCATGGGGGGTTGTAGCTCCTGGGGTGAAAGGATCATTTTAGACCCCCAAAAATACCTGATAATAACTTAACTTGTTAATAAAGGATATCTACTTACACATATTCAATTCAATATAAAGCCCTATTTTAATATTAGTCTAACACAAATCAAATGGCATGATATCAAGTGGTTAAATATATGGGCTTCCATTATAAAGGCCTAGGTTTGAATCAATTCAAGTAATATGTGCATAACTATCAAATTGTTGAGTATAAATCAAGTAAATTATTGCATTTGAGCATGATGTGACATGTTCCAATAAACATGGTCAACTGCAAGTCTTGTTTGACTAATGGAAGAGATGTCCTATTATTGTGGTAGCTAAGCTGAAGGTTAACCCCATTGAAGGGGGAATTTATCAATAATGTATGTGTGTGTATATATGTTTTTGTTTACTAGTTGAACATGAGATTGGATAGATTTTTATTGTTTGATAGTTGGATACAAACTAAGTATAAATTCTCTCTACATATTTTATCATATTTGATCAAGTCACAAAATAATTATCTTCATATGTAATCATATCAATAATAGCCATTCAAATTCTTTTTATTTCTAGTATACATGGATTCAAAACCTTGATTTCTTTCAAAATGGTCATGTTGTGGGGGAATGAAGAGAAGTATGAAGGACTATGTATATATAGATTTTTTCCAAAATTAAAATATCTAAAAGAGCAAATTAAAATCCATGACATAAATTTCTTTGGTAACATATTTAAGAAAAATAGAAAATTAAATTTGAGGTCAAGGATTTACAAGAGATAGTAAAACTCAATGAAATGGACCAATATATTGATGGTGAACTACTTGATTATAACAAAATATTACAAAATGAACACTCATATTGAAAAAAACGTTAATAAGGGTATTATAAATGCAAAAAAAAAAAATGCTACTATTAAGATAGATTTGTTCTTCCATTAGATCAAAAACATTTTAACTATATATAGAAGGAATGTTAAGGAAGAAAGGGAGTAATCAATTATTTCAAGATATTCTATCTATGTCTGGAAAGGATGATGAGTATCAGGTCTAAGCTTTTATGAAATATTCTATCAATTACCATGAAAAAATAAAATGAAATTTTAAAGGGAAAGTTTCTATTAGAAAATACACATGAGCCCATTTTATTTTCCCATCCTAATAAGGTATTTGGTCTTGATGGGTTCCCTATTAGGTAAAATAATCTACATTAAGTGAGAACAATTCCACCTTTATTGAGCTAGTTCCCAAGATATGAGAGAAAATGCTTTGAAAATTTTCACTTAGTAAGCCTTCAAAACATTAATTATAAGATATTAAAAGACATACCAGGTCTTATCTTCTTGGAGGAATAGAGTGAATTTTATCATCGTGGTAACAAAATCCTAGATGGTATAATCATTACACAAGAAACCATACATTATTTTCAATTCATGAAAAAAGTCAAGTATGCTCATATATTAGATATAAACAAAGTATATTCATAGGGTTGCTAGATATTCTTAATGTGATATTCTCATAAATATTGGTTTTGATCAAGGGTGGTGTGAATGGATTAGATGTTGATGTAGTACTCTAAAATAATCTTATTTATTAATGAATATTCAGTTAGATACTTTAAATCATCTCATTGAATTTGCATGCATGACCCATTATCTCCCTTTGTCTTTATTATTCTTTTTGAATCATTGGATAAAGCACTATTGAAGAAAAACATTAAAGGCAACACCAACAATATATAGGATGTAAAAATTACTTTTTTAAATCTCTTTCTCAATTTATTGTTGATATTCTTCTTTAATTAGGTCATCCTTATCAATGACTCCATGGAATTTAAATTAATACTATCATGATATGAGAATATGATTGGGAAATTATAAGGAAAATCTATTTTTTTAAACTAATTGTACCCTTGATTTACAATGGATCATTAAAATGATTTTAGGATGTAAAGTGAGACAACTACCATCATCATATCTAAGTACTCCCTTGTATGATAAAATAAAAAAGGATCTTTGTGACTCATTTTTGGATAGAATGAAATCTTATTTGGCTAGTTGAAATTTGGCAAGTTATTAAGCATGGTAAAATATTCCAACTCATAGTCACTACATTATGGTCCATGCCAATAAATACATTTTCACTTTTGAGATTATTACCAACTATTACCTACTATTTACAAAATTTAAAGATATTTTCTTTAGAATGCATGTGAAAAATTTAATATTTGTCATTGCAAATAGGATAGGGTATTGTATAGGAATGAATATGGAATGAGAACCTTACAAAATTGTATATTTACAAGTTTAGTAATAGTGGTAAAATTTTGTTGATATTTTCTCAAAGACTAAATAAAGCATTAGGTAAAGTTACTACTTCAAGGATATATAATGTTTGTGGATGCAAAATAATTATTTAAGAGATGAATCCTACCTAGGGGATCCACAATATAGAAATTCATATCAAACCGTTTAGAATTAACCAAGAAATGTAGTAGGGTGCTTACTTGGTTGAAGCAATAAAAAATGGCATCATTGGCCCATGCCTTTATGTCTTATCTTTGTCACTATTTTTAATGGAAGCATGATTTAGTTTAGAATTTGGTATGAGATGGTGGATATTTGGTCAACCTAGGATATAAGGATTTGAAGAAATTATAATTTCCTACTCATGAGGATTTCCATTAGAATAATATTTGGATACCTTAGGCCCTCCCAAAAACCCTTGCATTCATTTGGTTAGTAGTCTAGAGAAAACTCTTAAAGGTAGTAGTATGCAAATAAGGTGTATCATGGAACTTTATTTTTTGTATATTTGAGGAGGATTTATTAACATTGAATCATCTATTTCTTCATTGTATTTTTGCTCCCAATATTTGAGGTAGCCTTTTCAAGAAAATAAATTTCTATCGATTTTATCCATTGGCATTAGAAGACTTGATGAATGTTAGATTAATGTGTCAAAGCAAAAGCATTAAGCATTCTTTAGTAGATTGGTCCTACAACTATTTGTTGAAGTCTATAGCTTAAAGGAATAAAAAATTCTTCAAAAACAAAAATCAGAATCTTACTCATTCATAATTGTATTTTTACCTTTAATGTAGAGTGAAAAATCAGAATCTTACTCATTCATAATTGTATTTTTACCTTTAATGTAGAGTGAAAAATCACCTTTAATGTAGAGTGTTCATAAACATAGTGATCATGATGGGAAGTTATAATTGCATTTTTACCTTTAATGTAGTGTGTTCATAAACATAGTGATCATGATGGAAAGTTTTAGGTGTGGAAAAAATGTGATGATGTCTTGGTTACAAAAGTTGAATATACATAAAAGGTAATATACAAGAATGAAGCCAACACAAATGGTCTACATCAATCAACAACCAATGTCTTTAAAAAATCTCTAAAAATTAGTCCTATCAAACTTAATATTGATAGTAATTTCAAAAGAAACCCTAACGAAAGCTAGTAAGGGTAGTGTTTTGACACTGACAAAGGAAAAATTATCTTGATCTCCTCAAACTCATATAGAACATCAACAAACAACCATTCAAAAACTATGTTAGTTCTTACAAGGATTAATAATACCATTAAAAATCATAAAAATGTTTTCATATCTTACTACTAATTTTATCAAGAAAAATAAATTTAAAAATTGATTATCAAACAAATTATTTTTTGTCCAAACAAAGATATTATCAAAAAAAAAATTAAAATATTTATAGAAAATGGAAATGGGTGGTAGATAATTGAGTCAATTATGGTGTTAACATTTGACTAGGCTAAATTCAAATTTATAATCTAAGAAAATTTTAAAATATTATAGAAAATAGAAATGGGTGGTAGATAATTTAATCAATTATGGTGTTGACATTTAATTAAGCTAAATTTAAATTTAATAAGATAAATAATTAAAATAAATTCTATTTTTAAAAATTTGACAAAAAAGAGGAAAAAAATAATTAAAAAAATGTTTTCTAAAAAACAAAAATTGTTTATAAAAAATTTATTTGAACAATAATCTAATTAACCAATAATAAATATAATTTTATAATATTTTACTAAAAATATAAATCACTATATAATTCATGAAAAAATATCAAAATAATTAATCGGATAAAAGACTACAAATTCTCTTATATACTCGTTAGATAATCTTTGACCACAACGTTGGAGACTTAGATGAACACAAGGCAAGATCAGACAATACATTTGATGAGTGGTAGTTCAACTAAATTAGTCACCTTAGGATAAGGGAGCATGTGAAGAAGATCGCCGAATCTTGAAGATTCGGAGAAATAAAATCAAACTTACAAGTTGACATCTTTGATGATGTCTCGTCTAAAAGGATATATATAAAATTCCATGATTAAATAAAGTCAGCGCTTTGAACATAAGGCAAAGCAAGATGTAAATAAATAAAGAGATGCTTTATCAGGTGCCTCACTTGACAGGAAGATAAAGAGATGTTTGAATTTTGTAATGGAGTTGTTGAATTTTATCTTCCAACACATGACCTGTCTTTTTTGTGGTGGACAGAAACACTTTTAAGGATTATATTTTAAGTTTATTCAAGACATGGATACGATCTTCTCTGTTTAGATATTCAAATAAAATTTAAGATTAATATCTGAGAGATTACAAAGGTCCTTTCAGACCTTTCTGGCGCTATAAAAAATCGTAAAAAGCATGCCGGCAATGTCATAAAACAGACCATAAAATCCGAATAATGTACATCCATATGACATTGGAAAGAATTAATTACCTTTAAAAATTTTGCTTGCAATTATGAGAATAATAGTAATCGATCACGGAGAATAAAATATAATCTTTAAGGGCGTGACTCACTACGTTGTCTAATACAATCTTTAAGCCCATAATTTGTGTAAAAAGAACTTAATTATATTATTATTTATAGATAAAGAATTGATTATATTTATAGTTTTTTATTATTATTATACATATTTTTTTGTTAGTTGATCACAACCATATTATTTTTAGTAAGTGGCAAGATTCATATCAGACTATTAATTTGCAAACAAAACAATTTTTGTAACTGGCTCAGATGATTCCTCGCCGACAACGCCCATGTCCAGGCCCAGCCTCAGCCCCAGGTTCGCAGATTGCGCCGATCTATACTGCCCCGGTCCCAACGGTCGGTAGTCAGCACCATTTATATCTATATTCTGCTCCCCAACGTATCCCCTCCTGATATTATGAGCCTTAATTCGTATTGAGTGTCGATGCTTTAGGTCCACCTGTTTCATATTAGTCCGGGTTGGAATCTTCCTTCTAAAAAGCCATGAAACCATTGCCACCGACTTACGACTTTTAGTGTGTTGGTCACTATCCTGGAGAGCTAGGAGAGAAGCAATCTTCTGCAGGGCATTAATGAGGTATATGAATTTTGAATGGTAGCTCAGTCGTCGGATGGAATGTACGAGTTGTTAGCAATAAACAAGATGATTAGGTCTCCATCAGCATTGCATGTAAGAAGAAAGGTCAAGGCGACGTTACATCCATGTGCGCCCACAGTGACCTTCATGTTATTGGGGGTCCCATTGATTTAAAGCATTCCTTGGATTATGTAGAGAGTAATATCATGTTCTTGTGTGCGGTGCAGGACATTGGATCAAAAGCCTGCAATAAGAAGATGGCCCTCTATCGACGTTGGAACTGAGATATTCAGAAGTCCAAATGGAAACGACATGTTCTCACAACAACTTAATAATAACATTTACCCAAAATCAAGATAGGCCCTCCTGATAATAAATTTTTAATAAAGGACATCTTACACATATTAAAGTCAGTATTAGGCCCTCTTTTAATATTAGTCTAACACAAATCAAATGGTGATATCAAGTGTTTAAAAATATGGGCTTCCAACACAAAGACCTAGGTTGGAATCAATTCAAGTAATATAAGCAAAACTATCAAATTGTTAAGTATAAGTCAATTAAATTATTGCATTTGAGCATGATGTGACATGTTCCAATAAATATGGTCAACTGAAAGTCTTGTTTGACTAATGGGAAAGATGTCCTATTATTCTAGTAGCTAAGTTGAAGGTTAACCCCATTGAAGGAGGAATTTCCCAATAATGTGTATATATGTTTGTGTTTACTAGTTGAAAATGAGATTAGATATTTTTATTGTCTGATAGTTGGATACAAATTAAGTATAAAGTCTTTCGACATAATTTATTCTAAATTTGATCAAGTTACAAAATAATTATCTTTATACGCAATCATATCAATAATAAACATTTAAATTCATTTCAGGACCTTGATTATTTTCAAAATGATCATGTTGCGGGGAATGGAGCAAAGTATGAAGGACTATATATGTATAGGTTTGTTTCAAAATTAAAATATTTAAAAGAGCAAATTAACCACACAAATCTCCTAATAGTCTGCTCCTATAACTACCATACCATGATCATTTTAAACCTTTTACGTCGTTGAAAACACCAAGAAAAGAACAAACGTTCAGTCCGATGAGGCTCGATATTTGAACCTTGGACCTCTACCCCCTTACGGGGTTTTGGGGAACCAATTGGTCTACACCTTGAACCTAACACCATCAATATTTAGGTTGTAAAAATAATTTCTTTAAAAATCTTTCTAAATTTGTTGATAATATCCTCTTTTTTTTTTAATTAGGTCATCCTTATCAATGAATCCATCAAATTTAATGATATGAGAATATGATTTAAAAATTATAAGAAAAATTTTGTTTTCAAAAACAAAATTAATTTTTTTAAAACTAACACTACCACTATCCTTTATTTACAATGGAACATTAAAATGATTTTAGTATGTAAAATGAAATAACTACCATCACCATATCCAGGTACTCCCTTGTATGATAAAAGAAAAAATGAGATTTACAACTCATTTTTAGATAGAATGAGATCTTATTTGGCTAGTGGAAATTTGACAAGTAATTAAGCATGGTAAAATATTCCAATTCATAATGGCTACATTATGGTCCATGACAATAAATATAATGCCGCTTTTGAGATTATTACCAACTATTACCTATTATTTACAAATTTAAAGAGATTTTCTTTAGAATGCATGTGAAAAGTTTAATATTTGTCATTGCAAATAGGATAGGGTATGTATAGGAAAGAATATGGAATGGGCAACCTTACAAAATTGTAGATTTACAAGTTTAGTAATAGTGGAAAAATTTTGTTGGCATTTTATCAAAGACTAGATAAAGTGTTAGGCGAAGTTACTACTTCAAGGATATATAAGGTTTATGGATGCAAAATAATTATTTAAGAGATGAATCCTACTTAGGGGATCCACAACATAGAAATTCACATCAAACAATTTAGAATTAACCAAGAAATATAGTAGGTTGGTGTTGGTCATAAATCCATCTAATGGACAGGCTTGCATGCCCTGCGAACCTCGACCAACATTGAATGATCTCAAAACTGGAAGCTTTGAGATCAATCTCCAGAGAAGATCGACTTCTAGGGATCCTAGCTACAATGATGAGGGAAAAGAGGTGTTGAAAGAAAGCAAATGGAGCTAAAGCTAGAAATTAAAAGGGGATGGATTTAGGCGCATCAAAACACATGCAAAGAAAACACAAACCATTGCTAAAAGCATAAGCGGACTACCTAATAGATCAACCAATCCTACCCTTGTTTGACATATATTGCACTCGATTGAAGGTAAATTCTAGAACTACCGAATGAAAATTATGAAATCCAGATTATAGAATTAGAGCATTTCCATTCAGCTAGCTTTAGCAAAAATAAACATTCAATCCTCATACACTTAAGAGCTTAATCAGAGATCAAACAATAAACACACTTGCATTTCTTGAATAAAAAACCTTTACATATGAGTTGTAGTGGCTAAAGAGTCGCTCCCTAGAATAACTTGCATCCTAGTATATATAGACTTTACAACAAATATTGCATTGAAGGCGGTGGGTGGTAGATGAGACAATGTGGTTGCACCAACGAGGATAGCCATGCTGCAAATCTATTCTAATTTTTGTAGTCTATAGTGGAAGGCAACTACCAGAAGGAGGCAGGTAGTATAGCTTGAATCTAGACCTTTGATCAATTCTACCTCATCTGATTGATTTGATGGATCATAAATGTATCCACTTGCTCCTAAAAGGAAATGACAATTAAATGCACTATCAGTCCTCTCGAAGCTAACTGCTTCCATGGATTCGAGACTCAACCTGCTATCACCCACTAACGAGCACTACACCTCTTTATTACTAGCCACCCATCGTACATCCTCATAAATTGAGCGATGCCTTCCTTCCCGTAAAGGTCCTTTGATGTGGCAAGAATTCCAAGATGAGAAGACTTTTAGGATCCGCCAGTTGCTGACTTTGAACTCGAAACTCTGCCTGCTATGCTTCATATTCTTCAGGGTGAGCTTTTGGAACCTGCTTCACTTTCCATCTTGGGCACGATTTTGAGAACCTTTGGGGGGATGAGGGATGTCCAAATATCTACCTGGTCCTTCACTTATGTAGCTTGTGTCATATCTTTGTAGTGGAGATTTGATATTTAGCTAGGGTCCATTTATGTCCCATTTCTCTACCAATGACTTTCTCGATAGGTGTCAAGGATCACACTCTTTTGCCCATCATGCTGGTGGTGGGTTTTTGGGCTCATTATCATTCATTTGGCATTGGCAGCATTCGAGACACCTCAAAGGTTTGACTAATGCCCAATTTTCCACCTAATCATACTAAAGCACTTATTGGCCATTTACAGGGCAACATTCTAGGATTGGACCATGGATTACTTGAATCTCATTTCTTCGCCCAATGCCTTCACCGTGGGAGGACCTCTGAGATCCTATTATTCCACTCAATATGATTGTGGTAGGCCTTTGGGACCCGTTTAAAGTCCATGTATGCTCATTTTTTCACCCGCTTTGACCCTTAGTCATTTTTCCACGAGATCGGGTCTCATCTCTGATCAAATGCCAAAGGCTCTTCTTCAACCTCCACCATTCAATGCTTACAAGTCAGGCCTTGACACTTTGCTTCTAAACTATCCATCATCTTGATTAATAAAAAAGGGACAAGTGGGTAAATGCATGCAAAATTTCACCCACACTTTTGGTGGCTCATAGGGAATTTCTACCTTGTGGGAATAGGGACCCAAAAATCCATTTTTCAACAAAAAACACTTCCAAACAAGGAAATAAATAAGAAAAGGATAGAAAATATATAAACAAAAGTAGCCAACAAAGGCTACAAAATAAAGGAGTGTGGTGGAGGATGGGGTGCGAACTATACACACAACACGATAGGACAAAATGGAGAAAAAGAAAATAAGGGGGACCAAAGGGAAGAAAAAAGAAAAAAAGAGGGGGTAGGGCAAGAAATAAGATCAAGAAAACACAGAAAGGAAGGAAAAGAGAAAAGAGGCAACTACAGGAAGACAACAAGTGCCACTAATCGAAGGAGTTAGTGATAACAAGCACAAGGGGAAGACAGAAGAAGAAGAAGGGTGCAAAAAAGTAATGAAACAAAAGGGAAGGCAATCATGGGCTATCCCATGACAATGTCAAGATTATTTTCCCAATCCATGGGACACCTCCATAGATTGCATTCCCATTAACATACTCCACTGTATCCCAAGGCTACTTCAAGAATAGGTAGAATACCAAGGATATTTATCTATCTTGTTATAGCCTCTCTTCTTCATGCAATCCAACAAGAACCTACTCAGCTCAAAATTTATCATGAAAACCCTTAATTGTGCTCTTAGATTCATATTTCAGTGAACCACCAAGTTGCACATGAGGCACCTTATATAGAGCAATTCTCCTAGCTAACCAAAATATGTTCACTGCTCATGAAATATTTGGTTTAACTTGAGTTATCTGGTAGTACATTCAAATCTCATCTTTTTGGGTGTTCTTATGATTTCATGCTTACATTGGGATGACGTGTTGTCCTTCTTGCATGAGTCTTGACATACTTACTTCATGAGATCATAGATTTTTAGGAGCACTATCCATTGGGCTATGGAGTCACAACACAAAATAAAAAATAAAAACCAACACAGAGGAAAGGAAGAAAGAATGAAAACACGAGGAAGTGCTTATGAGAATGATTCCACCTGGGGATCCCATTGCATTTCAAATATTCTGGTAGCTTAGCCATCTAGAGGCAACATGGTGGAATTAAACTCCCTACACCCTTATATCAAGATGATGTCACAGACTATGCAACCACATGCATACAACAACTATTTATTTATTTGCCTACTATTTACACAAAATTGTGATGTGCTTCACACGCCTGGGTTAAGATTGATTAAGTCTCCCATAAACCTACAATATATGGACCACAAAGTATTGAATTTGAGCTCTTATTCATGTTCAACTTGGCACTGTCCACAGTCATCATCAACTGCATCGACATTCTAGTAGGTTTTTCTAACTTACCTCAAAGATCCCATACTTTGGGTATGAATGATTGGAATGCAAGCCACTATTTTCATGCTAGTTTTTCCTTTGAGTGTTGTCTCCTTTAGAAATAGATAGTGATGACCTATCCTGAAATCCATCCAATCAACAATTCATATTTGATTCTCCCCTATCCCTACCACATTTTGACCAACCACTTGAGCTACCATTCATTGGATCCAATCAGACTTGAAATCCAACTGGTAGGTTGCCACGGGGAGGCCGAATAGAGATTTCACAATGGAATTCGGGTTGGGATGACCACACCATTTGGATATCATATAAATTTATCCCAAATTGTCTTATGACCCCCTAGACATGTCTCATTTCTGGTTCACCATATATTTCGATGTAGAAAGGGTGCAACCCTTGATTCCGTATTGAAACAGTTTTCCCAGCCAATGGGATGAATATTTGGTCATGCTCCTGGTTTATACACCATCCCATTTGCTTGAAAAAATATAGAGCTAAATAGGGGAGGGATCTCTACCACATTTATATCTTGTATGACAACCAAGTCTGGGTGCCAACATATCAACATAGGGACCCTGCATAGAGTCCTTACATTCTTCAAATAATCTCCTCTAAAAAGCAAATATTTTGGATTCTGCAGCTTTGGGTTGAGTCCTAAACTTTTGTAGATGTCCACCAGCATGATTGAGACCTTGAACCATGGATCCACCACACAATTATCTAGCAAATGCTTTTCCAGTGAGAGGGATAGGTAAAAGGGGGAAAGTGGCATACTAGAGAATTAAGGAGAGTTTTGTTGGTAGGTACATGTGCATTCTTAACCAATGTTACTCCACCCATAGAAATGCCTATCATATCAAGCTTTTCATAAGCCAACAAATATTTTCTTGACCCTGCTGGTATAGGGACAAGGTTTTCAAACAAAGTGTGAAATTTCTCTATCATTTTTGCTCTCTTATCGACACTAATAGTAGGGAAATACAACTTCTTATAGTCTTGTATCCTCTTTTGGCACAATGATGGGCTATTTGAAGGGTGTTTTTGCAAAGGTATTTGGTCCCTTGCATCAACAGCTTGTACTGGTGAGTAGGGAGCATGCTCGCCCATATGTTTGTTTGGCTGAGATATTACCCAATGCATGCTTTCCTGATAATCATACCCTTGCACTGAATTGAAGGCAATCAGGTTATTCATCATAGGATCTCTCCTTATATTTTCATGATGGCTACTAGCTCCTTCCTTATGAAATCCACCATTGAAGGGGAGCTTGGTTGGACCTGGTACTAAGTCATATTCCATTTTTTTACCATGATCTAGCCATATCGCCCCATCTGAAATCATCCTCATTTTTGCTATTTGTTGAAAGGGGGTGGTGGCCAACGTTGTTGCACATCCGACCTCCAACTACGGAGGTTTGAGCCTTTATTATCTAGGATTTGTACTTCCATATCCCTAAATTATTTAGCTATCCTTTGAAGACTGAACCTCATTTCTTGCTCCTCCTAAGGATTTGTAGAATATGGAGCATGAATAACACCTATAAATGGGTTTAGCAGATGTGCAACCTCCGTTGGAAGTAACTCTCCCACTTGGATTAATATACTTTCAACCCGTATGACCTCCTTGAAAATCTGGGGAGATATTTTTTCTTCAAACTACTGAATAATGAGGCTTATATCAGGGCTAAAAGCCTTGATATAGTATAGGTATGCATGAGCTATGGATGGCTAGAATTCATGGGAAAGCCTTATCCATGTCCTTTTGAAAAGAATATTGAAATCAATAATATTTTCTTGAGGATCATGTTCGATGAATGAAATTTGATTAAGCATCAATAAAGGATCCCTAGAATCATCAAAGGTGCTAATGAGCGCCTTTTCCAAGTCGGCCCATGAACATATGCTCTTATTCTCCAATGATTTATACCATAGAAATACACTTCCTTTAAGAGAAAATGCAAACAACCTGACCATCACATTTTTATATGCAATATTATGGATTGTAGCCAGGGAGACCACATCTTGATAATGCTCAAATGTAGTTTTCATTGTGCCATAAAAACTTGGTAGAGTCTTCAAAGCTACCTTAGGGATGTCATGTAGGTTTAGGATATTCAAAGGGCCTACATCATTCCATGGAGGGTAATGGCACTAATCCATTGGACCAGTTGAGGCAATGATTCTTTAAAACATTTGGGTCCTTCCTTAATATGGGAGTCGCTAGATCAACATAAGTTCTCCACCATTGAGGTCAAGACTACTCATCAAATATTTGAATCCTCCGAGAAATTAAGCTTTGAAAGTAAAATAGAGTGCTACCAATTGGAGGTCCTACATTGATCCCCTATAGATAGGCCAAGTGAAAAAAAAATAAACTTTGTAGAATAGAACATCACTGATATCTAAACTACCTAAAACATAGAACTATGTCCCACTGGGCGTGCCAAAAACTATTGGTCAAAAATATGCCTAATAGAAAGGTTTGCGTACCCCATGAACCTCGACCAACATTGAATGATCTCAAAACTGGAAGCTTTAAGATCAATATATAGAGATGGTCAACTCCTAGGGGTCCTAGCTAACAACGATGAGGGAAAAGGGATGCTGAAAGGAAACAAATGAATTTGAAGCTAGAACTTAAAAGGGAAAAAATTCAACTGCATCAAAACATATGCAAAAAACCTAAACCATTGCTAGAAGCACAAGTGAACTACCTAACAAATTAGCCAATCCTACCCTTGTTTGACATATATTGCACTTGATTGAAGGTAAATTCTAAAAATGACAAATTAAAAGCATGAAATCTAAATTGTAAAATTAGAGAATTTCTATTCAACTAGCTTTAGCAGAAATAAACATTCAATCCTCACACACTCAAGAGCTTAATCGAAGACCAAATAGTAAACACACTTACATTTATTGAATAACAAAGCTTTACATATGAGTTGTAATGGCTAAAGAGCCACTTCCTAGAATAACTTACATCCTAGTATATATATAGGCTTTACAATAAATGTTGTATTGAAGTTGATGGGTGGCAAATGAGACAATATGGTTGCGCCAGTGAGGGTGGCCATGCTGCAAATCTCTTCTAATATTCTGCATTCTACGAAGAAAGATAACTGGCAGAAGGATACAAGCAGTACAACTTGAATCTAGACCTTTGATCAATTTTGTCTCATCTAATCGATCTAATGGATCATAAATTTATCCACATGCTCCCAAAAGAAAATGGTAATTAAATGCACTATTAGTCCTCTCGAAGCTGACCTCTTCCATGGATTTGAGACTCAACCTATTATCACTCGCTGAACGAGCACCAAACCTCTTTATTGCCAGCCACCCATCATACATCCTCATAAATGGAGTATTGCCTTCCTTCCCATAGAGGTCCTATAATATGGTAAGAATTCCAATATGGGCAGACTTTTGGTATCCACCCATTGCTGACTATCGACCTGAAACTTCGCCTGCTATGCTTCATCTTCTTTAGGGTGGGCTTTTGGGACCCGCCTCACTTTCCATTGTAGGTGTGATTTTGGAATCCTTCGAGGGGATTAGGGATACCCAAATGTTTTCTTGGTCCTTCACTTAGGCAGCTTGTAGCGTATCTTCATAGCGAAGATTCAGGATATCGCTAGGGTCTGCTTGCATCCCATTTCTCTGTCAGTGACTTTTTTAATAGGTGTCAATGATCATGCTCTTCTGCCCATCATGTCGATGAGGGGATTTTGGGCTCATTATCATTCATTTTGTGCTAGCGGTATTTGGGGCACCTCAAAGGCTTGATGGATGCCTAATTTTTCACTTAATACTTAAGCGCTTCTTGGCCACTTACTAGGCAAAATTCTAGGATTGGACCATGGTTTACCAGAATCCCATTTTTTACCTAATGCCTTCACTGCAAGCAGACCTCTAAGATCCTATTATTTCGTTCGATATGATTATGGTGGGATTTTGGGACCCACTTGAAGTCCATGCATGCTCATTTTTTTTGCACTTTGACCCTTAGTCATTTTGCCACAAAATCAGCTCTCATCTTTGCCTAGACCCCAAAGGTTCTTCTTCAACCTCCACCATTAAATGCTTACAAGTCGGGCCTTGACACTTTACTTCTAAATTATCCATCATCCTAATTAACAAAAAAGGAACGAGTGGGTAAATGCATGCATAATTTTACCCATAGTTGGTTACTTAGTTGAAGCAATAAAAAATAACACCATTGGCCCATGCCTTTATGTCTTGTCTTTGTTACTATTTTTAATGGAAGGATGATTTAGTTTAGAATTTGGTATGAGATGGTGGATATTTTGTCAACTTGGGATATAAGTATTTGGAGTAGTTATAATTTTCTACTCATGAGGATTTCCATTCGAAGAATATTTGGATACCTTAGGCCCTCCCAACAACCCCTACATTCATTTGGTTAGTAGTCTAGACAAAACTCTTAAAGGTGATAGTCTACAAATAACTTGTATCATGGAACTTTATTTTTGTATTATCTTATAAGCATTTATTAACATTGGATCATCTATTTCTTCATTGTATTTTTGCTCCCATTATTTGAGGTAGCCTTTTCAAGAAAAGGAATTTCAATCAATTTTCTCCATTGGCATTAGAAGACTTGATGAATGTTAGATCAATGTGTCAAAGCAAAAATATTAGGCATTCTTTGGTAGATTTGTCCTACTACTATTTTTTGAAGTCTCTAGATTAAAGGAATAAAACAATCTTCAAATACAAAAATCAGAATCTTACTCATTCATAATTGTATTTTTACCTTTAATGTAGAGTGTTCATAAACATAGTGATCATGATGGGAAGTTTTAGGTGTGGAACAAATGTGTGTTTTGGTTACATAATTTAAATATACATGTAAGGTAATGTACAAGAATGAAGTTAGTACAAATGGTCTACATCAATCAATAGTCAATGTCTTAAAACAAATATCTAAAAAATTGTCTTATCAAACTTATTATTGATAGTAATTGCAAAAGAAACCATAATTAAAGCTAGTAAGGGTAGTGTTTTGACACAAACAAAGGCAAAATTACCCTCACATGATCAAAATTATATAGAACATCAACAAAAAAATATTCAAAAGCTAGGTTAATTATTATTATTATTTTTAATTTGTTATATGGGTTGAAACATGCCCCACTCGTATTACATCATCACCACATAGTGGTATTACAACAAATCTTGGATATTATCCATGTATTATTTTGGCAAGATTTGAACCTTGGTCTCCTCCTTAAATGTTAAGGAATCTAACCGATTGAGCTAATGCCACTTGATAAAAGCTATATTAATTTTGAAAATGATTAATAATACCATTAAAAAACCATAAAAATATATTCATATTTTTACTATTAATTTTATCAAGAAAAATAAATTTAAAAAACAGATCACCAAACAATTTTTTTATGTCCAAAAATAGACATTATCTTAAAAATGCTAATATATTTATAGAGAATGGAAAGGGGTGGAAGATAATTTAGTTAATTATGGTGTTGACATTCTAGGCTAAATTTAAAATTTATAAGATAATCTGTGAATGATGGAGCGAGATCTGAGTAGTGATGTCAGAAGTGCGTGGAGTGGAGGTTCCATAGGAAGAGCGGGATCTAAGTAGCGGCTTTCAAAATACTAGAAAAGTAGTGATGATAACCCTAGCGGAGCAACAATGACGGTAACCCTAGGTGAGCAACAACGATGGTAATCCTAGCAGAGTAGTGATGTTAGAGGTACATGGAGTGGAGGTTCTACAAGAGGAGCAAGATATAAGCAACAACTTCAAAAACCCTAGCAAAGCAACAAAAGCATACAAGGGTTCGATGGAGGAGTAGGATATGTAATTTGAATGGTGGTGATCAGTGTGAAAGGGTGGGAGTAGGAGAATTTGAATCTAGTTTGCATGGGTTTGTGGAAGGGTAGTGGGAGCTATCAAAATATGTGGAGGAGGTGGTTGGCTTGGATGCAAATGTATTATTTTTGAATCGGCTAGATGGTGTGTATGTAGGAGGTCCTAATATTGGCTTCATGGATTCTTCAAGAAGCCATAGGCCATTAAATGGTAAGCTTGAGGCTATGTACCATTCTCATGGCCCACAGTTTTCCCCTAAAAACTCAAGCCTTGATATTTTGTATGTTGTGGTGACATCTAAAGGTGTGAGGGAGACCTTCTCAAAACCTATTTTCAATATATCCCATGTGGAAAATGCCATTAGCATCCTGAGTGAACTGGTTAAGTTCACCATGGATGATGGTGGTAGTGAGCTTGTGGGAAAGTTCTGAGGGGCGAGGCCAAACCTGGATTCAATTCAAATATGGACGCTAGTGAAGTGGAAATAGAATCCATAGAAATTGTAGCGGTACCTAAAGCCCTTTTTATATTAGATTAAACTGCATGGAAAATGCAAACCATATCCTAGGGGGAGGCCCATGGTTTTATGGAAAAAGAGGTTTATTTTTGCAAAATTTGGAACCTAATTTTAATCCTCATACACAAAGGGTTAACTTTGTGCCTTTGTGGGTTTAGCTCCTTGACCCTTACTATTACGGAGTAAGGGTCCGTCATAGTACGAGCCCTTACTCCTCACCAGTATTCTTAGCTCGTCGAAAAGATAATTCTTGGCGTATGTGTCATGATTTTCATCCTCTCAACAAAATCACAATCAAAGATAAATTTCCTATCCCTGTCATTGATGATTTACTAGATGAATTACATGGTGCCAAATTCTTTACCAAATTAGAATTACGTTTAGGGTTTCACCAAATCCGAGTTAGGGAAGAAGATATCCCCAAAACAACTTTTCGAACTCATGCAGGTCATTATGAATTCTTGGTCATGCCCTTTGGTCTCACTAATGCACCATCTACATTCCAAAGTCTCATGAACTAGGTGTTTCGTCCATTCCTACGAAAATTTGTTCTAGTCTTCTTTGATGACATACTTATCTATAGTAAATCATGGAAAGATAATTTAGTACATGTGGACAGAGTTCTCTGTATCCTACGCAAAGAAGAGTTGTTTGTCAAAATATCTAAATGCTCCTTTGGTGTTCAGGAAGTTGAGTACCTCGGTCATAACGAAGGTGTTAAGGTAGATTCCAATAAGATTAAGGCAATACAATACTGGCCCTTTCCTAAAACCATCAAGAAACTTTGTGGTTTTTTGGGTCTCATAGGATATTACCGCAAATTTATATGTGACTATGGTAAAATTGCAGGTCCTCTCATGGCTCTCACCAAGAAGGATGCTTTTCAATGGTCAGTAGTAGCTACTAAAGCCTTCGAAGCTCTCAAGAAGGCAATGTGTACAACTCAAATTTTGACCACCCCAGACTTTCAAAAACCATTTGTCATTGTATACGATGCATCAGGAACAGGCATTGGTGTAATACTCATGCATGAGGGTCATCCCTTGGCATTTAAAAGTAAAAAAATTTCAAGAAAAAGTCTGGGTAGATCCACCTATGAAAAAGAAATGCTGGCTATTTTACATGCAGTGGAAAATGGTGGCATTACTTACTCAATAGTCGTTTTATTATTAAAACTGATCACAACAGTCTCAAATATTTTCTAGAACAAAGGTTCTTGTATCCCAAACAAAATAAGTGGTTGACTAAATTATTGGGATATAATTTTGTGATTGAATATAAGAAAGTGAAATAAAATATGGCAGCAGATACCTTATCTAGAAAATACGAAGATGAAGTAGTTATTAATGCCATTTCAGGACCATGTTCACAGTGGGTGTCTCAGTTGCAAGCAGAATGGTTGTCCAACAGTGAAACAACTCAAATAATTCAAGAATTATTTATGGGTTCCTCTAAATACCCCATTTTCACATATGATGACAAAATATTACATAAGAAGAATCGCATTTACATCCCTCACAATTCACCAATCAAAATACATATTCTAGAGGAGTCACATGCCTCTCCTTTAGCAGGACATTCAGGTTTTTTGAAAACTTACATGTGGGTTAAACAATCCTTTTGTTGGAAAGGATTAAAAGTCGAGGTTAAGTAATGGGTAGCTGAATGTGAAGTGTGCCAATGCAATAAGGGAGAAACAGTTAAATCACTAGGATTGCTTCAACCGTTACCTATTCCAGATCCCCAGTGGTAACATATTTCCATGGATTTTATTGAAGGTCTTCCTAATTCAGAAGGTAAAACAATAATTTTTGTGGTAGTTGATCGCCTTTCCAAATATGCTCATTTTCAAGCTTTACAACATCCATTTTTAGCAAGCAAAGTGGCCAAGGTATTTATGGATTCAATTTTTAAATTACATGGAATGCCCAAAAATATTGTAAGTGATCGTGATCCCATATTTACTAGCAATTTTTGGAGAGAATTGTTTCGACTTAGTGATACCAAATTAAATATGTCTTCTGTATACCATCCACAAACATATGGTCAAACGGAGGTGGTTAACAAGTGCTTGGGTACCTACCTAAGATGTTTTGTTCAGGATAAACAATATCAATGGAGTCAATGATTGTCATTGGCATAATGGTGGTACAATACTTCTTACCATTCTTCCACTAAGATGTCTCCTTTTGAAGCATTATATGGAATGAAGCCACCAACAATAGTCGATTATGTACCAGGATCTTCCAAAGTGGCCCAAGTCGACAATTGGTTACAAAAGCAACAAGCAATGCTCACTATCTTGAAAGACAATTTGGTCCAAGCATAGAATCGTATGAAGCAGCAATAGGACAAGAAGCATTCATAAAGAATATTCAATGTTGGTGCTATGGTATTCCTACGTATTTAGCCCTACAAGCAGCTATCATTGAAGCTCAAATCTAGTTAGAAGTTGTCACCACGATTCTATGGTCCCTATAGAATTGTGCATCGCATTGAAGAGGTAGCATATCAACTGGAGTTACCCCAATATTCTCGCATACATCTAGTATTTCACGTCTCCTATCTCAAACAGATGATTGGCCAAAAAATACACTCTCAGTCAAAATTATTAGTGCTGGATGAATAAGGGCATATCTATCTACAACCAGAAAATGTACTACAAACTAGAACACACAGACTCAGATTTCGTCACATCCAAGAATTTCTCATCAAGTGGTAGGATTTACCTAAAGAAGATGCAACCTAGAAATCTGAAAGTATATTCCAGTAATTTCTAGCTTTGAGGACAAAGCTTTTCGAGGAGGGGAGTCATGTTACAGTCCATTATTAATATAGTCGATGACTATATTATAAAAATATTTGGTTATTAATATTCCAAGTGTTTTAATTTTAAATTATCTATCTTTTATTTTCTAATTTTCATCTGTGTTATTTGCACATTTGCCTTTACTACGAGGGAGTGCCCACCTCAAGTGGCTAAAAAATTACTTGCAATTCCATTTTGGGTTATCTGGTGCTTGCATTATTATTTTGGTTATATGTTGTCGAATGATATCGATTAATTAAATACAATTGAAATAGCAATTTAGAGAGAACTCGTTGGAGTCTCTTCCACTTTGGCATGAAGACGTGTTGAGAGGTATGGCCAAGGCTATGGGGGATCTCCTTATTATCGATAAGGTAACTAGATCCAAATAAAGAATGGTGTATGCAAGAATGTGTGTTATGGTAGATCCAAATGTCACAATCCAAAAATTCTCATTCCAATTTTTTTTTAAATATATTTATTAACATATTTTCTTATCATCTTATAGTAGTTCCAAAGCTCCTAGTTTTTGGTTACTAGAGCCACTACTAAGGTCTCTAGGCTTTCCTTGAGGCACACCCATCACTACCACTTGCATAATTCCAACAATGCAAGAGCACTAGGTGTCTTTTCAATTGATCAACCTATCCCTCTCATGGATCCAAATGAGCTAGTGTTGATCATCCCTTCATTCTTTTGAAAGGTACGCTAAGAATTCTACTCCACATATGTCTTTCTATGTGGATGATAGATGCGTGGGAGGGTTGTCTATCCATCTCATGTCATTCTGAGCTAGACATCCCTAGAAGCCTCGTTCCTAGTTTCATTAATGTCCTCTATCATTTAATACAAGGAACTAATTAATTTTCTCAATATTATTACCCTAAAAAGGGTTCCAAAACCAAACCCCCATCTGATTAATCCATCAATTAAATCAGATCCATATTGGGAGTAAAAGGCTTCCATACTAAAAAATAGTAAGATAAGTACTTTGGTTCCTTTTGTTTATTAAGAAAGCACTTGTTCAATGTGCTCATGAATACTCATTAATAATTTACTTCCTTTTGGAATTACACAACTCCCAACCATTTATTCATATCACAATGGTGAGATATATCCTTTCTAACATAAATTTCATTGATAACATCTCAAAATAGAATCCATATCTATTCATAACACAAGATAGAAACGTATCCATACAAAAATTACTCTATCATGGACAACATTAAAATACCATGACTATCATAAGCAAAAGTATAAACAACATGAGAACCCATAGAATCATTCACACATAACACAGTTGCTTTACCCTAGGAGAAACCCCCGAATGGGGAAAACCCAACATTAAAGTTTGTACTCTTTTATTATTCCATCAATTTGGAACACGGTTACAAGCAGGACTTCTGTAAGTCCCCATCTCTTTTACTGGGAATCCATTTTATTCCTAGCACCTCACTGCCCGAGTTTTCCTTTCAACTCAACTTATCCACAATCCATGGGATATCAATTCTCTTAAAAGAGAAATATACATTGCACTTCCTGCTCCACCAGTGTTGTTGGATGTAGCTAAAAATCGTTCCAACCTTGCTGTCTCAATAATATAGAAATTATTCTAGCTCAAGAGAAACCACCACATATATAGTTAAATAAGAGCAACTACTCTATCTGGTTAATCCTCTGACTCCTACTCTAGCACAAATGATGCATTCAAAAATTCAGCAATGGATGACACCCAACTCTGCAACACTACTAAGTTAACACAGTCAGCAAGGTATCACTGCAATCCTCTATCATTCTTGCGATAGCAACTCTGCTATCCTCAAGAACAAGGTAATTAGGAGTATTTCCAAAGCTAAAACAACAAGAAAATACAGATATGTTTCTATAATAAAAATAATAAGTCCTAACAAGCCCTCAACCAGTCTAGAACTTTAATCCAATACATTTTCTCAACTACATCTATTCAAAGTAAAGAAAAGTAAAGGATGTCTCAGGTAGAATTGGATGTTCCTCAATGTTTGTCATTGCCACATCGAGGCTAAAACATCTATGGCACAAAGGTCCTCAGACACGGTGATGCCTTCGTCATCTACCTCCTATCAATATCATTCTAGTTAGCTCACATTCTTTCAAAGCTTGGCAAAGCAAAACTAGTTGCTATCATTTTCCAAAGCCTAACTTGCCAGAGATAACAATGCAATACCCATTGCTAACATAAGCCTATCAAGGTGTGTAGTTTGCTACAGGATCCATTTTCAACTACCTACCATTAGCTTTTTCATTGGCAGAGACACGCTTTGGATTTGATCCCATAACTTGCATTGTCGAGTATATCTAACACCTGGAATCCAACCTAGCAAGTTAAGAGATTCATTCCAACCACATTTTGATTGGAAATCGATCACAAAGATCACTCACCATCTTGGTGTTACCTAGTTCTACATTGATACAACTTGGATCCTCGGTTCACTACCAGTTCCTCATGCATAATAAGGAAAAGAAAAGGAATGCACTCTGGTCACACATGCTATGTCTATTGTGATAGTTTAAGTCACACATGCTACGTCTATGGAACAACTTGAGTCACACATGCTACGTCTATTGAACAACTTAAGTCACACATTGGACTATTCTCCACTAGACTTGGTGGCCATCATGGCACACGTGAATACCAATCATTTTAACATGTATAACTACAACTTTTACTCTAACTCATTCTAGCTGAGTATTTCCAAGGTTACCTCGAGTATGCAGTCCATTCCAATCCAGAATTGCTCTTTTGCTCTTGCATTCCTGAACCTCATTTCCAACACTGTTTTTCCTCTCCCTTCTAGCATTTGTCCCTTCATCTCCCTACCTTTTTTTCCATTCCCTTATTTTTCTTCGTTTTGCTTACCACTCCCGATGAACTATCCACCTCCTCACTTCATTGCCAACACTTGGCATAGTCATCCAATTTCCAAACCATTATCTACCTCCAACCATTAGTTCGAGACCTCGGATGCCAAAAATATATGTTTCCATAAAGAGCACTTCATGGCCAAAACATAAAACATGCCCACGGATTAAAGACTAGATGTTTCTTTTATCTCATGTTCTCCTCTAAATAGACTTCATAAATATGGAGCAAGTCCACCACGAACTAACCACTAGGAGTTGAGAAATAAAGATAATCAATCATCTTCAACTTATTCGGTTATGCTTAACCAAACATTTTTTTTTTTTAAAAAGGTTAAAGTAGCAATTATAGTTTCCTTATATATTGTTTGAACAAATATAAAATGCATTTCCATAAGAGAGGACATTCATCCATGCAGCCTCTCCAATATTTCGACAATTATCACAACATTTCTCATAAGCTTTCCCTTTTTGTGGTTACTCTTCTGCCATAGTAAGGGGCTTGTTCCTGCAAAAGTACACTTTTCATTAGTAGCATCATGTTCCCACATTAAATGTATGTTTCTCATATCCAAACATGGAATTATCCTACATCCCACAAAGGATTCACATCTCATATTTTCCATAAGAAACAAGCAATTTGCATAATCAAACTGATATAGTCAGTCATTCCATCCATAAGCAATACAACAAAACATAAATCCATCAAAATAGGAAGTTTTCCAAGTGTGGGGTCATGACACCGAAGGCAGATCTTCGCTATTTTGTCCAGCTCATATCATTCCTAGGTACTTGGGACTAGCCCATTATTTACAAAAATAGGCCAGCTCGGTGCTTTGGCTATGGAAAATTAGGTCACCAAGTGAACCAATATCCCCTCAAGGCACAAGCAAAGAAGGAAAAGATATCTATAAGAATGAAATGGATCTAAAAGGAGAACTCAGATCGAGTCCCCTCGAAGGATTTGGGTGGTAATTCCTCAAAGGTGGGGGAAGGAGAAGCTCAAACCTAGATGGATGAGGTTCAAAAGTTGAAGGCTTTGGTGGAGGAGATTTTGCAACCCTCAAAATTGACCCTAGCCAACCTAGTGGTAATTGAGAAGGCATCTAAGGAGAAGAATGTAGCCTCGAAGCTTGGTGTTACTGAAGTATGAGAATCAGATATCATTTATGTAAATATTGTTTTTAAGGTTGCTCTTCATAATTTATTTTATGGGCTTTGTATTGGTTCTGCTCATGGGGAGCCTATGATTCAATTAGCAACCCCTAAGGTAGGGTCTTCGATTAGCTCTCCAAAGACCTATCTAGAGAAAGGTTCTCCAGGTCCTAAATCCTAGAGAAAAAGGAAGGGCAATGTGGATGTGGGTGTTGAGCAAAAGTTAGGAAAGCCCCCTAACAAGTCTATGAGAAAGAGGAAAATGGATTATGAGATCGTGAATGGATCTCAAGCTCTACTCAAACTTGAAGAAGGGAAGGATGTAGGAGTAAGATAGCTAAAGCTAGAATATTTTTGCTAGAGTAACCATGGGGTGTCTGGGAGAAAGAAATCTAATTCCAAATCTCGTAAATGAAGTGCCTCTCTTGGAATGTTAGGGGCCTGAATGGAGCTTTCTAAACAATGGGTGGTCACTTCCCTGCGTAAAGAAATTTTGCCTGATATTTTTTTCCTGCAAGAAACCAAGTTGGATGGTCAGGATATAGAAGTTGTTAGAAGAAGGATTTGGAAAGAAGCCCATTTTGCTGCAAGCCCAACCAATGGTTCCTCTAGGGGACTCCTTTATCTCTGGGATGCCAACAAGTTTGAGGGCTCTATAATTTCTTCCTTGGATAGGATTATTAATATTCTCTTCTGCAACAAAGAAAGTAATAAAAGGTGGGTTATGACTAACGTGTATGCGTCAAACTCTAGTCCTAGTAGAAACTTGTTGTGGTAAACTTTGAGTTCCATGAGAAGGATTTTTTCTCAAGAAGTTTGGTGCCTAGTAGGGGATTTTAATTCCCCTCTATTTTTTTAGATAAAAAAGGAGGGAACTCCTCAATCTTGAAAAACATGGAAGAGTTTGTAGATTTTGTGAATGACAATGAGCTATTGGATGTTGAGTTGAAGGGTTCAAGGTATACTTGGAGCAATAGGAGAGTGGGTAACCAACTCATCCAAATCAGGTTGGATAGGGTTCTTGTCTCCAAGGAGTGCCTTCCACTATTTGGAAATCTATCTCTTTGTTCTCTGCCTAGAATTGGCTTCGACCATAACCCCTTATGTCTTGAAGTGGACCAGGAAGAAACTAGATTCCCTAGGTCATTTAGGTTTGAGGTAATGTGGTGCCTTCATCCTCAGTTGGAAGTTGAAATCAAAAACTAGTGGTTGATAAGGGTCCAAGGCTTCAGCCTTTCCAAAATTGCGATGAAGCTTAGAGTTGTTAAAAGTGACCTTAAAGAATGGAATAAAAGGGTTTTTGGAAATATTTTGCAAAATAAGAAAGACCTAAAAAGTCAACTAAAAGCTATTGAATCTAAGATAGAACTTGGAAATCAATCTCAAGAGATCAGATACAGAGAAAAGGAGGTGTTGGTTGAATTTCATAACACTATTGCCAAGGAGGAAATTTTGTGGAAACAGAAGTCTAGGGTACTTTGGCTAAAGGAGGGAGATAAAAATTCCAAGTTTTTTCACATCATGACCTTGAAGCACAGAAGTGCCAACATGATTAGAGAAATTCAAAAAGTTGATGGATCCAGTGCTACTCACATTAAGGATATAAGAGCTGAGGTTGTGGATTTTTTTAGAAATCTCATCAAGGTGGAAGAGGTTTGTAATGAGGAAGCCCAAAATAAGTTGCTTGGTAGTATTCCCAACCTTGTCACGGCTGATATGAACCAAGCCCTTGTCTCTCCCTTCAGTGATGAGGAAGTCAAAGTTGCTATCTTTACGATGGAAGGAATGAAGGCTTCGGGTCCTAATGGTTTCCCCCTCCTTTTCTAGAAGTATTGGCATATTGTGGGGAAGGATATTGTTGATGCCCTTTGGGAGGTCCAAACCACCAATCATATCCCATTCGGAGTGAATTCTACTTTTTAACTTTGATCCCCAAGACTGTTGGTGCAAAGGACTTTGGTGCCTTTAGACCCATCAACTTATGTAACATTGTTTATAAAATTTTGACAAAGGCCCTTGTTAATAGATTAAAACATTTTCTTCCAGCCTTGATTGATTCAGCCCAAAGTGGATTCATGCTAGGGAGACAGATCCTGGACAATATCATAGTTGTCCATGAAATCCTTCATTCAGCTGATAAAAGTGGCAGAGCTGGTCTCCTCCTCAAATTAGACATGAACAAGGCTTATGACAGGGTTTCATGGGAGTTTTTGTTAAAGGTTTTGGGAAATTTTAGTTTTTGCCAAAGTTGGATAAAACTTGTCCATGCTTGTATCTCTTCTTCCAAGTTTTTGGTCTTAATAAATGGGTCCCCAACAGGTTATTTTTCAAGTCTGAGAGGCATTCACCAAGGGGACCCCTTGTCCCCTTACCTCTATATCTTAGTGGTAGAAGCTCTAGGTAGGGCTATCAAGTTAGAACCCTTTGTGGAAGGTATCAAGCCCACTTTGTTGGTGGATCCTATTTCTCATCACCAATTTGTAGATGATGTTATGCTCTCCCTCCTTGCTTCAGTTTCCCAAGTAAAGGTGCTAAAAGGAATCTTGGAGGTATTTGAAATTGCAGCTAGGCAAAAGATAAATTATATAAAAAAAAAAATCTTCTTTCTGAATACCCCCTTAGCGAGGCAGAGGATAATTGCTCACATCTTGGGTTGTGAGGTGGCTGCCCTCCCATCTCTTTACCTTGGAATACCTTTGTTTAAAGGCAAGATCTAGGATTCGCTTTGGGAACCTATGGTGGAAAGATTGTAGAGGAAGTTGGTCGGGTGGAAAGGATCCCTCCTTAGTCAAGCCAAAAAGGCTACCCTGGTAAAGTCTACTCTTCAGAGCATTCCAACCTTCTTCTTATCTATGTTCAAAATTCCTAACAAGATTTTATCAAATATTGAACATATTCAAAAGTCATTTCTTTGGTCTGGGTCTGATGAGAAGAAAAAATTTTACTTAGTTGGTTGGGAGTAAGTCTATAGACCTAAAAAGGATGGTGGCTTAGGTCTTCGTAACATCAGGCAGATGAATAAGGCTCTGGTTGCAAAACAAGGATGGAAGTTGGTAAATCAAACTGAAACTAGTTGGGTCAACATTGTGTCGACCAAATACTTGAGACAAGAGAATTTTTTGCTTGTTGATCCTCTGCCAACTTTTGGTTCAGCCTTTTGGTTGAGTTTGCAAAATTCGAGGGTGCTAGTCTCCAAAGGTTGTAGGTGGAGGTTGGGTGATGGACTCAAGATTGATTTTTGGAAATATATTTGGTTGATGGACCAACCCCTTGCATAGATTCCAAATCTGACATGTTTGGAGCCTAGGACCAGATTGGTCTTTGGGTCTAAGGTGGCTGACTTTATCGAGGTGGTCAATGGGCTGAAGGTTTAAAAATCATTAGACCAGTCTATTCTCAACAATGTTGAACTTGAAGCTTGGATTCTAATTGCTAATAAGTTGAAGTTTCAGGTCATTAAACAAATAAATGAAGAGGATGGGATCTTCTGGGTAGGGGAAAATAATGGATCCTTTTTAGTCAAGTCTACCTACAATCTATTGGTTGTCAGGACTCCTCCATGGGTCCCACCTTTCAAAGTATGGCTTAAGGATCTAACACCAAAGGTGAATATCTTTTTTTGGTTGGCAACTCAGAATAAGATTTTGACCATTGAAAATATTAAAAAAAGAGGTTGGTCGATGCCAAACAGATGTTGCCTCTATGGTGCTAATGAGGAACAGACAAGCCATCTATTCTTTCAATGCTCATTCTCTGTGGAAGTTCTTAACTCTATTTTTAATTTTTTGGGACTGAGTTGGGTGGTGTCGAGTTCACTTGTTGATGTTTGCGCTCAATGGTCATCTCCTTTTTACTCTCCAAGGCTGAAATATTTTTGGAACTTCTATTTGCCACATCTTTTCTAGTGGGTGTGGAAGGAGAGGAATAGTAGAATTTTTAAAAACTTCAAAAGAGATACTGCCTCTGTTTGCACCAGAGCCTTGGCTTCCACCCTGGAGAATGTGTCCTCTCTAGCTTTGGAGGAGGGCAAATTTGAGGAGGTTGAGCTCAAAAGGAAAATTGGCTTTCAACAGAGCAATAGGGTTGTTGGTCTTCTTGGTCCTAATCCTCGAGCCCTTGTGAGGTGGGAACCTCCTTCTCCGGGTTGGGTTAAACTAAACTTTGATGGAGCTTCAAAGGGTAATCCTGGTAATGTTGGTGTTGGTGGGGTGCTTAGGGATGATAAAGGTGGGCTTCTACTGGCATATGCTGAATTCTTAGATATCCAGACTTGCCATGTTGTGGAGGCTAGAGCCCTTTACCAAGGTCTCTTGCTTGTGGAGAAGATGGGGTACCAAAAAGTTTGCATTGAAGGAGACTCGCTTAATATTATAAACTTGGTCAAAGGTGATTCAATCCTCGGTTGGAACATTGAGGTTGTGATTATGGAATCTAGGCATGAATTCTTCAAGCTAGAGAGGATAGGGAGATAAAGCATATCTTCAGAGAAGGAAACTACCATGTTGACTTTATGGTAAACTTGGGTATAAGTCTCAATGGTCTATCTGTTTGGAGAGACAATTTTCTTGAAGGCCTTCTTCAATTGGATTTAGCGATGCATGCTTCTTGATGCTCTGTAAGCTTTTACTATTTATGAAGAAAGGTTTTGTGGCACAATCGTGTGGGAGTGTTGGTTGGCTAGGGGGCTCACCAACGTTGTTCTAATTTTTGTTTCTTGTATCAAGTTGTAGTTGGTTCACTTGGTGATGGGTGGCTAGTTGTAGTGCTTTATAGTTGTTCTTGTCCTTGTATTGCTGGTCTTAGGCCAAGTTTTCCAGGGCTTCTCCTATTGTAAAAGATTCTAGGAGACCCTTTCAAAACCCCTTCTATATCTAATATATATATATATAATTTTATCTTTAAGAATTTCACAAAGGAAAAGTAATAACCCGAGGAGAATTAAAATCTTTAGAATTTTTTTTTCTAAAAAGCCAAAATTGTTTATAGAAAATTTATTTAAACAATAATCTAATTAAATAAAAATAAATATAATGTTATAATATTTTGATAAAAATAAACTTTAATAAATTAACATATAATTTATGAAAAAATATCAAAATAATTAATCGGATAAAAGAATACAAATTATCTTATATACTCATTAGATAATCTTTGACCACAACATTGGAAACTTAGATGAACACAAGGCAAAATCAGACAATCCATATGGCAGGCACAATTTTAGATTACGTGGGTGGCCTTTTTTGCGTGGAGTTTGGTGTATGAGGGTTTGCTGCTTGGCCAGAGGCTTAGGCACTTGGGAATCGACACTCCCACTTGCCCTTTATGTGAGGAGACAAAGTCTACTTTGCATTTTTCTAGAATTGCAGCAGAGCAAGGATGGCTTGGGAGTGGATGGAGTTTTTTTTTTGGTCGTTTTTGCATTCTCCTTTAACTTGGATTCACAATCTATTGGGGGATACACCAGATTTTTCTCAGCCTCTGTTAGAATTCTAGAACATCTTTAGAATTAGCATTCTGTTTCATACTTGGAAAGCCAAAAATGAGATAGTTTTTTTCAGATAAACTCCCTCTGTTAATTTATCTCTTTCAGATAAGCTGATGGTATTTCATGATGCCTGGTTACATATTCTGGTGCAAGCTAATAAGGTTGCAATGGAAATCAAACATCTTCAGGAGCTGATTGACTATTGGGGCAATGCTCCATGTGTTGTGAACAGAGTCCCCCCGGAGACTGAACAACATACCCATTCCAGATCTTGGCAGTGTCGTCGCCCACCACCGGATAGGCGGGACCGACAAGCCTCTAGGGCTCACACACAACCTTCTGGCAAAAACACGCAAAGATTGCCACTTTCAAACACTTATTAGTAGTTTCTGATTGGGGAGCTCGCCCACAGTCTGATCCATTTCATTGTGAGGATGGTTGGGGAACTCGCCAGGGCTGGGGAACTCCCCCACATTCTCCCTGCCAAGTTGGTTCTCCGAAGGATGGCGATGGTGATGCCAGTAATGGATGGAGCATGGACGCTGCTACTGGTGATATAACTGTGCACACAAACTGGAGCACTCCCACTGAGGCTCCATTGAGTCCTACTCACCAACCTACTTCTGAGATGCATATGTATGTCACGAAGCTAAGGTCGGGTTAGAACAATTAATGGCTGGTGTGATACATTTTTATTATTGTAATTAGGCCTACCTTTTTGTAGTCTTTTGACGATGCTAAGATCGGGTTAGAACAATTAATGGCTGTTGTGATACATTTTTATTATTGTAATTAGGCCTACCTTTTTGTAGTCTTTTGGCGGTGAACTTTTGAACTATTTCCTCGCAATCTATTCAACCAATTTGTCTTTGTGTTTGAGGTGTAATGTGTTAGTATCTTTCATTTAAAAAAAAATGGGAAAATACATTTGATGATTGGTTGTTTAAGTAAATTAGAGCCACCTATTCACGAATGGTTCAAATTCGATAATCACGGAATAAAATCAAACTTACAAGTCGATGATGTCTCGTGTAAAAGGATATATATATATAATTAAATAAAGTCAGCGCTTTGAACATAAGGCAAGATGTAAATAAATAAAGAGATGCTTTACCAGGTGCCTGACTTGACAGGAAGATGAATTCATTGTGCTTTACCAGGTGCACGCATCGATAAGTGAATGATTTAAAAGGAACATGGATTTGGTGGAACGAGTGTGACGCATCAAAGGAGATGTTAGAATTTTGTAATCGAGTTGTTGAATTTTATCTTCCAACACATGACCTGCCTTTTTTTGTGGTGGACCGAAGCACTTTCAAGGATTATATTTTAAATTTAATCAAAACAAGACAGGTTCCCCTAAGTATGAGTATTGATAGGATCTTCTATGTCTAGATATTCAAATAAAATTTAAGATTAATAAATGAGAGATTACAAAGGACCTTTCAGGTATCTGGTGCAAAAATACCGCGAAGCAATTCTGCATCCATCTCTTTGCTATAAAAAAATTCGTAAAACCCGCCGTCAATGTCATAAAACAGACTATAAAATCCGAATAACGTACATCCATATGACATTTAAAAAAATTAATTACATACTCCCATTACCTTTAAAAAGTTTGCTTGCAATAATGAGAATAATAGTGATTGGTCGGAATAAAATATTATCTTTAAATGGTGGTAAGGGTTGTTTGTTTGAGACATCCATGTGGTTAGGGTTTTAGGCTTTCTTTTAAAAAATCCAAATTCAAACTGCGCGTTATGTAAAAAAAATGTGTAATGGCATGAATCACTAAGTTGTCCAGTGCGATCGTTAAGCCCATATTTTGTGTACAAAAGAGAGTAACATTATTATTTTTATCTATAAGGAACCCATTACATTTATAATCTATTTTATTAGGAATTACTTGTTATAACCTTTATCTCAAGTTATTTCAAGTTGTTGTTATTGACCCAGTGCAAAGTGAAACACCGGTAACCTGTAACTTAGGATTAATACAATGGATTGAGTTTGTTTATTTAAAAAATGAAAAGGTGATTGTAGAAACGCCAAACACAATCGGAATATTAGTTGTAGAATGATTCTACGCTGAATAATGAAGGAGCAAAATGTCAGAAGAGAGGCCAATGAAACGCCTCGCCAGTGGAGACATAAGAGACGGTTATTGTTATAGGACAGAAAAAGTTCGTATCACATCAATCTCACGAGGACTTTGTGACACTGCTATATGCATGAATCCCAAGCCTTTAACGATGATGTTCCCGCAATCAACGGGGCAGTCCTCAAGGTCTCGCATAATGCAAAAGAATTGCCATTTTTATATTCAAGAACGTTTCAAATAATATAGAAAATGCAAAAGGAGAACAGCGTGAGATGAGATTCGAGAGTCATTAAAACACTTCGGAAGTGCAGTACACAAACCCCTAGTGGGCATTGCACTACTATTATGTTAAAAAGCTATTATGCGGAACTGTGGAGAAAAGAAGTTTCATTCGTTAGTTTCTGACAAACAGCAAACAGCTATATACACCGACTTTCCTCGCCTTTTTACTCTTCCGTCACACCCCCATGTCAACCTAAAATCACCACTCACGACTCACTCTGCCTTTCTCTCTGATATCCAGAGCACGTAGCCATGAAAATCCTGCTTACATTGGTTTTTGGATTGATTTTTCTGCTTCTGCTTCCTCCCAGTTATGAGATGGAGGGCGGTTTGAGGAGCCTCCTAGGAGACCCAGGAATGCGCAGCGATAAGCTGAGAGTAGCATTAGAGAGCTGGAATTTTTGTAACGAGGCTGGCTCAGATGATTCGTCGCCGACAACGCCCATGTCCAGGCCCAGCCCCAGCCCCAGGTTCGCAGATTGCGCCGATCTATACTGCCCCGGTCCCAACGGTCAGTAGTCAGCACCATTTATATCTATATTCTGCTCCCCAACTTATCCCCTTCTTATTTTCGCCGACTAAATGTGATATGCTACAGCAATGTGCAGCCACGATTGCAAAGCCATGCAGAAAGTAGGAGAGCATGACAATGCACTGGCGCCGGGCAGTTCCTTCCCTTCGGCAGGCTCGGCCTCCTTCGTCAACTACAATGATCCAGACAAGTACGCGGTGGAGAAGGAGCTTTATCTCGCCTCCCTCTGCGAATCCAAGTCGGAACATTTCCCCTGGTATTTCTGGAATGTGATGCTCAAGAACGGGAACTACGATCTAAATGCAGGCGTATGCCCTTACGCGGGGCACCCACTGAAGAAGAAGGGCGGCCGTGTGAACAATACCGGAGGGTACGGCAGCGGATACTTCCCATGTTTTGGGAAGGGATGCATGAACCATCCTCTCGTCTTCCACAACTGGTCGCGCCCTCAGTGTGTCGGCCAGTCCAAGGCCGCAGTGGGTCTCACCGGAAGCTTCTATGGCACTTACGACATTCACGCGGGCGGCGCCCAAGGCAACAATATTTCTTACTTCTCCGTAGAGTGGGAAAAGAACCCTCAGACTGGAAGCTGGATCTTCCGGCATAAACTCAAGGTCTCCCCCAGCTATCCCTGGCTCATGCTCTATCTCAGAGCAGACGCAATCTCGGGCTTATCCGGAGGGTACCCCTACCAAACAAGAGGCCTCATGCAGGTCGGTATGTATTAAACGTTTTCTTAATTTTTCTCGAATTCTGTGTCCCGGAAACTTGTCTGGCATTAAATTTTTGTTTGTGGAAATAGGCACCGACGTCCCCGAATTTCAAGGTACGTCTGACCTTGAACGTAACGAAGGGGGGCGGCCCGCAGAGCCAGTTCTACCTTCTGGACATCGGTGGGTGCTGGAAAAACGACGGCAGGCCGTGCGATGGAGACGTGAAGACGGACGTGACTCGATACAGCGAAATGATAATAAACCCCCAGACCGGCAGCGCCTGTTCGCCGACGAATCTCGGGGCATGCCCGCCTTACCACGTAAAGGCTGCGACGGGGGAGAAAGTTCACCGAACTGACCGCGCACACTTCCCTTACTCGGCGTACCATTTTTACTGCGTTCCAGCGAATGCCAAGCAGGCGGAGCAGCCCTGCAGCCTGTGCGACCCCTTCAGCAACCCTCAGCCCCAGGAGTTGGTTCAGCTGCTTCCCCACCCCGAGTGGGCCGTCCATGGGTACCCCTCCAGCAAGGGCCAGGGCTGGATTGGCGACCCTCGTTCCTGGCTCCTCGACGTCGGTGCTCTCTCCTCCCGCCTCTACTTCTATCAAGTATGTATCTTCGCAAGCAATCTAGCGGTATATTTAATGATTGGTATTTCGTTCACATTAATATTTATTTATCTATTGATATATGTATCTTTGCTTCTCTCAATAGTAACTGCAAGCAATTACCGAGTCTCTAATTTATGGTGATGCAAGGGTATATTTAATGATTGGAATCTAGTGGTATATTTAATGATTGGTATTTCGTTCACATTAATATTTATTTATTTATCAATTTATGTATCTTTGCTTCTCCCAATAGTAACTGCAAGCAATTACTGAGTCTCTAATTTATGGCGATGCAAGGGTATATTTAATGATTGGAATTTTGTTCACGGTAATTCTTATCTACCTAATAGATTTATGTGAATATGTGCAAGTCTAGTGGTGTGTTTAATGATTGGTTTTTTTTTTTTCCTTTTGAAATGAGGCTAAAAATTTATTAAGTCAGTAAAACATGTGGGACACAAATAAAAAGAAGAAGCTATTGAAACATATAAGCTCTCAATAAAGGAGAGGAGAGAGATTGAGAGCAATAAGAAGAAAGTTGAAATCAATTTTGAACATCCCAGTCATCCTGAAATTCAGAAGCCCATTTAACTAACAAATCCGCTACCCATCATAAACCCATTTAACTAACAAATCCGCCACTCATTCCACTCTCAGTGAATATACACAAAAGAAAAATTTCGTTCACGTTAATACTTATCTATCTAACTGATATATGTGATGTTATGTTAACATATTTCTATGTTGAAATTAATTTCGGCTTTAATACCTCTTCTTCTAATACTGTATATTCCCCACCAATAAAATAAACAAATTCCCGCCTATAGTGGTCAACATTAATGATTTGTCTGTACGAATTTCTATAATGGAGTGGCGATAGGCTTTTCCCATGCAAGTGCTTAGTCCTTTGGTCGAGGTCAGTACGGGTTGGGTTAGCCGGATATTATGAGCCTTAATTCGTATTGAGTTTCGATGCTTTAGGTCCCTCTGGTTCATATTAGTCCTGGTTGGAATCTTCCTTCTAAAAAGCCATGAAACCATTGCCACCGACTTACGACTTTTAGTGTTTTGGTCACTATCCTGGAGAGCTAGGAGAGAAGCAATCTTCTGCAGGGCATTAATGAGGTATAGGAATTTTGAATGTTAGCTCAGTCGTCGGATGGAATGTAGGAGTTGTTAGCAATAAACAAAGAGGATTAGGTCTCCATCAGCTTTGGAAGTCTGAGCATGTAAGAAGAAAGGTCAAGGTGACGTTACTGTCCATGTGCACCCACAGTGAGCTTCACATGATATTCATAGTGGGGGGTCCCATTGATTTAAAGCATTCCTTGGATTATGTAGAGAGTAATATTCTGTTCTTGTGTGCGGTGCAGGACATTGGATCGAAGCCTGCAATAAGAAGCTGGCCCTCTATCGATGTCGGAACTGAGATATTCAGAAGTCCAAATGGAAACGACATGGCCGAGTGGACATTGAGTGAATTTGATGTTCTCACAACAGCTTAATAATAACATTTACCCAAAAGGATAGGTCAGCATAAGCTGGTTGGTAGTTGCCATTGTTTATGAATGAGATGTTTCTGTTCAATTTTTCAAATGGTGGTTTCTGTTCACTTCGTTTTTTTAGCGAAGATTATACAGGTTTTCCTATGTAACTTTAGAAAAAAAACATTTAATTATCTCTGTGGCGTCTTTTGAATAGAGTGATAAGACCTCCTTTTCATTCTGTAAGTGCAATTATTCAATTATTTCATTCTTGCTTCAACTATTAAGTGTCACGTGGTTACTAATTGGGAAAGATGCTTTTGTACTGTTTAATAAATATTAGAAGGCATTGGGTCTTCTGTCATTTTGGTTTACCATGCATTGCACATGCATAGTTTTGAACTATCCAATAAAAAACATTAAATTAAAATTGTGATGTAGGCTTTTGCTCGGAACATTAAAATTTGTTTAGAATGTTGTTTAGATCTTAGACAATCACGAAACCCAAAATTTATTATGATAGTTATAAGGTTGATTTTGACAAGGATTGGTAAAGATTTTTAATGGTAAAAGTTAAATTTTGTGTTGGATGTATCAAGTTGTTGCGAGAAAGAAAGAAATTTATTACTCAATAATTATTATATGAAATGTGTTAACTTTAATCTAGAGAGAAAGTTAATTTTTATGCCTTGATTTCAGGCTCGTCAAAGGCCACCAATTAGGAAGATTTTCAAACTCGTAAGTGAACAAGTGAATGTTGGGCTTATGCTTTTAGTAAATTATTTTTGTAAATACTTATAATGAATGTTGTTATTATTAAAAGATATGTCATATAAAACTTTATAAGTTATTATACTTGTTATGCTTATTGAATCCTAAAATGTTATGTGTCAAATAATAAAGAAAATATGTTTTTGAATAATTAAAAATAAGATGAAAGTGGAGAAGTAGATGATGAGTAGTGAAGAGATGGAAGTGAAGAAAAACTAGTAGGTAGAAAAGTAGTAGAGTTATGAAGGGAGGAGGAGTGGTTGTATAAGGCGGAGTGGAAAAGAAAGTCAAGAGTCGCATGGGGAGGAGGAGAAACTAGGGGTATTGAAATTAGAAATTAGATGGAGGGGGGATTTTATAAAATGAGGAGAATTAGAATTACACAAATCGATTAGAAGTCATTATCCATATTAGTCAATGTGTTAAGGAGGGCTTGGTGGGAGGTTAGGTGGCACAAGTCACTTCCCCACACAAATCGATTAGAAGTCATTATCCATGTTAGTCAATGTGTTAAGGAGGGCTTGGTGGGAGGTTAGGTGGCACAAGTCACTTCCCCAATATAGTGGTCCCAACTAGATTGCATTAAGAGAATATCAAAAAGGCATAAGAAAAGTTTAACTATTGAATTTGATATTATATTGGCTATGTTGATCTATTTGTTTGAACACTTTGATTTATTTTATTTTCTTGATACCGATTCCTTGGATTGTATTTACTAGGTGCTTGTAGTTTTTTGGAAGAGCTCTTAAGATCACTTGAACAAGAAATTTGTCTTCTACCTTTTCACCTAAGGTTAATAGTTTTGCTTTTATATCTGCCACTCTTCTTAAGAATAATTCAATGCTTTCACCACTATTAACTTTTAAAGAATGCAACTGAGTTTGAAGATTCAAAATAGTAGCCTTGTTCTTTTCTTCAAATATCTTGGCTAAAGTATTCCAAGCTTCTGTAGAGGTTACTGGTGAACTTATGTAGGGTTGTATCTCATATGTAATTGCAAATGTTATTATCATGAGAGCTTTGGCTTCTTCTTCTTCTTCATATTTTTGTATTTCTCTATCACCTTAGGAGGGGTTTAGTTTTTGTTCCTCTAACAATGTCCCAAAGTTTTTCTACTATCAAAATTTATTTCACTTTGTTTTTCCATGAAGCATAATTAGGACCTTTGAGAAGTTGAGATATTGAAAAAAATAATTTATTGGTTGTCATATAACCTTTGAAATTGACTACCTTATATCTCCCTATTTTTTGAATAATAATTATTTCCAATTTCTAAATTTTTCAAAAAAAATTGTAGTTGTATACCTTATGGCTCCCTAATTAATTAGAAACTATAAAAATAAGAATTTTGCAAAATTTAATCTTTCTAAATTTTGATGTAGAATTCCTTATCTCTCCAAAAATAATTTTGCAAATATTCTATGCCTTTGAATTTCAAATAATAATAAAGCAATATTTCAAATTTCAAATAACTTTATAAAACCTCACAAACTTCAAATTAAATATCTACTTATCACTCCAAAGCTTAAGAATGCAATTAATATTTAATTATCCTATTAAACTCCTTATCACTCTTTTCATCAATTTAAACCTTAGAATAATCAATAATTAATCATAAAGTCTCCTTATCTCTCCTCAACCTTAGCAAAAATTAAATATAAAAAATCAAATTTGAATTATACCTCCTTAATGGTGCATTGTCTTTTGACATTGCAATTCAATGAATGACTTGCTTCTACCTTCCAACGTGTGAGAGTAAGTGATGGAAATAACATGCACAAACCTCTTACTTCAATAATTTTTGCATGAATGCTACTCTTGCTTCTATATTTTACCTTCCACATTGTTGTTCTCCTTCCACGCTATCATTCTCCTTCCATGCTATTGTGTGTCAACCGGGCGCTTTGCATGGCAATATTGATTGGCATTCTACATTCCAATGCTTACAACATTTCGTTTCTTGGGTGTATGAATGATCTAATGCATGATGCTTTAAAATGTTTCACTATCTTGGTGGTTGAATACGAGTGTTAGGTTTTCCAATGCTTGTCTCTTGGCTTTGCACTCATACAACATTTGTAATTGATCTAGCATTTGCGCTTCTCAAAAATTTTAATTCCTTTTGCTTTGCATTCCAATTCCTCTATCATTTTAGTTCCACTTCATTTTTTGCTTCATTCTAATGTTCAAATGCTTCCGTCTGGACTACAATGACAACATTTTAGTTCAATATGTTTTTTCTTCTCATTCATCACCTAAATTACTCTTGGGTTGACGTTTTTTTTTTATTTCTATGGTAGACTTGACTTTGCAACATTGTTGTCCTAGTCACTGTACTCTAGGTGCTCTCTTCCTTAAATGAAATTGTTGCACTCTAGGTGGTATCTCCCTTCAACGATAACATTGCACTCTAGGCACTTCTTTTCTACAAAATGATACTTGATTTCCTATGTAATGGTGCTCACTGACCTGTATGTTCTCTTCAAATATGATCTTAGACACTTTCACTTCATTACTGATGACACTACTTACAAACTTTGCTTTCTTCCCTTTACCAATGTTGCTCATTATTTGTTTTAACAATGATGCTCTTCCTTTACTAATGCAATGACACTCCTTTCTTATTGTTTTGCAAGAACTTAGAGAAGATGACAAAGATCACTTCTCCAAATGATGACTGGATGGGTGCACTCTTTCTCTTAGATTATACTCTAACAAATATTGCTTCTATGTTCTTTTCATAAAATCTTCACCATCAATGCTAACTTATTTTCTTATTTAAATGCAAGTGCAGACTTCTAGCTTTTACGATTTGGTGCAGATGATTTCAAGACTCCTAATATTCCTTAATCAACTCTTTGACAATGCTTTCTTCTACTACACTTTTAGACGTACCTTTAATAATTTAGTTCCTTGATGATGCCTTCAATATTGTAGATTTCACCCTTGATTTCTCTATTTCTAATGTAGCTTTCTTTTTAGTTGAATCTATAAAGATATCTTATTTCTCTATTTCCTAGTCTTCACAAACTTGCTAGCCTTTGATGTATGCAAGCTTTGGCAAGATACTTGCCTTCCAAATGTTGTCTGGTCTATCTTCAAATCTTGTTGTCCTAAAGATTTCAAGTCCTGCCTCAATCTTCACTGGAACCTCCTTCAATGAGTCTCCTCTATCTCTTATGGGCTTGTTGTTGAATAGCGATGATTATCCCAAACTTGATGTAGGCACTCTTTCTAGAAATTCTTCTTTCTCTATTTTCTTACTTCTTTAGAATAAAATTTTCAGTCTTCAAGAGGACCTCTCTGCTTGTGTCTCTTCTTTCGAATTCAATGGCTTATATGGGACCACTTTCCCTAGGTCTCCTATCTCTTCCAACTCTGGGACCTCTTACCTTGGGTCTCCTCTTTTATTTGACTTCTATGGGACCACTTTCCTTGGGTCTCCTATCTCTACCAACTCTGGGACATCTTACCTTGGGTCTTCTCTTTTTTATGACTTCTACGGGATCTCTTTTCCTTGGATCACCTATATTTGTCAGCTATGGGACCTCTTACCTTGGGTATTCTCTTTTCTATGACTTCTATGGGACTACTTTTCCTTGGGTCTTATATCTCTATTAGATATGGTATCTCTTTCCTCGGGTCTCCTAGATCTATTAGATGTGGGACCTCTTTTCTCGGGTCTACTATCTCTATCAGCTATGGAACCTCTTTCTTTGGATCTCCTATATTTTCCTTCTATGAGACCTCTTTTATTGGACCTCCTATCTCTGCTAGCTATGTGATCTCTTATCGTGGGTCTCCTATATCTAATGGGACCTCTTCTTGTGGGTCTCCTTTTACTGTAACTTGAATCAATTCCTGCATGAAGAATGCTCTTGGCCTTCAAGCAAACTAAGATGAAAGTCTTCTCTATATGTTGTAGGAAGCTTCCTAACTTTTGAAGATTAAATTTTCATTGCATCAATATCTTAGATAGCTTTTTCTAGCATTACCTAAGAATCCAATATTGATGTCAAGGGATTTTTATCCCTAAAACTTTCTATTAATGTCAGGGTTGGCTATGCCCTGAATAATCAACTGTCTTCAAGTTGATTCCACCAAATAGGGATCCTAGTCTTCACAGGTTATCCATCAATCTTGTGGAAATACTCTAGCCTTCTACAACTTTCAAATTCTATGCAAGCAATCTTGTTGTGGCTCTGATACCACTGTTGGCTTTTGAAGCCTTACACTAAATATGAAACTCATAGGAATATAATCACATGATCAAATATAATAAAGTTGCAATATAATGAAACTAATATAATAACTCATAATATAATATAAAACAGAATAACACAAGAACATGCTCACAATATCGCACATAGAATACTAAAAATACTATAGAATAAAGGTCTACTAATGCATGCAATAAGCTATGCAATTTCGATACAAATTACAATACTTTGTCACACATATATAATTGAATGTGACTCCTCATATGCTACACTCTTGACCTTCACTCTTCTTTGAAACTCTTCACTTTTTTATTCTAAGGATACATGTGCACTCTTACATAACGAACACTTGTGCACATTTACAGTTACAATAATTACACACATAATTACATGACACTTGTGCATTTCCTGCATATTATTACATCACATGAATGATTAAATCACACTCTAATATAATACACACACCTAATCTAATAATGTACCAAGGTGATACATTAGCATGTACCAAATAATGTAATATTCTCCAACAAGATATCACCATATGGATATGATTTGTAAGTGGTTCGAGGAGCACTTTTGATTTAAGTATATCTCACAAGTATATATTTGGATAAGGATTCAAGAGTTTAATCATTTGCAATAGTGGTCCAAGATAGTTATGGAATATAAGTAGTTCGTAAAAATTTTGAGTGACATGCCCTCCCCTCAAGATGATATCATTACCATAAATTGCTTCCTTTCAATAATGTTATTGTCTTTAGATCATATCATTCAAAGGAGTGAGTTGCTTACTTGGACAACGACTAATGGGTTGGTCTTATTAGTAGATGATGGACTAGGGGTAACCTTGGAGTGAAGGAACCCCAATAGGTCTAAAGGGTTGAACATACCCACTAGTCTATTCTAGATGACCAAATTATCATAAAGGATCATCATGACCACAATCAAGGCACCAAAAAATTCCCCAATGACCTCCATAGAGGTACCATAGTTTTATGTCACATCTAGCTCATAGGGTCCAAGGGTCTTGTAGTAGCTCGACTAATACCTTCTAATTCCTCCAAGGAATTAGTCATGAAAGACAAAGAAAATTAAATTTTGGAAACTTAGGAACATCATTGCAAAACATAAAAAATTTACAAAAGTGATAAAATTTGGCTAAGTCTCCAAAGAGAAGTGATTTATTACTTAAGTGTCAATTGCTTTAGGATCGATATGCTAATAAAGTGGATTGATTGGATTGTAGAAGCAATTCAATAGGAATTGCTAGGAAAGTGGAGTAATTTTCTCACTTCTTGTAGCAAATCGCTTGTTAACCTATGAAAGGGATAAAATGAAGGTGTGGATCCAAATGAGAATATTTGAAAAGTAACATTTTGGTATGTAGTGGCACAATAACTCATCTGAGAAGCCTTCTAAGCATATTATGTTAGAACCCTATCCTAAATTTATTATGTAATGACCCCCTTTCTAACGTGGGGATCCCATCCTAATGATATTATGTAATATTTTATAATAGTTTGTGGCACTAGAGGTGCCTAGACAAGTGGGGCCTTTTAATGTAACTGTTATAAAGAATGTAATTGTTTGTTTGGTAGAATATTCTAGCTTGGGTAGAAACTTGCATGTGATCTCACCCTTTAGCATTAAGGTTTAGGGTTATGAAGAGTCTTTAAAAAGGTAAGGGGTATATATGGATGTATCTTTTTGCATATTGAATCAAAGTTTTGTTTAGGAGGTTACCCCCTCGAAGAGGCCTATGATTTTGTATTGTGATTCTATTGAGATTAATATAGTTACTGCATTTCCATTTCATATTGCAATATTTTTTCTTTCATGATTTACTATTTTTATTGCAATATTTATGTGGATGTGTTTATTTTAACTAGAATGTTTCTAACAAGTGGTATTAGAGCACTTTCTAGGGTCATGTTCTACTATGACTACAATAATTCTTGCCCTAACATTTTGACTTGTTAGGTATAAATTTTTCTTGTTTTCAATTTTGTGCATATTATTCATAAAGAAAAACAAATCAAGCCATTTTTTCCTCTATTTTATTTGAATAGGTTAGAAACCCTATGCTGGCAGATTTAAAATATCACAGAGGAGTTGTCATTATTGGCTAACTTAGATTACTTATAAAGCATCTAGTGAAGTGAGGGGTGATCAAACTCCAATACCTAGGCCTCAAATAGCACCCATATATGGACTTGAGCTCCCATGTATCTTCGGGTATATTGAGAGACCCCCCTAGGATTAGGAGAGACCTTTAGCCATAGGAAACTTGAATGTTAAACAATGCACACACCTTGGCCTAGAGTACCCTATTTCTATTGAATGTTAAACCTTAACACCAAGAACCCTACCACAAAAATTGAAGAGACTACACTATCACATAATTGATTGTACTATAATAGATGAAGAAAATTATGGTGAAAGTAACAATCAAGATAGGATCTATTAGGGCAACAGTCGGGTATAATTTCAACCAAGGCCATAGTCAGTAATAGATAGGACAAAGTCTAACCATATAATTGTCATTTATGATCAATAATCTTATAAGTTAGATCAATTGTCAATAATGGTCAAAATAGAGTCTATTTTGACAGTCATTAGAAATAGTGAGTTACAAAGTCAAATTGGGTAGTTTTCATTAATGGTACTACAGATCCTACCAAGGCAGTTATCGAAAATGAAGAAGAAAGTCAAATGTTTTGGATAAAAAATGACTCTAGGAGAAAAATAGATGACACTTGACAACAAAAAGTCTAGGGTGCCAAAAAATATCATCTGGAGACCTAGTCCATTCTGATCATCTTTTTGAGGTGATCATTTTGATATATAGCACCCAAACACTTTTTTGGGACCATTACTAAAAATAGTAACTACCAAAATAGTATTTCTATTTTTAGTAAGTATCCTTAGAAGGTCAAAAATCATAGAGTATGGCTACAAGCACTAGGGAACAACAAAAGGCACAAGAAATGGATCAAAAAATTATTGCTCAAGTAACTCAATGGGAGGAGCATTTGGAAAATTAGTTAAGGGATGGTTTAAACCAGTTAAGGGATGAAATCAAAACTTTACATGACTCCATGGCCTATGTGATAAGGGAACAAAAGGAGATGAAGGAGGAAGTAAATGGAAAAATTGCAGACTTGGAAGGTCATTTAAGTAGTAACACCCACACATATGGTTGATTTGGTTCTTTTGATTGTAAGGGCAAAGGGCCCAACAATCAAGAATGAGAAGCACACAATAATAATGGATATAAACTGCCCAAATTAGACTTTTCAAAGTTTGATGGAAAGGATCCAAAGGGATGGTTGTGTTGAGCAGAACAATATTTCAGTCTTCATAATGTCCTGCAGTATATACGTCTCACAATTGCATCTTTCAATCTTGAATTAGATGCCTTGCAATGGTATCAATGTCTTAGAAAAGCACACCTCGAGCTTACTTGGAATGAATTTGAGAAACAACTACTCACTCGATTTGGCCCTAGTGAGTATGAATATTTTACAAGAGCCCTTTCTAAACTCAAATAAACTTCAACTATTTGAGACTATCAAGCTCAGTTTGAAAAATTGGCCAATCATACCACTAGCTTGAGTCTCGAATTCTTCCAAAGTTTTTTTGTGAGTGGTTTGAAGGATGATATTAAGGCTGAAGTTAAAATGTTAAGGCCACAAATATTACAATAGGCAATAACATTGGCTAGATTGGTAGAAGATAAATTTAAGGCTCAAGGATGCACCTCCAAGTTTTCCCAATCCCAACCACCTTTTTTGTCCAAGCCAACATCAAATCCTACCAACAAATATCCTACCATAAAAAATTTGACATGAGAAGAGATGGATGCTAGAAGAGCCCAAGGGCTATGTTATAATTGTGATGAGAAGTATTCCTTGGGACATAAATGTGTGCACCAAAAATTGTATTTTCTTGATGTGGATGAGGCAACAACCATAAAATATCTAGAGGTGGAAGAGGATCATCATGAAGAGGAACACATAGAATAGCTAGAAGCCCCAAAAGAATCCCAACTAAAAATTTTGGTGCATGCCTTAGTGGGTATATCAACTCCCCAGACCATGAAGGTGATAGGACACTTCAAAGGACAATGAGTAATAATTCTCATTGACTCTGGAAGCACACATAACTTTATTGACCCAAGAGTGGCAAAATAGGGGAATTGTTATATAAATACTTGTAACTCCTTTGAAGTCATGATTGCCAATGGAGGAACTTTTCCTTGTAAAGGAAAGTGTCAAAATGTCAAGGTACAAATAGGGGAGTATAATATTAAGGTGGATATGTTTACCTTACCCCTAGGTGGGTGTGATGTTGTTTTGGGAGCATAGTGGTTGAGAATGTTGGGCCCAGTATTATGGGATTTTTTAAGCTATGGATGAAATTCAGCTAGCAAGGAATATAGTACACCTTATAGGGCATGAAGGTTGGGGCTACTCAACTTGTTTCATCTCATAGGATGGAGAAACTATTGAAAAAGTCATCCCATGGAGTTGTGGCCCAACTATTTGCTATACAAGCTCCAGATGATGGGGACAAGGACCATCAAGAGGAATTATAACTTTTATTACAAAAATATGCCTTAGTATTTGAGGAACCCAAAGGACTACCCCCTCATCGTACTCATGACCATGCAATTCAACTTATTCTAGGTATTCTTCCTCCAAATATTTTCCCTTACAGGTATCCATATGTCCAGAAATAAAAAATTGAGAATATGGTGCATGAATTGCTTGTTGCAAGGGTTATTTACCCTAGCATTAGTCCCTATTCTTCCCTAGTGTTGTTGGTGCAAAAAAATATGGGTCTTGGCATTTGTGTGTGGATTTCAAAGAACTCAATAAAATAACTATTAAAGATAAATTTCCCATTCTGGTTATTGATGAGCTATTAGATGAGTTGCATGGTGCCCAATTTTTCTCAAAATTGGATTTGTGGTCAGGATACCATCAAATTCGAATCAAGGAAGATGACATTCCTAAAATTGCTTTTAGGACTCACAAAGGGCATTACAAATTTTTGGTTATGCCATTTGGTTTAACCAATGCACCATCCACTTTTTAGAGTTTGATGAATGCCATTTTTTGGCCCTTCCTTCACAAGTTTATTCTAGTCTTATTTGATGATATTCTAATTTATAATCACACTTGGGAGGAGCATCTCCAACATTTGGATTAGACCTTGCATATTTTGTCTAAAAATCAACTTTATGCCAAAAGATCAAAGTGTTCTTTTGGTCTACACAAAGTAGAGTATTTGGGTCACATTATCTCCAAAGGAGTTAAAGTAGATCCTAAAAAATTTAGGTTGTTCAGGAATGGCCAAAGCCTCAAAACCTCAAGGGACTTTGAGGATTTTTGGAACTCATTGGGTATTACCGAAAATTTATGCAGAACTATGGAAATATAGTGGCTCCTTTAACAACCATGTTGAGAAAGAATTCCTTTATTTGGTCAAAACCAATGGAGCAAGCTTTCAAGGAATTAAAACAAGCTATGACAACCACCCTGATGTTAGCAATGCTTGACTTTTCTAAACATTTTGTAATTGAAAGTGATGCTTTTGGCAATGAAATTGGGGTAGTTTTGATGCAAGAAGGAATACCATTGGCTTTCACTACTAGAGTACTATTAGATACAATTTTGAGAAAATTGACTTATTGAAAGGAGATGCTAGCTAATTTACATATTATCAATCATTGAAGGCCATATCTCATTGGGCATCACTACTCAATCAAAATCGACCATCAAAGTCTTAAGTATTTCTTGGAGCAAAGGGTAGCACACCTAAATAACAAAGGTGGGTATCTAAATTCTTGGGCTATGATTATGAAATCACATATAAAAAAGGAAAGGAGAATGTAGTGGCCAATGCACTATCCCGATAGTATGAAGATCAAGGTATGTTAAATGCTATATCTACAACACTTCCTCAATGGATCAATCAACTTAGAGAAGAAATTACCAAGGATTCTAGTTTGCAAACTTTGATCCACAAACTACAAGTAGAGGTCAATTCATGCCCTAGATACACTTGGGATTGTCAAGACATGAGATATTGTGACCAACTTATTATTCCATAAAATTTACAAATACGAGAATTCATCTTGCAATAAAAGCATGCATAACCAACAATGGGTCATTCTAGTTTTCTAAAAACCTATGAAAGGACCAAACAAACCTTCTTTTGGAAAGGAATGAAAAGGGATATTCAAGTTTTTATGGAAAAATACGATAGGTGCCAAAGGATGAAAGGTGAAACAATATGTATCCCTAGGAACCCTTCAACCCTTGCCAATTTTGGAATAGGTGTGGATAGATATTTCTATGGATTTCATTGAAGGGCTACCCAAATTGGGAGGAAAATCAGTCATTCTAGTGGTAGTGGATCATCTCACAAAGTATGCTCATTTTTATTCCTTATCCCATCCCTACACAACCTCTGTAGTTGCTCAAATATTTTTAGACTCCATCTTTTGCCTTCATGGAATACCCAAATCTATTATGTCAGATAGGGACCCTACTTTTACCAATAATTTTTAGAAAGAATTGTTTAAGTTGTAGGGCACTCAACTCAAAATGATTTTGGCCTATCACCCTCAGAATGATGGTCAAACAAAAATTATTAACAAGTGCTTGGAAACATATCTCCATTGCTTTGCATCAAAACATCCTACACAATGGGCTAAATGGCTCCCTTTAGCCGAACGGTGGTATAATACTTCATATCATACCATTACCAAGGTTACACCATTTGAAACAATATATGGTCTTCCTCCATCAACACCCTCCTCATACATTCTAGGAATCTCAAAGGTTCAAGCTATCGATTCCACTCTTAGCCAACCAGAATTATGCATAGCAATGAATTATCATTAACTAACAAATATTTGGATTTTCAAAATGTAGAATTAGTGACTATGAGGACCCTTGACTGGGGCTTATTTGCTAAAATATTTTGGGTTCAAAAATATTTTTGGTTGGCTTGCTCTAATTTATAATAATTTAACCATTTTAAGTTTAAATCGCCAACATTCCCGCCTAAATATTGGATCTTTTACCTTGAAGTTATAAAAAAATTATTTACACTTAAAAAATTACCTATTATACCACCAGTATATATACCTAATGCAACAATGATACTCATACATCTTAAACATTGATTTTCCTTGAGATGGCTGATAATACCAAAAAAATGACCTATACCAACAATAGATGCACAATAGTAGAAATAAGCGAGCCATAGCAAAAATGGATGATAAATGGGACAAATTTCCCTTATCTTTGCTTCAAACTACACTAGACACATTAGAAGACATAGGAAAGGTACTATAATAAACTATATATAAGGGATAGAAAGAATAGATATGGGGTAGAAGAATGGACAAACAAATATAGAATGACAAAATAGATACGTTAATAGAATGATAGAATGGTAGAAGAGCAACAAAATGGATGCATGATAGCAAAATGATAGAATAGATGGATGGTAGAAAAATAGCAAAATGGATGAAAGACATAATGAATGACCAACAACAAAATGATAAAATGGATGAAAAATAGAATAGATAAATGGTAGAATGAATAAGCAATAGAATGGATGAATGGAAAAATAGAAAACTAGTAGCAGTGAAAATGACAGATGAAAAGTAGTAGAATAGACAATAGTCGAGCAAAAAAAAGCAAAGACAAGTGATAGCAATAATAAGTGATAGACGAACGATAGAAGGAATAGACAATAAATTCCCAATGGCTAGAATTTATTATTGATGAGCGATGCAAGAAATAATAGTTGTAGAAACAATAGTAGAATTGATGAGTTGTAGCAAAACATGATGAGCAATAGTAAAATTGAAGAGAGATAGTAGAAATGACGAGTGATAGAAGGAAACTTATGATAAAAGGATGATCAGGGTTTTCTTTTAACTTTTGAAGTAGGGAACCTTCAAGAAGGTATAACTTTTGATCCAAATATCTATTTCCATTTTTTTTAAACCACCTAACTCGATGATATCTAAGCTTCAAACCCATCTATGATCAGTTTGGTGCTTGATAAAATACTCAAAAATCCCTTAGAAGACTTCAAAAATGAGTTCTAAAGTTGTTGAAGTGTAATACCTAAGAAAAAACAAGTAGAGATCTAGTAAGGGTAATGTGTAGAAACCCTTAAAGGATGCTAGATCTTGGCAACCTGAAATGATGGATTTGGTAAAGATTGTTGTTAGAATATTTGAGACTAAGCCTTATATAGAGGCTAAGTATTATCATAAGAATAGATCATAGATGAGTAGTAACAGGATTTCAAAATTGATTCACCCCATTTATATATATTTTTGGTGGAAAAAAAGGTAATTTGGCATGTCTTCTACATGATTTTGCACACTATTTTCCTAGATTTCAAAATTGATTCACCCAATTTTTATAAATATATTTTGATGTTGACCCCTTATGCATAACCCTATAGCCAACGTGTTACCATCCTCTGACAACTTAAGCAAAATCTTGAATATACCCATAATCGTATATGTCCGTAAGCTAATCAACACCATTTGAGCATAACTTTGAAGTAGGGGACATGGTATTTCTTCACCTATAGCCCTACACATAATTATCACTCTAGCTCTATGGATGCTAGAAATTTACAACCAAATACTATAGTCCCTACTGCATGTTATAATGTATCGGGTCAATGACTTACCAATTGGCACTTCTATCCACTTCTAGAATCCATCCAGTCTTTCATGTCTCCTCCCTGAAGAAGGTCATTGACAACAAGGTATAGGTTCAATCCATATTACTAGAGATGTATGAAGAAGGATTCGTCATTCTCAAGCCTGGATGAAATTTGAACTGAAGATTGTGCACCCTCTGCCATCATGTCATCACTAATTTTCTTGTTCAACGGTGAGGATTACAACCAAAATATACCACATAGGATTCCTTCCAATAACTCTAGCAGTAGTTTTCTCATATCTAGCTTTGAGGATAAGGATTTTTGAAGGGGAAGTGCATGTTTGGACCCCATCCTAACATTATTATGTAATGACCCCCTTTCAAGCATAGAGACCCCATCCTAATGATATTATGTAATGTTTTGTAATAGTTTATGGCAAACACTTAGATAAGTGAAGCCTTTTAATATAACCGTTATAAATAATTTAACTATTTGTTTGGTAGAAGATTCTAGCTCGGGTGACAACTTGTATGTGAGCCGATCCTTGAGCATTAGGTTTAGGGTTGTGAAGAGTTTTTAAAAAGGAAAGGGGAATAGATGGATGTATCTTTTTGCATATTGAATCAAAGTTCTATTTAGGAGGTTATCCCATCGAAAAGGCTTGCAATTCTATATTGTGATTCTTTTAAGATTAGTATATTGCTACATTTCCATTTCATATTGCAATATTTTGTTCTTTCATGATTTACCGCTTTTATTGAAATATGTATGTGTATGTGCTTATTTTAACTATAAGGTTTCTAATAAGTGTTATCAGGGCACTTTCTAGGTCCATATTCTGTTGTGATTGCAACAATTATTGCCCTACAATTTTGACTTGTTAGGCATAAATTTTCCTTGTTTTCATTTTTCTACTTATTATACAAAAAGAAAATAAGAAAAAATCAAGCCATTTTTTCTTATAATTTTTTAATAATCAAGTTGAGGGATATTAGTGGGTAGATTAACAATCCTGCCCATGAGGAGCTTCCATCTAATTTGATAACATAGATATAAAATCCTCTTTAAAATTTATCAAATGTTATAGTGGATTGTATTTTGCCTAGACAAGAATGAGAGACACGTAGAAGTTGAGCAACCCCCACAAGAGCACTCCCAAAATAGGGAGTCTAACCCTAAGCAGGCTAGAGCAAACCAAGGAAATATTTTTCACAACTTGAATAAAATAAAATCCCCAAAGTTCTTAGGAACAAGAGAAGGAAAATGGCATAGGAATGGCTAATATAAATGTATGAATGTTTTTGGATCAATGACTTATCTATTCATCATAAAGAAGAGACCATTATTTTTCATTAAGGGAGTAGTAACAATATGGTGAAATAATGAGGAGGTCACCCTAGGAAATTATCAAATGGATATGACTTGCAAGTGGTTTGAGGAGCACTTTCAATTTAAGTATATCTCACATGTATATATTTGCATAAGGATTCAAGAGTTTTATCATTTGCAATAGTGGTCCAAGACAATGATGGAATATAAGTAGTTCATGGAACTTTTGAGTGACATGCCCTCCCCTCGAGATGAGATCATTACCATAAATTGCTTTCTTTCAAGAATGTGATTGTCTTTGAATCATATCATTCAAAGGAATGAGTTACTTACTTGTACAAGAGCTTATAGGTTGGTATTATTGGTAGACAATGGACCAGGGAGACCCTTGGAGTGAAGGAATCCAAATAGATCTCAAATATTGAATGGACCCACTAGTCTATTCTAGAGATGACCAAATTATCATAGAGGATCATCATACCTATAGTCAAGGCACCAACAACTTCCCCATTAACCTCCATAAAGGTACCAAAGTTTTATGCCACATCTAGCTCATAGGGGCCAAGGGTCTTGTAGTAGCTCGACTACTATCTTCTAATTCCTCCAAGGAATTAGTTATGAAAGATAAAGAAAAATAAATTTTGGAAACCCAGGAACAACATTGAAAAAGATCAAAAGTTTCCAAAAGTAAAAAAAATTGGCTGTCTCTAAAGAGAAGTAATTTGTTACTTATGTGCCAATTGGTTTAGGACCGATATGCTAGTAAAGTGGAATTATTGGCTTGTAGAAGCAATTCAATAGAAAATTCTAGGAAAGTGGAATAATTTGTTCATTTCTTGTAGCAAATCACTTGTTGACCTATAAAAGGAAAAAAATGAATGTGTGTATCCTAAGTAGAATATTTAAAAAACAACATTTTGGTATGTAGTGGCATTTTGACTCATTTGAGAAGCCTTCTAAGCATATTATGTTAGGACCCCATCCTAACCTTATTATCTAATGACCCACTTTCTAATGTGAGGATCCCATCCTAATAATATTATGTATAGTTTATGGTGCTATAAAAACCTAGACAAATGGGGCCTTTAATATAAGTGTTATAAATAATGTAATTGTTTGTTTTATAGAAGATTCTAACTTGGGTGGAAACTTGCATGTGAGCCAACCCTTGAGGATTAGGTTTAGGGTTATGAAGAGTATTTAGAAATGCAAGGGGTATATATGGATGTATCTTTTTGCATATTGAATCACAATTTTATTTAGGAGGTTACCTCCTCAAAGAGTCTTGTGATTGTGCATTGTGATTCTATTGAGATCAATATATCGTTGCGTTTCTATTTTATATTGCAATATTTTATTCTTTCACAATTTACTATTTTTAGTGCAATATTTATGTGGATGTGCTTATTTTAACTAGAATTTTTATAACATATTAAAGGTATATTTAGAGTCATGTAATATCTGGAGGTGCGTCATTTTGTTAGAGATGCCTCCAAATGTTTACTTTCACTAAGAGTAATAGTTTATCACCCTAGGTAACAGGTAAACTTCTATTATAAATAGGATCCATGGGCTCTATTATAAACATATTTTGGCTACAAGAATTTAGAGATGCACTTTGTGAAACACACATTGTGCTTTGTGACGCATGAATTTGGAATAAAATTAATAAGTCTTTTGCTTTCCATTAGTGGCACTACCCTCCTTGATTGTAAAATACACTGAGTGAGGCATAGCTCTTTTTCCATCTTGTCATTTGCCTTACCACTTCATATAACCAAATAGGAGAATCATTGTTATTTGAATTCTCATGTATTGATTAATCACACACTTTATTTTGCTATAATTACAGTTCATCCCTTGCACCCTTAAACTTAAAAATTTACTTTTAATGCATATTAATTTTTACACTTTAATTTCATGCAATTAGAGCATGTTAGATTAGGAATTAGAAAGGATAGTGGAGATTTGGCCTAAATATAAAGGCTAGAAGAGGACACAAACCCTTCCAATAACTTATTGAAAGGTTGTAATTGGGATGCATCATTGGTCAATTAGAAGTGGACTATTCCTCAATTCAACATAGTTTTTCTAGCATGCCTAGTGGGACCCTAGTATTTTTATTTGGTTGAATTTCTTGACTTTGGTGCCAAATTTGGATTCATCATAGATGGAGAGATTAGGCCAAAATTAAAGGATTTTTTGCCAATTTTTTACGTAAGTAGTGATTTACTCCAAATTTGGAGCGATTCACTCCAATTGAGATAATTTCCTAGAAAATAGTCTTAAGTCTCATTCCAAGAGCAATTCACTCATATTGCTAGTGATTTTCTTTGTATCTATCAAATTTTCAAAACTTGAATCTACAGTGTTTCATTAGAACCAAGGACTTAATTTATGAAGCCCAATCCCAACTTGACCTTGAAATTTATATTTTTTGTTATTCATGTTCAATTTTTGTAGGTGCTTGGAGAATGCTAATTTTTTTACGAACTTCAAAATATACCATATTTTTGAGGCAAGAAGTCAACACAAGATTTGAAAATTTTTTACGCTTTTGGGTTTTAATTTGCATCTTCCATAGGCAAAAAATAGTTGGATGAATCTAAGAAGTTTTTACCAAGGCCTTAGTGAGCATGTGATTTGCTCCAAAATAGGAGTGATTCACTTTGTTTAAGTCCAATCACCCAAAAAAGGTCCAAAAATTTGTTAAAATCCAAGCTAGCTAGCAGTTTTCCACAATTACTTGGCAATTCATTTCGTAGCAGTAAATTATCTTGAATTAGAATCTAAGGAGCAACTAACTCAGGTTTTAAGGAGTGATTTTCTTGGGAAGAAAAAATTTCCTATCTTCCCTAAGGAGAGTGATTTATCCCAAAACAAAAGTGATTCACTTTGAGTGATTTTATTAGTCCTTATATTGAAAATTTTCAATGTTTAATTTAGCAAAGCAATTTGCTTGAGCATGCTAGCAATTTTCTTTAGTTTTCTACCAAATCGCTCCATAAGTCATTATTTCATAATTTTTTCTAAGTTACATTTATGGGTGCTCCAATTTGCTAGCAAATCACTGCATAAGTCAGAATTTCACATACTTTTTGAATTACATTTTTGGGAATTATTTGTTGTAACTTGCTAGCAATTTACTTCAACTAGCTAGGGATTTGTTTTGATTAGATTGAAATTCATTCCTTTATCAAAAATTTCAAAACATTTAATATTTTGACCTAATATTTCCTTTGCATTAGTATGTTAGATTGATGCTTTGTAGGATGGCTACTATTACAAACTTCAACAAAATGAAGTGAGTGATTTAATTTATAGAAAAAGGGTCTGCTATTTTATTCAAAAACAATCCCTTTAAAAAATTTTGGAGTGTTGCCCAAAATCCTACCCCTTGAACAAGGGGAATCATATGAAATTCACTCCTATATTTGACATATTTAGACTTTTGGTAGTGTTGTGGTGGCTCAACCATGGTGGAATCCTTATATGGTACAAAACATGTCATGGGCTCAAAATCCTCAACTACCCCAATACATGCAAATTCCCCAAGGTCAACAACAATTTCTATAAAAACTCACAATCAAATATGTAACATCATAAACTAATGCAATAATTCATACAACAACAAGATGTCATACCAAGTTACTAAGTTGCATAAGACCAAAAATAGATCCAATACCCTCATTAAAAACCAATATATGCTCCAATATAACAACCTATGTACTAGGCATGGTATGAACACATGCCTCAACAAGCTTAGTTGATTCAAAAACAAAATACAATGGTGTATATGCAAAAAAACTATTTGGTCTACCTGATCAAATCCCATCAACAACAAGTGGTCCCATAGTATGAACAAGTTCCATAGAGACTATAAGACAAATAAGAGTTTCTTAAAGACTTGTATCAACTCACGAACATGCTTATAATCCTTAAATGCAGGAAGGAACAAGATGATGAGTTTAAAGAGGAGAATTGAATAAGTTAACAAGAAAACATGCAAGATCCTCAATGGTTAATTACCCGTCAACAAGAACTACTGATCCCTACTCATGAGGAAGTTTAGGTCTATAATAAGTCTAGCACTACACAAAAAAAGGCTTTTAAGGGTGACTAAAATATGGTGGTTTTTTACAACAGTAAAAAACTACAATAATAGACCCTAAGAGGGTGGTTTTAAACCACCCTCGCCAAAAAAATATTTTAACAGTGCCTAAAATATGGTGGTTTTTTATGATAGTAAAAAATCGCCCTAATAGACCTAAGAGGGTGGTTAAAAACCATCCTCTTAGGGTCACCTTTAAAAATAAAATTTAAGCTTCTCGTGTCATGTGAGGGAGGGAAAAATAGAGGGGGGGTAACAGACCATGAGGTAGGGGAGCCTATAATACAAATAGGAGTTTTTGAAATACTTGTATCAACTCACGGGCATGCTTATAATCCTTAAATGCTGGAAGGAACAAGATGATGAGTTTAACAAGGAGAATTGAAGAATTTAACAAGAAAACATGCAAGATCCTCAATGGTTAATTACCCATCAACAAGACCTACTGATCCCTACTCATGAGAAAGTTTAGGTCTATAATAAGTCTAGCACTACACAAAAAAAGGCCTTTAGGGGTGGCTAAAATATGGTGGTTTTTTAAAACGGTAAAAAACTATAATAATAGACCCTAAGAGGGTGGTTTTAAATCACCCTCGCCAAAAAAAGCTTTTAACAGTGCCTAAAATATGGTGTTTTTTTATGATGGTAAAAAACTGCCCTAATAGACCTAAGAGGGTGGTTAAAAATTGCCCTCTTAAGGTCACCTTTAAAAATAAAATTTAAGCTTCTCGTGTCGTGTGAGGGAGGGAAAAATAGAGGGAGGGTAACAGAGCATGAGGTAGGGGAGATATGAGCCTTCTCATTGGGGATAGGGGTGATAACTTGTGCAACAACTTACGAGCTTATCACACGATTCCTAGGAGGTAAAGCTCAATTATTCATTCCATCAAGTGGACCCGTTTGCTTCTACTCCTATTCATGCATCGTATTTGAAAGAGAAGGAAAAATTCCATTTCTAGCCCTCACCAGGTCTCAAACCTTGATAAATAGAGCTAAAGCTGCTTCCTCTATTTCCCTTGCATTATCCGAGAGAACCCAATGTTTAACTATTGGAGATGCACTCCTTTCCTTGTTTTCCTAGCACCTATTAGGTTGGTTTTCTATGTTCATGTTGCTTCATAACATACTAAGAAAATTAATCTTGTTGCTTCGATGTCAGGTATGTATTCTTCTAAGGGCATGGTCTCTTCTTCCTTCTTTATTTTAAATCCCATTTTCTATAAGGTCAAACAAAAATGTAGAATAATATTCACGTGAATTTGTAGAATTTTGTAAATATAATCGTATTGATGTAGCAACATATGACAGTCTGTGAGTTTCTTAAATTTGGTGTGTTATCTTGTTGATTTTTTCCCACTTATGTTTATTTTTTAGTTCAAATCAAAGAAATCCTACCACATAATTACTTCCTTATATCATACTGAGATAGTAATATTTCAGACCCATTTAAATAAATAAATGAATAATGGTTTAGAATAGGCATGCCAAAAATGGATTCTTGTTGTTTGAAAATTATTCATGATTAATGATAATATCTTGATCATTTTTATCTGTACTATAGTTTTTTTTTTTATATGGTGGAATCAGTAGCCCCACGAATCTGGGCAAGCTATCCAACTTTTTATGGCCACCACAATATTCTGTGATGTCTGCCTCGAAATCCGCCACACATATCTTCACGTAGTCTGTACCTATAACCTCCATGCCACAATCATTTTAAACTTTTTATGCCACTAAAAGCACCAGGAAAGGAACAAGCATTCAGTCTGACAAGGCCTCGAGATTTGAACCTTGGACCTCCGTCCCCCTTATGGGGTTTGGATGAACCAATTGGTCTACACCTCGGACCTATACCATAGTTAGATAGAGATATTTATAAATGAGAAGGACCAATGTAATATGAATCTATATCTAGTAGCCACTATTACTCAAGGAGCCATAAAAAACATATAAAATACAAATAATGGGTGGAAAATAAAATGGAGCTTGTATACAGAACTAATGAATTGACATATGGGCTTATATGTAGAATATGGATCATGAAATAAATATAGCCCACTTGTGTTGTTAGTTGCACTAGTCTCAAATTTCTATGAACAATTATATTGTGGACCAATCAACATAACTTGGTTATGTTAATTGTAGCCTCATCCTCCAAGACAAGCACAAGAATATCAATAGTTGCTAAATAAAAGTAGATAGAATGTTTTTTGTGTAAGCTCATTCTTAACACTACACATGTAAACAATCTCTTGCCTCAGTAAGGCACTCCACTGCATCTATCCCATGTGAACACTAGAGCTTCTTTACTGGGATTTGACTATGTATATAGTTGAAAACAACAAATGTGTATTCTCCAATCCCGTTGTTTGTCCTCATAAATAGAAAATTTTCATTGTTTGAATCTAGTCAAAGAAAATTAAGATCAAACATAAAACAAGTTATGCCATAGCAATTATCTTCTACTGCTTAAGAAATGGTCATTGTACATGAACTAAAAGTAAAATCAAAGACATATTATACACCATAACTCTGTCCTTCTATGAGTTTGACAAAAAATAAATTAACATGGCCCATTTTAGGGCTATGAGAGGGAGCTTGATGGTAAATGGTCATTTGCAAACTCAAGGTTAGGAGACTGTATATTACTAGAATCAGGTGCAAGAAGCCACAACCAATTAGCTTCTTCAGTTGTTTAAGTAGTATTTTTTTAATAGGTTATATGAGATTGAAATCTTATCTATATTGGTTCTAGATACTTGCCTTGTATAGGTTGAGTTTGCAAACTCAAGGTTAAGAGACTGTATATTACCATAATCAGGTGCAAGAAGCCACAACCAATTAGCTTCTTCAATTGTTTAAGTAGTATTTTTTTAATAGGTTATATGTGTAGGTAACACAAATGGACAACTTGGATTATAGTACATACATATAAATGGTAGTGTTAACATTTAATTTTTTGTATAGAGAAAGAAAGTCTTCCTTTCCTTTTTGGTCTCTTTTGTAACCACATTGGTTTTGTACATGGTAAAGAACTGATTATCTTTTGCAACTACAATTTATTTAGTTTGACTTCATCTGGTGGGAAACATCATCTATTTTTGTGAAATATTTCCAAGAATTGATTCTTGTCACAAAATATTTTAAATACCTGACTACTGGGATTTGTCTAGATGTATTGAACTGAATCATTTGAGGATTTTATTGTTTTTGTCATTATGTTTCTACATCAGTTTCATTAGGTGACTTTGTAATAATCTCTTTGGACTTGCCATGGTTAACACTTAAATCATCAATATCATAAAATAATTATGCAGGCTTAAGTAACCATAATATTATTAAAAGAGGACTACAATAATCCTTATGAAAATCTTATCTATTGCAACTCATATTATTGTCTATTGCACAATAATACTGTACCCATTCCCTGCACTTCAATGTTATGAAATATGGTGCAGTTGGAGATGGTTTCCACGATGATAAGTCGATAAATATATAGTGATTATAACTTTGGTTTTGTTGAAATAGAGCTCTTAATATTGGATTCATGTATATGGTTTCACCGGGATATTGTTATCCATAACTATATGTGTAATAATTCTTTTTGGTTGTGTAGGCATTCATGAAAGCATGGGAAGCAGCATGTGGGGCCCCTTACAATACAAGTGGTGCAAAACATGAACAAATTTCTTTTGGATCCTATCATATTTTTTGGGCCTTTACCATAAGTGGTGCCAACCAATTCATAGTTGAATATTGAATTATGAATTGGAAAGTATGGTGGTTACATGGATCTACTATGAATTGGTTGACCTTTACCTTTTTATATTTATACTAGACACTAGGATGTAATCAAAGTTAATTGGGTCTATGTATCTGCTATAAAGCAAACATGAATAAATATTCTAACATGTATGGAGGAGAAAAAAAAAAAGGAATAAATTACCAAAAGATCATATGACATTGGGGCAGGGCAACTTACGAGGCCTATGTTCTACTGAACAACAAAGACGAAAAGGTCTTTTATTCTTGAAATAATCCTTACTATTAAACTGTAACTGATTTGTATTTTTATAATTACATTTATTATACCTAGCTAAAAAAACATTTGGATACTTGGGTCGATAACCAATATCATGTGCAAAATCTCCTCCTCCCTATATATAACTTTATAAGCCTACAAGTGAATAAATAACAAGTGAAGTGGGTCATTGAAGACTCTTGGTATATATTTTCATTAATGATCCATATTTGCAAAGTGTCAAGTTATAAGTTCCACTCACACTAATTTTGGATGTCTTTACATTGCAGCAAACCTATCACAAGTCTAAGGTGTTTAAGGTCTAATATTGGGGTTTAACAAATATCTCATGGAATTATATTTTTTTTGTTTAGAAACATCTGGAAGAGAAAATGAGTAGGAAGTTTGTAGAGTGGGAAGTCTGTAGAGAGTGATAAGTTTGAATCTTTGATAAGCTGGAAAGGTAAAAAAAACCCTAAATCAGGGTCCTTTGGTTTTGATTCGGGCCCAACTACTGGCCTTGGCACAATGTTTGAGCAGTAAGAAGATCCAGATGGTGGTTTGGAAAATATAGGTGTGGGGGTCATTCCCAACCCCAATGGAAGTGGACCAAGCCAAGCGGAGGGTGATTCTGTAGAACCCATAACCCAGTTCCACGGTGGCAAGGGTGGGGATGTGCTCACTTGGGCCTCCCCCTCTCTTAAATGACCATAATATTAATTTGTGAAAGCCCTTAAGAAGGGATCTAGGGTTTCCTCAAACCTCTTGATTCCCATAATAGGAACCCTTTCCCCTAATCGGTGTGTGTTGGTCATTCCTTCTGAGGATATGGTGTCTATCATTTCTAGAAATTCCCTATCCCTAGTAGGAAAATTTATGGGCTCTCGATCAGACATGGAATCCATATGCAAATGGGTCTTTTCTAAATTGCATCCCAGTGAACACATGGATATTTTTGCTCTCACTATGGTTTTATTCTTGATTAGGTTAAATAACCCTGGTGACACAAGCTGCATCCTCACTAGCAAACCCTAGTTCTTTGGATGTTGAAGTCTCTTTCTCATAATATGGGACCTTGAATTCAACCAAGAAACCTAGAGCATCAACCTTGCATCCATTTGGGTTAGACTATCGGGTCTTCCTATTTAGTTTTTGGAGGAAGGGATTCTGAGAAGCATTGTAGAGTCTGTTGGAGATCTTGTTGCCATCGATCTAGCTTCCAAAGCTCAATATTGTATGAACTATGCTCACTTTTGTGTCAATGCCAATTTGGACTCCTAACTTCCCACTTTCATTGATCTGGTCATTGGCTCCTTTAAATGGAAGCAAGCCTTTAAATATGAAAACAAACCCACTTTTTGTATCCATTACAAGTAGCAGGGTCACCTTCGGTCCCATTGTCTAGCTTTGAAGGCAGATTCTAGAAAGGATCATGGCCCATCAAAAATTACTTAGAAGGCTCCTTTTTATGAGGTTAGGTTTGGGTCTCTCATTGTATATGCTCCAAGTAGTGCCTCTATCATCGTTCCTATTTAGAGAAATGAAGCAATGAAACCTCCTTCTAGCCTAGAGGCTAACCCAAATTTTGATAAGGTAAGTTCATGTTTTGTAGATTTTAATATTTTCAACATCCTTATTGAAGAATATTTGAATGCATTATTGGGGTCCCCTCCCCATGGTTACCCCCTCATCCAATACCCTAAGTCCCCTATTGTGCAGTGCATTGTACCTCCAAACCCCCTTGGTCCCTTTTGGGAATGAGATTGTGTGCCCAACCCCTCATTCTAGCCCTGTAACCACTTTCCCTTCTCCTTCTAGGTCAATACCATCCAGTCCTCCTCTGAGTTCATTTGTCTCCCCTTCCAAGACCCTTTAGTTCCCTATCCAAGGTCTTTTTTCCTGCTCTCCTTGTGTAAGGAAGGTTGATTTTGTTTTTGATAATAAGAAAGGGTGTCCCTCTACCCAGGATAAAAGGATAAAGGAAATTGAATATGACATTGCTAGCATTATCCAAAACACAATAGTGTCTTCTATCCTAGACATGGCTGAAGCTCCATTATCTAAAGAAGGAAAATGATCCAAACCCCAACCTCTCGGGAGAGGGGGGCACATAACTACTTACAAATATCTCAAGTGAAGGTCCTCTCATGGAATGTGAGAGGCCTCAATGGGCCCATCAAGAAACAAGTAATTTCTTCTATGAGATGTGATTACAGACCTAATATCATTCTTTTATAAGAGACAAATATTGATTCAAAAAATAACCAAACAATAGCCAGTTCCCTCTGGAAAGGCTCAAAATTCATTGCCAGTCCTACCCGTGGCTCTTCTGGAGGACTCCTATGTCTGTGGAACCCCACCCAATTTAAAGGAAGACTTATTTCTTCTTCTGATCGTGTTACCAATATTCTCTTTTATTGCAAGGATACAGGTTTTATATGGGTGTTATCTAATGTCTATGAACACAATAACCCTTCATATCGATCAGTGTTCTAGAATTATCTGATGTAGATGAGGATAACCTTACCAAATGAAGCATGGATGCTTACAAGGGACTTCAAAAATCCTCTCTATCCCATAGATAATATTGGAGGGAATCCCATTACACCCAAATGTTATGAGGTATTTTCTAACTTCATTAATAACAAAGAGCTTATGGATGTGGAACTCAAGGGCAACATTTTCACTAGGAGCAATAGAAGAGTTGGTGATAGTCTCATTCAAATCTATCTTGATAGGGTTCTCATTTCCAAGGAAGTCATTCCCCTCCTGGGAGATGCTACCCTTTTTTCCCTTCCTAATATTACTTTTGATCACATCCCACTCGTATTTGAAGGTTTGCATCCAAATTCATATTTCAAACCTCCCTTTCAATTTGAATCCATGTGGCTCCAACATCTTGACATCAGGAATCGAATTGTTGAATGGTGGCCTCAAGACTTTGATGGATCTCGCATAGCTCAAGTGGCCAAGAAACTCCGTTGCATTAAGGAGAAGCTCAAACTTTGAAACAAATAATTCTTTGAGAATATTTTTGAAACCAAACAAGTTATTATCAACAAGCTCAATGAAGTTGAAAGGTAGCTTCAGGTAGGTGCTCCTTCTCAGGATATTTAGATACAAGTGGACATTCCTTCTCAAGACTTGAGGGTCAGTGAGAAATATCTTCTTTCTAAATTACACAACAACTTGGCCAAAGAAGAGATATTATGGAGGTAGAAATCTAGGGCTTTATGGTTGAAAGCAGGGGACTCCAATACTATGTTATTCCATGCGTCTACCCTCAGGAATCAAAGCTCTAACATAATTAGATAACTTCATAGAAGAAATATAGCCATAACCACTGAAATTCTAGAGATTAGGGCTGAAGCTGTGGAGCACTTCCAAGATCTCCTTGGGCCTTCCCACCAATGCGCTCCATCTATTTTAGAAGCCTTTATTCACCATATCCCTAACCTTGTCCCCTATTATTTCAATGCTAAACTTATCAAGCCCTTTTCCAAGATTAAATTAGAGATGCTCTGTTCTCAATGTCCCCTAATAAATATCCTAGCCTAGATGGGTCTCCCCTAAGGTTTTTAGAACTTCTAGGACATCATAGGCCTTGACATCACTACTGCAATTTAGGAAATCTAGAGCACCAAATTATTACCAAGAGATTTCAATTATGCATTCCTAACCCTTGTTCCCAAATTCCAGGAATACCATTCCCTCTCAGACTACCGCCCCATCAAATTTTGCAATGTCCTATACAAAATTCTTACCAAATCGATGGCCAATCACCTAAAGGAAATTCTTCCCTAAATCATAGACCCGTTCCAAGGGAGCTCTATTCAAGGGCAATGGATTTTTGATGGTATCATCAAAATTCATAAGCTAATCCACTCCATCTCTAAAAGTAAAAAACTAAGTTTTTTTCTCAAATTGAACATAAATAAAACCTTTGACCATGTTTAATGGGATTTTCTATTGGCTATCCTCTCCAAATTTAGGTTCCATGAGGACAGATTAGACTCACCAAGGAATGGCTCATCATGGCTTGGTTTTCTATCCTTGTCAACGATTCTTCGATCAAATATTTCAAAATCCATAGGGTATTGAGGCAAGGTGATCCCATGTCTCCATTCATTTTTATCATCCTTGTTGAATCCTTAGGGCGAGCTCTCAAGGTGATATGTGCTAATGGGTCAATTTCTGGGATCAAAGCCTCTTCTAGTCTAGTTTCTCTTTCCCACTAGCAATTCATGGATGATACTATTTTGGCCACCCAATCCTTTGTCCTTGAAGCTCAGTCCATCAAACACATTCTTAATGACTATGAAGAGGCTGTAGGCCAGAAAATCAACTTCATAAAGATGAAATTGCATTTCCTCAATACTATTGAAGAAAGACAACTTAAAATAGCTTATATTATAGGATGCAACATCACAAATCTTCCAGCCACCTACCTTGGCCTTCCCCTATTTTAGGTCAAACCGACGAAGGTAATGTGGAATAGATTCATTCAACGCATCATGAAAAAGTTGGTAGGGTGGAAAGGTAATTTCCTAAGTCAGGAAACCAAAGCAAATTTAGACCAAGATTACATCCAGAGCATTCTGGTCTTCTTCATGTCAGTCTTCAGATTTCCCAAAGAAGTCTTCTGGTAAATTGAACACATTCAGAAGCAGTTTCTCTGGTCAGGATCAGAAAATAAACACAAATTTTCTTTGGTAGCATGGGACAGAGTTTGTGCAAAGAAGGCTCACGGGAGATTGGAATTTAGGAAAGTATCTAAAATGAACATGGATTTACTATGCAAACAAGGATGGCAAATCTTGTCTGACTCAAAATCCCTATGGGTTGATATTGTCAAAAGAAAATACCTCCACCACTATTCCTTTTTTATGGATTCAATCTATCTTGATGGTTCAGTATTTTGGAATACATTTTCCCACACCAAAAGCATCCTTGCTAAAGGTCTCATATTGTTATTTGGGAATGACAACCTCATTCAATTTTGGAGAGACTTGTGGATCTTCAATCATCTCCTCTTTAGTCATCCTGAGCTTGGTCTCCTTAAGCCTCTTCTTGATCGATCTACTAGGGAATGTGTTTCCAAGTTCATTGCCTATGATATTAACCAATGTCCTTCTTGGAAACCCATTTCTTCCTCTATTGATATCCCTAGTTCTACTAAAGCTGCCAAAGCCCTCTCAGACTTGTTGAAAACCTTTATTATCCCTTTCATCCCATCTCAATTTTTTTTTATATGGGAAGCAACTAATCATGACTGGTTTACTGTAAAATATACTTACTTCCTCTAATAAGAACCTTTGCAAAATTTATTTCCAGTTGAACTCATTTGGCTTCGCCACCTCATTCCCAAAGTTACATTTTTTTCTAGCTTATTGTACAAAAAAGAGTCTTAACTTTAGAAAACCTATATCATTGTGGTTTAATCCTTGCCAACAAGTGCTATATTTTTCATTTTGATTGGGAATAAATCTCCCACTTCTTTCTGAGTTATCCTTTTACCTCTATCATCCTATCCTCCCTCATTTCAAAGTTTTGTCTTTCTTGGGCTCCACCTAATTCCATCATGGACCTTTGCTCCTAGTGGCCCAATCCCTTCCACCATATATGCATATTCTCCCTGTGATCCTTCTATATATCTAATTTCTTATGGTAAGTGTGGCTCAAGAGGAATAACAAGGCTTTTATTGACTCCTCATGTAGCCTTGCTACTATTATTTCTAAAATTCTCACCCTTGCTCAATAGAATGCTAGTCTTGTTCCTTGCCCTGAAAGCCAAGGTCATGGAACAAAGGCCTGTCTCATTTCTTTGTTCAATCTTCTTATTGGAAATTCCAAGCCTTAATTCCCCAAAGTTGATATATTCTTTTTTCATTGGGTCCCGCCCCCTCTGGGTTGGTTCAAACTCAACTTTGATAAAACTGCTAAAGGCAACCCTAGCAAAGCTGGTGCAGGAGGTCTCATCACGGACGACCAAGGCAAAATTCTTCTTGCCTTCTATGAGGTAATTAGTGTCCAATATAAAAAATTTGCTAAAGCCCAAGCTTTGTTCGAGGGTCTCACCTTGGCTTCCAATAGATAGTTCCTAAATCTCATTATCGAAGGGGATTCACTGAATACCATCAACTTTTTCAAGGGTTACTCTCCACTAGTGTGGTATATTGCTATTACTATCGATGAATCAAACAGTATTCTCAGACTCTTTGATCACTCCTTAGTTCAACACATTTATAGAGAAGGCAACGAAGATGTTGATCTGATGGTAAAACTAGGCTTGGACCAGACAGATCTCCAATTTTGAGATAGTGATTTCCCTATAAAATTGTAGACTTTTACCTCCATCATGATGTTTCAAATAATTAATTGATTTTAGCAAAGTGTAGTCATGGTGAGATGGCGCCATCGTGGCCTACAAATTTCTATTTACAAGTGGCCATTTAACTTTAGCATGATTCCTCTCATGAATTTTCGTAGGAATTTTGACAATGGGGATTTCAAAATCTCAGGCACTTTGAATCCCGATCAAAGCTCTAGGTCTGATGAGGGCCTATCGGGTTATTTTTTCCAAATAGAGTATGATTTTGGACCAGGAAATTTATGTTGCTACATCTCTTGTTGCTAGCATCCAAACCCATTTTTTTAGTGCTCCTCTTATTTCATATCCCGATGGTTCTTCTATCTCGACTCTTCCTACTGTCATGTCTGCATTAATTGGCAATCTCTAGGATTTGGTTATCTTGGCCAGTTTCCTCCTTACCCAAGCTAGGAAGGTCATCGACCAAATAAATAATCCTTGTGTCTCTGGTTTGTCTACCTAGAGTGCTAATGATGACAAACAGATGGATCCTAAGGTTCAGATGTGATCCTACTCGCTTCCTGGTTTGGTTTGGCTTCTTAGTTTCTACTGGGTTTTTCTTTCCTTTCTATCTTTTCTTGTGGTTTATGATTGTTGAGTCAGTCCTATCTCTCTTTTTAGTTTTTCTCTTTTTTGTCTCTCTAGGGGATCCCTGCCTGGGCATTCCCTTTTTGACTTGAAATTGTAAAAGGTTTTGGGACCTTTCAAAACCCCTTTCCATCAATAAAAAAAAACAAATTATTGTTGAGTCTTTAGTATCATTAACAATTGACTTCTTTGTAGTAATCATTTACGGGTTCTCCAAGATCTTCATTGTCAAGAATCTTGAGGTATGCTGTGAGGATATTTAGCAAGTTCCACAAGATATGATGCTACCAAAAAATGCAATAGTTGAACGTATGGTATAAACAAGGAAGAAATAAATAGAGGGCTATGGTTGGGGAGGATTCATATCTTGAGGTGGGATTGGAGAACAAACCCTTTGGATTCACCCATTCCATGATGTGTTGTGACTCAAATTAAGATATTTTAGGTTGTTGTAAGCTAGTCTTTCTGCTTCCATTACCCTGTAGACTGCATTCAATTTTTTATCCTTAAACTACTTACCATCACAATAATCAAATGAATTCCAATGCAAGCAAGAAAGTAAAGTAATTAGAAATATTCTATTCCATTTTGACTTACCTTTTAAGGTTACAAGGTCTCCTATTGGCAAGTGATAATTGATATTGTTGTTTTCTCATTGGTTTGAGACATTTAGAGGGGAAATGTTGGATGCAACTGTGGAGAATGTGAGCAAATAATTATAGAGGAATAAACAAATTGGCCAGTAAAGATCTATAGTATAATGAGTGATGAACAAACCTACTAGAATAGTTTTTGACCTTCTTGCCTCTTCTAGGGGGTTATTGTTTTCTTGAACTCGATTGATATATCAAATAAAATAACAAATGGCAAGCTAATTTGTGATTTGTTGTTGGAGGTGGAGGTGGGTGTAGCAAATAGGATCAGATAACCTTTTAGTTTCTATCATAAATGATAGGTACTTGTCCTTGGTCTACCAATACTAGATTAAGATGAGTGTAAGTGTATGTTCAAGCATATGCACTTTAAGAAGTATAATAAAATGAGTTGAAATCAGTTGAATGTCTATGTTTGTACATTGAATTTATCACTTAGAATGGGAGAAACTAGTATAAACTCCATTCAATTATACAAGGTTGATTGAATGTTAGATTAGATTGAGTCTTTGAATCTAGTATTTACAAAGTAATTTACTTGAATGTGGTAAGAGGTAAAGACATGGATAAAAGTAGAGAGAGAATCTAGCAGATAAGTAGATGCACCTACTACCAACCCATATTTGAGCTTCAGGAGTAGGTCATGTGGCATTGTTCATTCTTTGATTTCAAACACAAATGATTGTTAAAAGTTATATTAGCAATTGAATTGTATTTTACCTATTAGTGAATATGTTGACATGAAATTATTTTTATTGGGGTGTCTTTAAACTTTTGAAGTTAATTTCTTGTGGAATGAATTTTTCCCCTTGTTTTTTGGGATGAAATTTCTAGTCTCTAATAAATTTTCAGTTTCCTAAGAAGATTTTGAGTCTTGGTGCTAATTTTAAGCTATGTTTGAGTTGAATTTGACTTTTTGCCTTGCTAAGTTTGTATCAGGTCTAATTATCGACTATTATTTTGGCCAATTGTGTCTCAGGTTTGGCAAATCTTGCAAGTTTGGCCAAACTTGAGACATAGATAAATTTTCAGTTTCCTAAGAAGATTTTGAGTCTTGGTGCTAAGTTTAAGCTATGTTTGATTTGAATTTGACTTTTTTCCTTGCTAAGTTTGTATCAGGTCTAATTATCGACTATTATTTTTGCCAACTATGTCTCAAGTTTGGCCAAACTTGCAAGATTTGCCAAACTTGAGACACAATTGGCCAAAATAATAATCAATAATTAGACCTGATACAAACTTAGCAAGGCAAAAAGTCAAATTCAACTCAAACACAACTCAAACTTAGCACCTTAGTTATCAAGTTCAAGTTCGTATTCGAGTTTGATACTTTTGAAGCTCCAAAGAAATTTGACATATTTAAAAATTGGGCATAAAATTGACATAAAACTTGATATATTATAGATGTATATATATCTTTTCAGATAATTTTATTTTTATATAAAATTTAAAATTAAAATATACAAAATTATAATATTTGTTTTTAATAATATTTTAAATATTTTTTTAAATATATACTTTAAAATATATTAAAATATTTTTTAAAATATACACATTTTTATAACTTTATTTAAACATAGTAATTTTTAAACACATGAGAATATTCTTAAAAGTTTACATCAATAATTAAAAAAATAAATAAATTATGAGTTTTCTACCAGTTATAATAAAAAATCATACAAACTACAAATTTGTTCAAAACTAGTGATAAATTCATTCTAAAAAAGATCATGTTAATGGGGTAAAAAATGAAAGCACTTAAAATATCTTATATTATTCAAGTTTAGAAATTAAAAAAGTTTAATTTTAGAAATGAAGGCTAAAATGAGATCATTATATTCTTTTATTTTAGCTTTAGACTTGCAAATATAAATATTAACAATCATAAATGCAAGATGGCTATGTTTAATGTAGACCAATGGTATTTTTTCTTCTATTTTGAATAACTCATAGATTATTTGAAACAAGGGGCATTTCAAATAGTAGGTGTAGAAATAATGAAGCCTCTAAATGGGATATTTGTTTGTCAATTGCAACTTTCAGAGCTACCCATTCTCTCAAGTGATGATAAAGAACTAAAGAAAACAACGTTCCCATGAGGTTGAGAATAGATTGAAAATGGTTGCATCCAATATAATTTTTGCAAAAAATTTTAAGCTTTCAAATTGCATGTTCTCTTGTCAAGTTCAACTATCTAAATCATAGCCTACAAAGAAAATGAAAAGGATGTTGCAGGAGGGCTTGTTCATAGCTACCGTGTTTATAGTGTTTCCTTTGTATTTATTTTTTAACTTCTAACCACTGATTTTAGGTATTTTGATGCCTGTTTTCCACCCAAATGTTTTTGGCCAAATTTAGGGTTTGTTCATCAAATTTATGTGCTAGGGTTTTAAATTCAATGATTTTGGAATTTCATATAAAAAAATTTCTGAATTTGATAACTAAGCTTAGCACCAAGACTCAAAATCTGCTTAGGAAACTAAAATTTCATCAGAGACTAGAAATTTCATCCCAAAAAATAAGAAGTAGAAAAATTCCTTCCTTAAGAAATTAAATTCAAAAGTTTAAAGACACCCCAATAAAACAATTTTATGTCAACATATTGACTAATAGGTAAAATATAATTCAATTACTCAATTTGCACATACGTAGATTGCTTCTTTTTTTCTAATATAACTTCTAACAATCGTTTGTGTGTTTGAAATCAAAGTATGAACAATGTCACATGATCCACTCCTAAAGCTCAAATATGGGTTGGTAGTAGGTGCATCTACTTATCCACTAGATTCTCTCTCTGCTTTTTCCCGTGTCTTTACATCTTGCCATATTCAAGTAAAGTACTTTGTAAATACTGGATTCAAAGACTCAATCTAATCTAACATTCAATCAACCTTGTAAAATTGAATGGAGTTTATACTAGTTTTCTCCATTTTCTAAGTGATAAATTCAATGTACAAACATAGACATTCAACTACTTTCAACTCATTTTATTGCACTTCTTAAAGTGCATATGCCTGAACATACACTTGCACTCATCCTGATTTGGTATTGGTAGACCAAGGACAAGCACCTATCATTTATGATAGAAACTAAAATGTTATATGATCATATTTGCTACACCCACCACCACCTCCAACAAAAAATCACAAATAAGCTTGGAATTTAATATTTTATTTGATATATCAATCGAGTTCAAGAAAACAATAACCACCTAGAAGAGGCAAGAAGGTAAAAAATTGCTCTAGTAGATTTGTTCATCATTCATTATACTGCAAACCTTTACTGACCAACTTGTTTATTCCTCTATAATTATTTACTCAGATTCTCCATAGTTGCATCCAAAATTTCCCCTCTAAATATCTCAAACCAATGAGAAAACAACACTATCAATTATCACTTGCCAATAGGAGACCTTGTAACCTTAAAGGGTAAGTCAAAATGGAACACAAGATTTCCAATTGCTTTACTTGCTTGCTTGCATTGGAATTCATTTGATGATTGTGAATGGTGAGTAGTTTAGGGATAAAAAAATTGAGTGCAGTGTACAGGGGAGTGGAAGAAAAAATACTATATTGCAACAACCTAAAATGTCTTAATTTGAGTCACAACACATCATGGAACGGGTGAATCCAAAGGGTTTGTTCTCCAACCCCACCTCAGGAGATGACACCTCCCTAGTTGTATTTCTCTATTTATTTCTTCCTTGTTTCTACCATGCCTTCCACTATTGCATTTGTTGGTAGCATCATATCTTGTGGAACTTGCTCAAATATCCTCACAACATACCTCAAGATTCTTGAGGGTGAAGATCTTGGAGAACCCGCAAATGATGACTACAAAGAAGTCAACTGTTAATGATACTAAAGACTCAACAGTAAATTAAAACAAATATAATTCCATAATTTATTTGTTAAACCCTAATATTAGACCTTAAACACCCTAGACTTGTGATAGGCTTGCTACAATGTAAAGACATCCAAAATTAGTGCGAGTGGAACTTATAACTTGACACTTTGCAAATATGGATCATTAATGAAAAGATCTACCAAGAGTCTTCAATGACCCACTTTACTTGTTATTTATTCACTTGTAGGTTTATAAAGTTATATATAGGGAGGAGGAGAGTTTGCACATGACATTGGTTATCGATCCAAGTATCCAAACACTTTTTTTAGCTAGGTATAAGAAATGTAATTATAAAAATATAAATCAGTTACAGTTTAACAATAAGGATTATTTCAAGAATAAAAGGCCTTTCAGTCTTTATTTTTCAAAAGTATATAGGCCTAAAGCAAACCAGTCGTGATCAGTGGCTCCCCATATGAAAAAATCTTGAGATGGGATGGAAGGGATAATAAAGGTTTTGAGCAAGTCTGAGAGGGATTTGGCAACTTCAATAGAACTAGGGATATCAACGGAGGAAGAAATGAGTTTCTAGGAAGGGCGTTGGTTATCGTCACATAGGCAATGAAGTTAGAAACACATTCCCTAGTAGATCGATCAAGAAGAGGCCTAAGGAGACCAAGCTCAGGATGACTAAAGAGGGGATTATCGAAGATACACAAGTCTCCCCAAAACTAAATGAGGTTGCCATTCCCCAATCACCATCTGAGGCCTTTAGCAAGGATGCTTTTGGTGTGGGACAAAGTATTCCAAAACATCGAACCATCAAGACAGAATAAATCCACACAAAAAGAATAGTGGTGGAGGTGTCATCTTCTATTTCCTTTCTCATTTTATCCTAAGTAGAGGGACACCCTTTCTTCTTATCAAAACCAAAATCAACCTTCATTAAATAAGGAGAGCAGGAAAAATGACCTTGGAAAAAGTATTGGAGGGTCTTGAAAGGGGAGACAAATGAAGTCCCGACCTAGAAGGAGAAGGGGGAGCAGATGTAGGACTAGACTGAGGGGGTGGGCACACAACCTCATTCCTAGAAGGGGTCAAGGAGGTTTGGAGCTACAATACACTATACAATAGGGGAATTCAAGGATTGGATGATGAGGTAACCATGGGGATGGGCCCCAACAACTCATTCAAATATTCTTCAATAAGGATGCTAAAAATATTAGAGTTTACAAAATATGAACTTACTTTATCAAAATTTGGGTTAGTCTCTAGGCCAGAAGGACGCTTCATTACTTCATCACTCAAAATAGGAATGATGGTAGAGACATTTCCTGGAGTGAACACAACAAGAGACCCAAATCCAACCTCAAAAAAAGAAGCCTTCTGAGACATTTTTGATGGGCCATGATCCTTTATGGAATCTTCCTTCACAGCTAGACAATGGGATCGAAGGTGACCCTACCACTTGCTATGGGTGCATAAAGTGGGTTTGTTTTTATTTTTGAAGGCTTTCTTCCACCTAAAGGAGCCAAAGACCATATCAATAAAAGTGGGAAATTTAGATTCCAATTTGGTGTTAATACAGAAGTGAGCATAGTTCATATGAGATTGAGCTTTGGAAGCTGGGTCGATGGCGACAAGATCTCCAACAAACTACAATGTTTCTCAAAATCCCTTCCTCCCAAAATTGAATAGGAATGCCCGATAGTATGACCCAAATGGGAGTAAGATGGATGCTCTCAATTTTTAGATTGAATTTAATGTCCCATATTATGAGAAAGAGACTGCAGTGTTCAAAAAACCAGGGTCTGCTAGTGAGGATACGACTTGTGTCACCAGGGTTATTCAACCTAATCAGGAAGAAATCCCTATTGAGAGCAACAATGTCCATGTGTTTGCTAGGATGCCATTAGCCAAATATTATTTGCGTATGGTTTCCATGTTTGGTCGAGACCCCACAAATTTTCCTAAAAGGGATAGGGAATTTCTAGAAATGATTGACTCCATATCCTTAGGAGGAATGACCAACTCACATCGATTAGTGGAATGGGTTCCTATTCTGGGAACCATGATATTTGAAGAAATCCCAAATCCCTTATTAAGGTCTTCCACAAAGGAATATTATGATTGGTAAAGAGAGTGGGGGCCAAGTGAGCACATCCCCACCCTTGAAACTGTGGAACTGGGTTACAATTTTTGTAGAATCGCCCTCCGCCTAGCTTGGTCCACTTCTATTGGGGTTGGGAATGACCCCCACACCTTTATTTTCCAAACTACCATCTAGATCTTCTTGCTGATCAAACATTGTGTCAAGGCCAGCAAATGGGCCCGAATCAAATCCAGAGGACCCATATTTAGGGTTTTTGTTCCCTTTCATGCTTATCAAATATTCAAACTTACCACTCTCTACAAAATTACCACTCTCTGCAAAATTCCTACTCATTTTCTCTTCCAGATGTTTCTAAACAAAACAAATATAATTCCATGATTTATTTGTTAAACCCCAATATTAGACCTTAAACACCTTAGACTTGTGATAGGCTTGCTGCAATGTAAAGACATCCAGAATTAGTGCAAGTGGAACTTATAACTTGACACTTTACGAATATGGATCATTAATGAAAATATCTACCAAGAGTCTTCAATGACCCACTTCACTTGTTATTTATTCACTTGTAGGCTTATAAAGTTATATATAGGGAGGAGGAGAGTTTGCACATGATATTGGTTGTCGACCCAAGTATCCAAATGTTTTTTTTAGCTAGGTATAAGAAATGTAATTATAAAAATACAAATAATTTACAATCTAATAGTAAGGATTATTTCAAGAATAAAAGACCTTTTAGTCTTTGTTGTTCAGTAGAACATAGGCCTCGTAGGTTGCCCTGCCCCAATGCCATACTGGTATTTTGGTAATTTTTTCCTTTTTATTTTTCTCCTCCATACATGTTAGAATATTTATTCATGTTTGCTTTATAGCAAATACATAGACCCAATTAACCTTGATTACATCCTAGTGTCTGGTATAAAGATAAAAATTTAAAGGTCAACCAATTCATAGTAGATCCATGTAACCACCATACTTTCCAATTCATAATTCAATCTTCAACTATGAATTGGTTGGCACCACTTATGGTAAAGGCCCAAAAAATGTGATAGGACTCAGAAGAAATTTGTTCATGTTTGGCACCACTAGCATTGCATTGTAAGGGGCCCCGCATGTCGCTTATCATGCTTTCATGAATGCCTACACAACCAAAAAGAATTATTACACACAATAGTTATGGATAACAATATCCCAATGAAACCATATACATGAATCCAATATGAAGAGCTCTATTTCAATCAAAACAAAGTTATAATTATTATATATATATCAACTTATCATCATGGAAACCATCTTCAACTGCACCATATTTCATAGCATTGAACTGCAGGGAATGGTTACAATTTTATAGTGCAATAGATAACAATCTGAGCTGCAATAGATAATATTTTCATAAGGATTATTGTAGTCCTATTTTAATAATATTATGGTTACTTAAGTCTGCATAATTATTTTATAATGTTGATAAGTGTTAAACATGGCAAGTCCAAAGATATTATTACAAATTCTCCCAATGAAACTGATGTAGAAACATAATGACAAAAATAATAAAATCCTCAAATGATTTAGTTCAATACATCTAGACAAATCCCAGTAGTCAAGTCTCTAAAATATTTTGTGACAAGAATAATTTCTTGGAAATATTTCACAAAAATAGACGATGTTTCCCACCAAATGAAGCCAAAATAAATAAATTATAGTTGCAAAAGATAATCAGTTCTTTACCATGTACAAAACCAATGTGGTTACAAAAGACAAAAAAGGGAAAGTCAGCTCTTTTTCTCAATAAGATGTCGGTAGTGTCTTCTTGTTGATAAAATGCTATATTATTTAATTATTGGTTACAGATTCAAGTACAGGTTTAAAAAGTACATCTGGAGCTGCAGTACTTACGTACCCTCATGGAGCATTGGGGGAATGTACCCTGTGCTATGAGTCGACATATTTGACATTGTTTTGGCAGTTGTTATCTATTTTTATGGACTGTTTCTGACACTCTTTTGTACTCCTAACCACGATGGTTAGTTTACTAGTTTACGGGGTGTGCTAATCCCACCTACCATTTTTTTTGTATGATTAGACATTATTTTATTAATATAATGGCTTTTTCATCCAAAAAAAAAAGACAAAAAAAGAAGAATGCTTAAAAATTAAATATTAACACTACCATTTATATTTATGTACTGTAATCCAAAATTTCCATTTGTGTTACCTACACATATAACCTATTAAAAAATACTACTTAAACAATTGAAAAAGCTAATTTTCTATGGCCTCTTGCACCTGATTTTTGTAATATACAATCTCTTAACTTTGATTTTGCAAGTATCTAGAACCAATATAGATAATATTTCAATCTCATATAACCTATTAAAAATACTACTTAAACAACTGAAGAAGCTAATCAACTATGGCTTCATGAACCTGATTATGGTAATATATAGTCTCCTAACCTTGAGTTTGAAAATGACCATTTACCATCCTGTTCCCTCTCATAGTCCTGAAATGGACCATGTTAATTGATTTTTTGCCAAACTCATAGAAGGACAAAGATATGGTGTATAATATATCTTTGATTTTACTTTAATTTCATCTATAATGATCATTTATTAAGCAGTAGAAGATAAAGGCTATGGCACAAATTATTTTATGTTTGATCTAAATTTTCTTTGACTGGATTCAAACAATGAAAATTTTCTATGTATGAGGACAAACAACAGGATTGGAGAATACACATTTGTTGTTTTCAACTATATACATAGTCAAATCCCAGTAAAGAATCTCTAGTGTTCACATGGGATATATGTGGAGTGTATGTGGAGTGCCTTACTAAGGTAAGAGATTGTTTACATGTGTAGTGTTAAGAATGAGCTTTACACCAAAAACATTCTATCTGCATTTATTTGGCAACTATTTTTTTTATTGAGTAAATACTTCTTATACATATACATATCCGTCATGGGGATTGAACCCGGGTCACATCACCAATAATGCAAGTGGCATCCTTGCCGGTAGACCACATCACGTGGATATTATTTGGCAACTATTAACATTCTTGTGCTTGTCTTGGAGGATGAGGCTACAATTAACATAACCAATTTATGTTGATTGGTCCACAATATAACTGTTCATAGAAATTTGAGACTATTGCAACTAACAACATAAGTGGGCTATATTTATTTGATGATCCATCTTCTACATATAATCCCATATGTCAGTTCATTAATTCCGTATACAAGCTACATTTTTTTCCACCCATTATTTGCATTTTATATGTTTTTTATGGCTTCTTGAATAAGAGTGGTTACTATATACAGATTCATTTTACATTGGGTCTTATAATTAATCATGAATAATGTTCATACAACTCAAGAAAACACTCTGGAATTTCTATAGACTAGATCAACAACCTACAAGAATCAATTTTTGACATGTCTATTCTGAAATATTATTCATTTATTTATTTAAATGGGTCTGAAACACTACTGTCTTAGTACAAGGTAGAGAAGCAATTAAGTGATAATATTTCTTTTCTTTGAACTAAAAAATAAACATAAGTGGGAAAAAATCAACAAGATAACACACCAGAATTAAGAAACTCATAGACTTTCATATGTTGCTACATCAATACAATTCTATTTACAAACTTTTGTGAATTCACATGAATATTATTCTGCATTTTCATTTGACATGTCGTAAATGGGATATAAAATAAAGAAGGAATAAGGGACCATACCCTTAGCAGAATACAAACATAACATTGAAGCAACATGATTAATTTTCTTGGTATGTTGTGAAGCAACATGAACATAGAAAGCCAACCTAATAGGTGTTAAGAAAACAAGGAAAGGAGTGCATCTCCAATAGTTAAACATTGGGTTCTCTAGGAGAATGCAGGGGAAATAGAGAAACCAACTTTGAATCTCTTTCCCAAGGTCTGAGACTTGGTGAGGGCTGGAAATGAAACTTCTTCTCTTTCAAATATGATGCACGAATAGGAGTAGAAGCAGATGGGTTGTAGTTGTATCCACTCGATGAAATGAATTATTGAGGTCCCATAGGAGTAATTGGACTGGGAACCAACCCTTAAATACTGGGTGATAGAGAAAATTGGCTACAAATTTTATTGTATGACGATTAGGACTTTGCCTAGGAAGAATGGCGGGATCCAAGTTGATCTCTAATTTTTTGTGTAGGTGCCTTCTTTCCTAGAGTTTGAAGGGCACTTTATGATGACCCACTTCAATCCTAGAAGACTTGATGAACACATAACTACCTCCCTAATAGGATCCCTAATTCACCACTTTATTTGTTCAAATTTCTTGCAGGTATGGTTACAAGAATATTTTCCTCTTGGAAATCATGTGATAAGCTCGTAATTTGCTGCACAAGTTATCCCCCCTCTCCCCGATGAGAAGTCCCACCTCTCCCCTACCTCATGCTTTGTTATCCTTCCTCTCTTTTTTCCTCCCTCGCGTGGTGTGAGAAGATTAATTTTTTTTAAAGGTTAAGCTAAGAGGGTAGTTTTTAACCATCCTCTTAGGGTCTATTAGGGTGGTTTTTTACCACCGTAAAAATCGTCATCTTTTAGGTGTTGTTAAAATATTTTTTTGGTGAAGGTAGTTTAAAAATTGTTAGATTTTGATGCAGTATGCAATGGGAGATAGAAATAACAAGATGCAAAATAATATGAAAGAAAGTAAATTTACGAGATGACTAAAATATGCTATAAATAGAAATTATGGAAATGAGTACAATGTGGCTATTGAGGAAATGTACACTCCATGAATAAAGCTACTAGACTATATTGCACCCACCAATATATGGTGATCTACATAGCACTATATATTCTTCTTGTTACAATGAGACCATTTTTATATATGAGGGTAGGTTCCTTGGCCAACACTCTACCTAGCTATGCAAGGGACACCTTGCACATATACAACTTGGACATTGAAAATTGTGCATTTATTACATTGCATGAAGTAACTAGATAACTTCCCCCTAAAGTAATCTAATGTCCTAAGTATGTACCTAGGAAGGTACATTTACATGATCCAAATGATGTAATATAATCACCCCCCTTGTATTACATTATTTGGGTATTGAAGAATTTAGTCTTCAATATGGATCTCCTTCCAATGGATGGATTTGATTTGGTTCTTCTTCTTCAGCTACTTCAGTATTCATGTCATGGCTTCTGATATTTTCTAGTTCTTTGTCCCTTGATGCCAAGCATCTTTGATGAACAATTGTTCTCATGATTTTGCATGTCATGAGTGGATCTGAATAGGTTCTTCTCCTTTATTTTGTACCTATGTAAGACCTATTTATCTATCCTTCATAATTATCAACCTTGAGCTCAATGTTAGTAGATCCATCTGAAATAAGTTCCTTAATGTAAAAATTTAATATTTGTAGTAATATTCTTTCATAGTACTTATAGAATAGAGTAGTAATCTTTAGAGACTCAATATGTTCTACACTCAATGCTCAATAACTTTCTTAACTCAATTCAGAATATAGAATATTTTGTTTTATGGAACTTGAACAATCACTTCACACACCCACTTGACTAGGCTCAATCAACTCTACTCAACCAATTACTCAAGAAACAACCCTTGCTTACAAACCCTAGTCCAAGCATGTAAATACCAACTCAAAATATTTCCAACAATTCTCAAACATAAATCTCACATAACAATGATACTCATGTTCTTTTAAAACCCTAGTTCAAGTTCTTTGCACAACCAATGTCTTCAACAACAATGCTTATACATCAATCTTCACATAACAATGATACTCATGCTCTTTTGCACAATACTAACTCAATTTCTTCACACAACCAATGGCTATAACAACAATGCTTATGCATCAATATTCACATAACAATGATACTCATGTTCTTTTGCACAATACTAACTCAAGTTCTTCACACAACCAATGGCTTCAACAACAATGCTTATAAAACAAGGTTTTAACAACTCTTTATTCCAAAAAACCTTGAAGCATGAACTCAACACTCTTGAAAAGGAAACCCTAATCAAGTCCTTTTCACTCCAAACTTATTTTCATAAAACTAATCAATCAACTCAACTAAGGAAGAATTTTCCCATACCTTTTTGCTTGAAAAGTTGTAGATCTCACAAATCTGTCACACTCACAATTACTTCTTTGCCAATCTCAATAAGGGTTAGAATATAATAATTTCCTCAACACAACACAATACAAAATGATATCAAACAAAATACACCTTATCACTCCAAATTTAAAATAATATCCAATACCCTCATAATAATCTCTTTGGCAAAAATCCCTTTACAAATAAAATCAACAATCACTAAAATTCAAAACCTCTTATTACCTTATTACTCCAACTTAAAAAGAATATGTCCTCTTTTATAAATCACAATTCAACACATAACAATTTTCTATCACTCCTTATTTCTCCTAACCACTAATTTTATTGCCTAACTAAAAAACTTTTAAAAACCCCTTATAACTCCTACTAAAGGCTTAAATTAAAACTTTAGACAATAAAAATTATTTTAGAAAATTACCTTTGCCTCTCAACGGGTTTTGAACCCTTGACATTTGCTTCTATGAATGCCCTAGCCATGGGCTCCTTAACCATGTGAGCTTAACGCACATTGAGAGCTAAAAATATCTTTGCACACTATATTCCTCCTGGCATCTTAAATGACAAACACGAAAACTCAAACCTTTCCCTTTGTGCACACACTCCCTTGGCTCAAAGCTCTCTCAAATATCAAGTCTCTCCCCCTTACTCAAATCTCTCCCCATTTGAAATCAATGAAAAAGGGTCACCTTTGGTGCTTAGGGCTAAGGATGAGCCTCTTAGCTTAACCCCTCCCCCACCTTCTATTGAGGTGGTTAATTTTGGAGTGGGAGTATTTCTACTCTCAAAAGGCATTGTTATTTACCTTTATACTCTTCTATTACTATTTCTATCAATGTCCATGTTCGTGTCCATGTCATCATTCTTGTTCCTGTTCCTATTCCTATTCATATCCATGTTCCTATTCCTGTTCACATTCATGTTCCTATTCCTGTTCCTATTCATGTTCATATCCATATTTCTATTCTTGTTCCTATTCCTATTCATATCCATGTTTCTATTCCTGTTCTTGTTCCTATTCACATTCATGTTTCTAATCATGTTCATACCTATTTTTGGAATATCTGTTGTACACCACTTTGCTGTGTGACCATCATTATTGCACTTATAATACTTAATGTTATTATTCCTTGGAGGTGCAAATGTCTTAGGATTTCTTCTAGTGAAGCCATATCCTCTTCTTTCATGAACCCTGTAATTTATTGCCTTGTGACCAAAATGATTACATGAGTAGCAGTACCCATGAAAAAGTTATCTATTCCCAATATCCTGTCTTACATGTGTCTTGCATTGTGAAGCCATGTGCCCAAACCTATGACATGAAAAGAATATTCCATTGAAGCTTCCTTGTATTGAACTCATTGGTCTCCTATTCTGATTATTGTTCCATCCGTATCTTCTTTGTGCATTGTTCCTATTTTTTTTGAACTCTCTATTTTCCAAATCATCCTCTGATGTCTCACTTTCTTTCACACTGTCTTCTTCGAAGTATCTTCATCTGAAGTTTCTTCTCCTCCAAAACTTGAAGTTGAATCTCCTTCCCATTTATTTCGAACCTGTTCAAATCCAAGACCTATTTTGTTTGTTGACCTTATTTGTACCTTGACTATCTTATCCATAATATTTGAGCTATTCTTGAATCCTTTCATCTTGATCTTGGAGTCCTCTAAATCTTCTTTTAGTAGTGCCACTTCTTGGGCTAACTTCTCACATTCCAATATTTTTGGTTCTAACTTATCTTTGAACATTTTTGCCTTAGCCTTTGATTTTTATAAATCCTCTATGAGCAATCTTCTCTCTTCATCACATTATTGAAACTAAATTTCAAGTTTAGAGTGTTGCTTCATTACCTTATTTATTGTTTCAAGGGCATAGATAAGTTCTCCCTTTAGATCATAACCATCCTTTTCTGAATATTCCTCTATTTGTTTACCTTTGTCCATATCTTTGTTTTCTTTTGGCTTATCTTCTATAGGATCACGTACTTCTTCTTCTAAAGCCATTAGATGATTTTCATATGGTACTTCAAGTGTATTCTCATATTCATCATCACTAAAACTATAACCATCCCTTGTACAATCATCTTCAAGATGTCCAAAGTTACCACATCTAGAAAACTTGATAATAACTAGAGTCTTTTTATTAATTGGTTATTTTTCTTCAATCGTAAATAGGACTTCATATTTATAATTGTTTGAAAAACTAGCATCACTATCACTTGAATACTTACTTACATTATCCGTATAATAGCTTCTATTTTGCATTGAAAGAACTTATTTTCTTTTCTGCTTTGTCCATCCTTGATTTTATTCTGATGCTTATCTTGCCTATATATTTCTGATTCCTTGTTCCTATGATATTGTTTTTCTTCACCATTGTTGTTCTTGGGTTCTTGATAATCTGTTGCAAAATGTCCATACCTTCCACAATTGAAAAATTTAACAAATATTTTATCTCTAGATCTTCTATAGTCCTTATCTCTTCTACCATAGTTAACTTCTTCATCACTAGATGACTCATTGCTTGATTCTGACTTCTTACCCTTTGTCTTATTGGTTGCTTTGAATGTTGCTTCCTTCTAGGACATAGGATATCTTGTTCTTATCTCAAATGCTGTGAGAATACCAAGCAACTTATCTCTTGTCAAAGTATCACCATTTATTGATACTTCTATATCAGAAACATGTTCACTAAATTTATTTGTAAGATATCTTAAGACTTTATCACAAACATCAGATTCATCAATCTTCATACCAAGTCCTCACATATTATTAACAATCTCATTAATTTGAATTAGGTAAGCACTAATATTTTTCTCTTCGTTCATTCTTAATTCTTCAAGTTGTCTTTTGAGGTTTCGACTCTTTGCTTTATTGACACTTTTATCTCCTTCATATATATTTTGTAATTTATCCCACATATCTTTTGCAGTTTGACAATGCATAACTTTCATAGACTCTATTCTACGCAAACCTCTCATAAGTGCATTCATTACTTTTTAATTATAGTGTTGTAGAAGATTACCTTTCTTATTTGTAGGAGGATTGATTAATATATCATATACAAATTCCACTTAATCCCAAATTTCATTGCCAAGTGAAATCAGGTAGATCTTCATAATCATACTCCAATACATATAGTCACTTCCATAAAAAACTAGTGCTGAATTATTTGAGGAAACTTCCTTAGGATCCATTGTGTTCTTTTTAGCCTTTACTTCAAGCTATTAAACTCTTTTGAAGGAGCCCGCTCTGATATCAATTAAATAACACAAGCTTATACTGAGAGGGGGTGAACAATATAAGACCACTTTTTACTTTTTTTTCCAAATAAATATTAAGCAATGTGTAGATAGCAATATCAATAGCAGTAATAAAAGCAATGCACAAATAACCACACACAATAGAGAAACAATAATTTATGTGGTTCACCCAATGTGGGCTACTCCATGAAAAAAATATTTCACTAAAATTTTCTCAATAAATATCTTGGGAATCCTTTCCAATTACAATGTTTATGGACCTTTGTCCAAAGGAGAAACCAATCCCCTAAATCAAGTTTGCGGATCTCTATCCACAGGAGAAATCCTTCTTCTATGCTCTGGCTAGTGATCCTCTAGAAGACTACTGCCTCCACTGCACTGGCTTGTGGATCTCTCTCCACTAAAGACTCTTGTACCCACTCAGAAGACCTATCCTCACTGCCTTAGATGATGGATCTCTATCCATTGGAGACCTCTATCCTCTCTGATATATCACCTCCAAAGCTTTGTATCAAATCTACACTAAACACAGTCCTTCGATCTAGCACAAATTTGCTCAGCAAGTCCACACAAAACTTTCTCAAATCTGCTCAACAAGTCCACACAGAACTTGCTCAAATCTGCTCAACAAGTCCACACAGAACTTGCTCAAATTTGCTCAACAAGTCCACACAAAACTTACTCAAATATGCTCAACAAGTCCACACAGAACTTGCTCAAATATGCTCAACAAGTTCACACAGAAATTGCTCAAATATACTCAACAAGTCCACACAAAACTTGCTCAAATATGCTCAACAAGTTCACACAAAACTTGCTCAAATATGCTCAACAAGTCCACACATAACTTGCTCAAATCTACTTCAATAAGTCCACACAGAAATTTCTCAACTATTCTCAACAAGCTCACTCAGAACTTGTCCAATCTGCTCAATAAGTCCACACAAAAATTATTCAAATATTCTCAACAAGCTCACTCAGAACTTGTCCAATATCATAGAAACATAAAGAGAATTTTTAGAGACTCAATATGTTCTACACTCAATGCTCAATCACTTTCTTAACTCAATTCAGAATATAGAATAGTTTGTTTTATGGAACTTGAACAATCACTTCACACACCCACTTGACTAGGCTCAATCAAATCTACTCAACCAATTACTCAAGAAACAACCCTTGCTCACAAACCCTAGTCCAAGCATGTAAATACCAACTCAAAATGTTTCCAATAACACTCAACCACAAATCTCACATAACAATTATACTCATGTTCTTTTCAAACCCTAGTTCAAGTTCTTTGCACAACCAACGTCTTCAACACCAATGCTTATACATCAATCTTCACATAACAATGATACTCATGTTCTTTTGCACAGTAATAATTCAATTTCTTCACACAACCAATGGATTCAACAACAATGCTTATGCAACAATCTTCACATAACAATGATATTCATGTTATTTTGCACAATACTAACTCAAGTTCTTCAAACAACCAATGGCTTCAACAACAATTCTTATAAAACAAGGTTTTAACAACTCTTTATTCTAAAAAACCTTGAAGCATGAACTCAACACTCTTGAAAAGGAAACCCTAATCAAGTCCTTTTCACTCCAAAATTATTTTTAGAAAACCAATCAATCAACTCAACTAAGGAAGAATTTGCCCATACCTTTTTGCTTGACAAGGTGTAGATCTCACAGATATTTCACACTCATAATTACTTCTTTGCCAATATCAATAAGGGTTAGAAGATAATAATTTCATCAACACAACACAATACAAAATGATATAAAAAAATACACCTTATCACTCCAACTTTAAAATAATATCCAATACCCTCATAATAATATCTTTGGCAAAAATCCCTTTACAAATAAAATCAACACTCACTAAAATTCAAAACCTCTTATTACCTTATTACTCCAACTTAAAAAGAATATGTCCTCTTTTATAAATCACAATTCAACACATAACAATTTGCTATCACTCCTTATTTCTCCTAACCACTAATTTTATTGCCTAACTAAAAACCTTCTTAAAAACCCCTTATAACTCCTAATAAAGGCTTTAATTAAAACTTTAGACAATAAAAATTATTTTAGAAAATTACCTTTGCCTCTCAATGGGTTTCGAACCCTTGACCTTTGCCTCCGTGAACATCCTAGCCTCCGGATCCTTAACCACGTACACTGAACGCACGTTGAGAGCTAAAAAGCTATTTGTGCACTATATTCCTCCTGGTGCCTTGAATGACAAACATGAAAACTCAAACCTTTCCCTTTGTGCATGCACTCCTCGGGATTCAAACTTAGGTTCGTCTCCCCACAAACGCCTTAGAAAAAAATTTGCACTGCCAATGGACCACTGTGTCAAATGTGTCTTGTGCACCAACCTTACTCTGCTATAACCCTTGCACATAAGACAAAAAGTCATTCGTCTTCTTCCTCACCCAAAACTTTGAATTGCACATGCAATTTACTTTCTCGCATTAATTAAATTCGATGAGGGATAATTTGCAAGGTCTTTTGGCCTCCCTTTTATACACAAAGCTGCCATTGTCTTCAAATGTTGGCACTCCAAATTTTTCGATGATGTCGATGCATTTAACCTTTGTAATTTATAAATGATTTAAATTCCAAGGAATTTAAATTTTATAAATTATAATTATAACCTTTGGCTTTTAAGGCCTTCTCTTATTGCACAACTTTGTATTGATGATATTTATTTATAAAATTTAAATTCCTTTTGAATTTAAATATTTTATAAAATAAATATTAGACCTTCTTTGAACTTTCTAATATGTCTCCTTGGGTATTTATGAAAACCATTTTTAACTTATGCTCTCATATAATATTAAAATATTATGGAGCCCTTTTGCCTTTAAATTCTGCATTGTTGAAGCTTCTTCCTGGATATTAGTGACATCATTGAGGAATTTATTTCTTGCCAAATTCCTTGACATTAATGATGACTTCATTTGGTGACATCAATGACAACTTTTAACTTAGGGACTCAAAATGTCCAACAATAAGCTTGTTTTGATGAAACCTTTATTGATCCTTTGCTTTTGTAGACTTCCTTATGTCTCTCTAGTAATGAGAGTATATGCACCTAATGGAATTTTAGGTTTTGTAGAAAGATTATATCTTTTCAATAGATTTAGAACTTGATAATATTTGGTAGATGGTATAATTATAATGTTTTATAGAATGCCTAATGACTCCCTAATGATTTTAGAATAAGATATAATTCTTTTGTAAAATGTAGTTTAATTTTGGATTGATTTTGTAAAGTTTTGTGAATATCAAAATCAATTTTATAACACCTTATTACTCCTATTGAACTAAGGAATTTTCCAATTTTGAAGAGGTTTTAATGTTGGATTTATTTTGTCCTTTTTGATAAATTTTGAGACAAGAATATTATAAATTTCCAACCTTAGCAAAAACCTTAATAACCACTTTGAATATCCTTTAGGATTTTTTGTTCAAATATCTGTCTAAAATACAAACATGCATTTGTGCACCCTAGACACAACCAAAATAGAAAGGCTAGAGGAAAGAAATGTCCTCCATGCCAATCTCCAAAGAGGGTTGGATCCCTTACTAATCCTACACTGGTTTTGAGTCTAGAGTTGCAGGAAAGAAATTCAAAATAAAAAAAAGAAATGGGAAATATAGCCACCAGCCAAAGATGTAGGATTGGGGATAAACTAGAAGCAAGAATTCCAACCAAGTGTCATAGCAGCATAGAATAGAAAGGAGGAAGTAGAATCCACTTATAGTTCCTTGGAGACGACTTTTAGAATCTCATTCCAGTCTTCACACTCTCACTAGCAGTGCACAAATCTAGATCCAAAATTTGTACTTAGTAGTTAATAATAGACATGAATATAAAACAAAAATGCTTGAATAGAAATAAATCACACATAGAGATTGCTTGCAAAATCAGAAGCCAAAATCCTTCTATTTATGCAAAAAACTTGAATAGTTTTTTTGTAGAGTGTCTCTCCTCATTACATTGAATTGTTTAGTATTTATAGAGGTGTTCACCTCTGTCTATTTAATACACAAAATATAAAATGTCTACAGATTAGGAACTTTTGTGAAGAAATCCCTCATTGAAATTCTTGAAAATATTCCTCCTGAGATAGCGACCCAATTTTTAAGGGAAAATCCCTAGGAAATCAACACATTCGAGTGTCAGTGCATGGAAAACTGTAAATGTGGTTAATGACTTAGTACATCCATTGTGCCTTGGAAATTTAACCTTGTTCAAAATATCTTGGAACTCATGAAAATCATCCTATGATTTTAATCTTGCAGCACTTTTAGCATGAAATCAGTAATTGTAATCACCCTTTATCCCAATCATTAAATTCTTATCATTCGTCTAATCTGAGCTCCATTGAAAAGTCTTCATTTGATGCTTAGAATCAAATTCACCCAAAATAGAATGATGAGTGAAAGTGCTTCCTTTGACTTCCATCATTTCCTCCTTATTCATGCCTCATGGTGGAGAGAGTGCCCATAAAAATACCTTTTGCAAATCTCATGATATTGTGCTCAATGTACAACCTTGGACCTTAGCCAATTTAAAATTCTTTGCACTGCATTATCTGCTTGTCATGGCAAGTATTCAACTTGGGGACAACCTGGGTGAAAACAACTTATTATACACCTTCAGGTTTATACTTGATACCTCGAACCATCTTTATATCATTTTGAATCTAAAAGGGGCAACTAAAAGCTTCACCTTCCTCCTAGGGTGAAAGTGCCTTGCAGCACCCATTATTCCCAAACATGAAATTCATAAAAATTAGAAAGAATATTAACACACAAAAATATTGTAACACATTATACTAGCCAAAATACTACAACATAGATTTAATATATATGTCGCTTTTACAATAAGAAATCATTCAACAAAATTCCATCAAAATTTTAATGTGGCATAATGTCAAAATTGCCAATATTTTTGGCATCTCACAGGGTATCCAACTCATATGGATGCAATCAATCCCAAGCCTTTATCCATTGGGCTCTTTAGTGGTCCTTATTACCAGCTGCCTTGGATGACACTTCTGATTTGAACATCTTTTTCTACTCTTGTTCAACTGTTGCCTTCTCAACCACATCTTGCTCTGCTACTATCCATACTGCTACTACTTGTTCCATTGTTGCCTGTTCTACTGTTGCCTACTCCTCCTATTACTTCAAAATTTCATAGGTGATTTCATAAAATATAACTACCTCAACCCAAGCGTGTGTGGTGAAGAAGAAAGGAACACTAAGCGATTCATTAATATATCATAGATTCTCAATATACTCCAGGCTAAGGCGCTTAGATCATTGAGCCAACTCAAACAAAGAAAACTCCATGCAAGTGAACTTCTTCATGCATGAAAACACCTATTATTCCATGCTTGGCTCCTCTCACTTGTTAATTTTTGATGCGTCTTCCACAAAATTATTCCAGGCCATTTTCATTTGTTTCTTTGGTAGAGGCTCGCCCCATTCATTGGTAAAATATAGAAATCCCATATCGGCGAGAGCATCAAAATGAAATATTGAAATAGTATGCTCCCACTCCATTGCATTAAGAATATTTCTACCTTCTCTCACCAGATCCAACCTTTGGAATTAACTACGTAGCATAAACTTGGTGGTAGACCAGGCTCGGTCCATCTCACTCATGGGTGAATGCGCATATTTGACTGAGCTAGGTCTTGAATGTGTATTTTTGCTGGTTCAATTGAATTTGAATATGATCCTCGTAGATATACTATAGAACCTAAACTACTTTCACCACCAACTTCTCACAACTTTGAGCCAACCGAAGGTGAACCTCTTTAATTATTTTCTGAGAGAAGCTGGTAGCATGTGTGACCTTCTCTACCAATTGATTATGTATAGACTCAAGTTGTGCCTTCAATGTCTATGATTGCTGCTCCACTGCATATTTTACCTTTTGATGAGCCCCTGCTTGTTTATGCCATCGTTTGACCTCTGTCACCATCTTCTCCTACTGTACTCTACTTGCTGCCAAGGCATCTTCAAGTTCAAATTTTTGTCTCAGTATCATAAAATCTCTACTTATAATACTTGTCATGCAAATAAACTGAGCTCATATCAACTTGGATATTCCCCATTTTTTAGTAGGATCACTCTTTGTCAGGTCCTCCATCATGATCTCATAAGCGTAATCTCTCGGTGTCATCTCTCCTTATGGATTTTGGACCAAGGGAATTATCTTAGTAGTGTGAGCCTCCATAGCAACTGGATTGAAGGTGACTTTCTTAAGCAGCCTAGCTGGAGCAAGTGCCTCCTTTATCTAGTGGATCTTCAGCCACTATGATGAACTGATATGAGCATGATTAATATTTTTTACATTTGGCTACTTGGGCATCACCTCAATTTTGGGCAATGCCTGCATCTCCAAAAATGAAATGAAAGGAAACAGAACCTGTGCACGGTCTAGATCAAAGGAATAAGAGGAGACAAAAATGAGATGAGAGACCGAAATAGTAGATTGGATGGAAGAACCAGACTCAACTACAGTTATGATCACTCTTGGAGGATCTTGCATACTTACAACTACGATGGCAGTAGTGATAGAAATGGAAGGCGAAGGATGCAAAAATGGATTCAGACTTGATACAAATGAACTAAATGAAAGGGAGGCTGAAGAGAGGGGAAGAGAAGAAGGAGCAGTAGTGAATTACAAATGGGAGGAAGGGAGTGAAATGGAAATAAAATATATACTAAATGGAGGGGTGATGAATGTAGGGATTGAGGAAAATGAACTGATAGCCACTACTTGCTTTTGAGTAGAAGAAGAGGGAAGGGGAGACATACCTTCAGGTGTGAGCACTGTGTGATCCAGTGATGGAAGCAATTGTGTAACAGGTTCTTCTTGTCGATTCTCTACTTCTACCTCAAGGTCTATGATCTCCACCTTCTAGTACAACGATTGCTCATGAATTAATAGAAACTCTTGGAAAACTTCAACCTGAGTATCTAATGTTGGCGAAGGAGGATTTACTACAACAACAAAAAATATAACTACAACCATGAAAATTGTAGTAGTGGATGAGGAAACATCACTAGTCCTCAACTTCTTTGCAGCCCTGAGGAAAGGAAATACCTCTTTTACACTTTACTTCTCCAAAGGAAGTGTATCATATATATTTTGCTTCACCCATTGTGACCTCCTTTTAAATATGAACTGCTGCTCTTCTTCTTCATGTGTCACTTCCTCAACTATCGAACGTTCTTCTTTAGCCATGCTTCCTTCATAATTCACTGTTAGACTTTTAAAAACTTTGAGGCATGACCTTGGTGAAAGATATGGGTTGGTAGATGTTAAAAAATTCATCATATGCCTCTAAAAATACCTCGTCCATATTCAACCCGTAGGCTGATTTGATTTTCCTTCTATGAACCTACATAATCCACCAATTCATGATTTTCTCTTTGGGCCATGTGTGTTGGTGTTCTTTCACCTGATCAAAAAGCCCCAGTAGAGGAATATGATCTCTATGCATTGTGGGATTGTATTCGACCTCTTACTCATAGAATTCCTTCCACGATAGAAGTGACATCATAGCTCCAATGTGCCATTCCAAATTGTGCCCATAAAAATTATTATGATTTTTCTCAATATTAGGGTGTGGGCAGCAATGAAAAGCTTTGCCTTAATTATTTTCAAAAATCTACCCAATGGGTCATATCTCCATCGTTGTGGCAGTTCCACCAGACCCAAGTCTTGGAGATCCTTCGTGAGAAATCTGTTCTGGCCGACCTAGTTGACTTCTATGCTGCCAAACTTGAATGACATCATGCATGTTGTTCTTTTTCCACATCGTCATTTGTATAATCAGTTTGGTGCACCACATCCATGGTGAAAACATGCTCAATGTAAAATTATGGAAGCAAGAATGGCTTACTCGTAAAACAATAAATTCTCACAACCACGCCTTAAGTAAGCAAAAATTTGTCACCCTTCTTGGCTATGACAACCACCTCTTTCATTGCTCACGATACTCTTCCACTCTTGCCACAAATCATCTCAATTGCGACCCCAAAAATTAAGCGGTTAAAACTATATAATGACTCCTTCCTTGACAGAGCAGGAGTCCACATATAAACTGGCAAAAGCTCATTCTCCTCATCAACTTGTTTAATTGCAATAAATGAAATTTTTTGATGTAAATGGAAGAAGAAATACCAGACGAGGAAGGATGTATGTTTGAATGAAGTTTCCTCTTCAGTATTCATGAAATATGCATTTTTTGATATATGAAATTGACCCAGTCAAAATAAATCAAGTTTGTACCTTTTGTCATCATTATTGGAGTGTAGAACTCCACCTATGATATACATTGTGCCAGTGCCGCCTACCATTTGTGAAATATAGAATCTATAAAAAGTCTAGCAACCTACGTCAGCATAAAAAATAAGTCTAGGCTCTTGAATTTTGACAAAGGCTTTGGAAGATTTGGCAACTGCCCTAGCTGCGGCTCTTTAATTAGCTACGTCTCCATGAACTGGTGTATTGTTACAGTAGACACATATCTATCTTCTTGTTTATTGATATGTAGCTTCTTGAAAATCATGTCAAAGGGGGGTTTTAATCCATAGGCAAATGCTTCCATCAATGCCTTGGTTGAGATAGAGAAAAGCACCTCCTCATTCACTTTTTGAACCGCCCTAGTAGCTGGGCTATAAAATCTGGTAATTAATTTTACCAACTCTGGGCAAGGCTGTACACAGATACCAAAATAACTATGCATAAAATGACATAGTTAGAGGGATTTCCGGTGTCAATCCTTTCTCAACTGCATATTCCACATCTTGTCGAAGCTTCACCACATCCTTATTGGTGATCATGTAGTCCCCGACCTCTGCCATGGTGTTAGAGTATGGGTCCAAATCCACGTTTTCATTTTTGTGGGATTTCTTGGATTTTGTCTCACATTCTGCTCTTTTCTTAGACTGTTTGGGATCTGTGGTCTCTTTCACTTCTTTGCTTTTCTTACCCATTATATCGATTCTAGCAACCTTGAAGATGTGCAATTTTTGCAAGCAAAAGCTTGAAATGCACTGGCAAAAAATTTAAAATTTTAATTTCTGAACAAGTTTACCTGTGCTCTATTTATAGATGGAGCTCTCAACCACTAGAGTAAATGTAATACTTTATCTTGGAAAATTTGGGAGGGCGTGCACCTTGTTTCACTTGACTAGAACTATTCCTGTTGCTTAACGACAACTGACTGTTATTCATCATAAAATTATTTTTAAAAATGTGCTCTCATCATACCTTCAAGAAACGTGCCCTGGCTGCTAAAACTCCTTCAAAAAAATAAATCTACCACCTGCGGACCAATGGGCATCCTTGCTTTTGACATTGTGAGATTTTGGTTCTTGGGAATGCCAAAATGCCTCCCAACGTAAATTTGGGCACACATTTTGAATTAAATGCTCTAAAAATATGTCTTAACATTCATGAATACTTTTTGATATTCACCATGTGCTGGAGGGCGAAATCACCTTGAGAGGGCGCTCCAAAAATATGGAAAAACTTTGTTTGGCGTTGAAAATCGTCACATGCCCGAAAAGCAATGGAGGGGTGAAAACACTTCGATGGCACACTTCGTCTCTTGCTCTCTTGCTCTGAAAATACCTTCAACTTGTTTGATTTAATTCCATGACAAATCCTCCTTTTAAAACAATTTTATGCTTTTCTTTTTCACTCCATATTTAGAAAAGGTGCATTTTAAATATTTTTTCTCTTTCTTTAACTGGAGATTTTTTATTTTCCTTTTATTCTCCCTTTTTTTTTGTTTTATTTTTGTGCCATATTAAGAAAAGAAAATCAATTTAAAAAAACTTTAATCTTTGCTTTTTCCCAAAGCTTTTAATAATAGAGCTATGAATGAAAACTCTTGCTTTTCTTTTCCCCTTTTCTTTTTACTTCGCTCCTCTTCTAATTTCGTCAAAACCTCTTATATGTATTTGTTTAAAATGTCGAAGCATGCCCCCATGCTTTTAGAACATTTTCATCGCTTTGCCTTCGTGAGGAGCGAACAAATGGGAGATTCACCTTCTCATAGGGTGAAAGTGTGGTTGACTATTCTCCCTTTTAACTATCGTGACGCGTTTGTTATCATAAACCTTGTTTACTTCTATGAAAGAAGTGGAAGATTTTAGCTTGAAATCTAGGGCAAAAGTCTTTTTTTTAAACATTTCCTTTTGAATTGAATGGTGCGAGTGCTATGATTAGCATTTTAAATCTTCATAAAATAATTTTGCCCCAACAGGGGGCTAATGGGAGTTTCGCCCCTCATTTAGGGTGAAAGCCCTTTTGACCGCTTTCATCATGGTGACTTGGGGCTTCCATATAGTCTTCCCCTATCTCTTTTATTTAAAACATGTGTTTGCCTCCATTGGGAGGTGAATGGGGTTTTCACCCCTTCCTCGGGGTTAAAGCATTTTCCATTTACCACACTCCATGATTTTGAAATCAGGTCCCACACAGTAATATTTCAATATTTTATTTATTAATTGAGGCAATTACTTCTCCGCTCTTATACTTTTGCCAGGTGCCCCTGGACATTTTCCCTAAAATGTTTTTCCTTTTAACTCAAAAACTTGCAAAGTAAAGCAACTTTTAACTTCGAAGATTTCAAACCTGTTAAAAACTTTTCAATACAACAATTAATTCTGCACGAAACTCATAATATGCCCCTAGGGAAATTTTTTGGGGTAAAATTGATTTTAAAAGAGAAAATTTTTTGAAGCAAAGTTTTATTTGAGGAAATATTGGCATCTTCTAGTAGATTCTACATCATATATATCTATTTGTATATATTTATATATATTTTATAAAGCAATAAAATACTTGTAAATAAAATCTTTACATATTTACACACTTGTATCTCTTGATTACATCATTGAAAATAGGTCTTCAAGTGAAGTTCACTAATTGGAATTGGTAGATCCCAACCATCCATATCTTGAAGATGATATTTGTTCATCGAATTTACTACAAAAATATGAAATGAACCTTCCCAGATTTCATCAAACTTGTGGTCGTTCCCTGGCTTGGTTTGGTTCTCGTTCCACCTAAGGATTAGATCTCCCACTTGAAACTTGCATTCTATTGTCTTTTATCCAAACCACTTTTGTGTCATTCTAGAGTGTTTAGTGAAATCCTCATATGCATTTTCTCTCTCCTCTTCTAGTTGCAACAATTGAGCCAACCTTACACTCATGGGATCAAATTCATCATCTTCATATTTGAACAATTGCAATATTTGGAGGATAGGAAGCTCAATGTGAGTGGGTAAAACTGCCTCTTTCCCATACACCAAGGAGTAAGGGGAATTTTTAATAGACCTCTTCACTGATACGTGATCTGCCTATAGAGCTTGGTTTAACGATAGGTGCTAGCTCCTTTTATTACTACAAAGCATCCTTTTCAAGATTTGATGCAAATTTTTGTTTGTGGATTCAATCAAATTGTTTCCTTGAATTTTATAATTAGAAGAGGTGTTTAGATAAATACCATACTTGCTTGAAAATTTAGTGATCTTTGCCCCTATGAATGGAGTCCTGGTTTCTATTACAATGGCATATGGAATACCAAAATAGGTAATCAGTCCTTTGAGGAAGGAGATGACCGTAGCCTAGTCCACCTTCTTGGTTGGAATGGCTTCTACCCACCTGGTTAAATAATCGATCACTGTTAAGATATATTTGTGCTCGATGGAGGAATGAGGATCAATAACTACAATAAAATCTAGGTCCCACGGTTGAAATGGTAATTCTACCTGAATTGGATGCAGAGACAAAGATGCCTTCTTATTCTTGCCAACATACCGTTGATAATTATCACAACTTTGGCTCACCTTGTGTGCATCTACAAAAATAGTAGGCTAGAAATAACCATCTTCAATGATCTTCAAGGCCATAGGCCTTCCTACATAATGTCCACTGGATAAGCCGAAGTGGAACTCCTCTAATATTTTTTGCTTATCAGACTCTCTCACACATCTGAGGAGTGCTCTGTCTATGTTTTTATGGAATAGCCCACTTGGCAATAGAACATACTTGAGCGCCTACAGTTTGAACCTTCGCCACAATAAGGCATCAATGTGTGATGGAAATATTTTGAATATGAAGAATTTAAAAAGGCCCTCTATCTAGTCATAATTGCTTATTACTTTATTGGCCAGACTACCCTTGCCAATGACCTCATCTTGTATTGGAGATAGTGATTCAGAAGCTGCACTTTTGACCAATTCTTGACAAAGTGCCCAACCATGAACCAACTTAGTAGGAAAAATTTCCACATCGTATTCCTAAATCTTTGATACCTAGCCTAATATTTTATCACCCATCTCCCCTTGAATTATGAAATTCCTAACATCTAGATGTATGACATAGATAAGTATCTTGATTTACAAAATAAAATTTTAGAACTTCTTTAGGAATTTCATGACTGCATATACCTGCTTCTTGATGAAGTTATATTTCTCCTAGTGGGGTGCAATGGCTTGACTCAGGAAAGCAATCGTTTTCTCATCCCCACCATCTTGTTTTTGAGTGAGGATAATATCATAAATCTTCTGTTTTCCTACTATGTAAAGGATGTAATCTTTTGAGTAATCCAAACTAATCAATATTGTCACTTGGGTGATTCTCTCCTTGATTTCTTTAAAAGCCTATCTCCTTAATTTTGTCCACTTAAAGTCTACATTTTTCTTTAGAAGTTCAGTCATTGGCTTGATTACTTGAGTGAAATCCACAATGAATTTTTGAATGAAATTGATCTAGCCAAAGAATGACTATAGGTCCTTCTTGTTAAGTGGTAGTGGCAACTCCAAGAGAGCTTCAAATATCATAGGATCAATTGCCAGTCCTTATTGTGAAATCACATGTCCTAATAGTTTTCCCTCTTTGATAGCAAAAATGGATTTCTTCGGGTTAATGGAAATTCTAAATTCCCAACATTTTTCAAACACTTGCCTTAGATGAGAGACGTGCTCTTCCCTGCGATGTGAGAAAATAATCATGTTGTCAAGGTAAATTACAATAATCTGATTCAAAAACTCATCGAAAGCGACACCCATAACTCTTTGAAAGGTAGCACCAGCATTGGAAAGACCAAATAGCATCCTATGATAGGTGAAAGTGCCACAATTTATAGTAAATATCATTTTGTGTTGGTCCTCATCCTTCACCCAGATTTTGTTGTAGCCAAAAAAACCATCGAGCAATGAAAATCTCTACGCTCCAGTGACTACATGCAAAATCTGGTCAATCTACGATAAAGGATAACGATATTTCAAGGATGCTTGGTTCAGATTATGAAAGTACACCCACAAAAAAATATCTCCATTTTTCTTACAAACTAGAACCAATTTCACCACCCATGTCGAGTGCTTAATTGGATAAATTATCTTTGCATCCAACATCTTTAGCAGCTCTACTTTCATAAGCACTTCAATTTTTGGGTTGATAGGTCGCTATTTCTATCGAAAGGCTTCACCCTTTCCTGCAATTCGATGGTGTGTTGGATAATATTCTTGTCATATCCTTTAAGATCATGATAGCTCCAAGTGATGATATGTAGAAACTCATAACACAGATTTTTAATATCTTCGAGCTCTTCTGATGTACAGTCTATTCTAACTTTGATGACCTTATAAGACTCTAACAAATTTTCCTTGCATTCCTTCACATCCACCTTAAATTTATGTTTCTTTGCCTTGTCATTTTGATCAAATAGGCTTTTAAGAAAAATAAGTACCATAGGAATGTGTTTATTCTTTAGTTGAATCATTCCTTCCATCTCCTCCTTGGCCAACATTCTTTCTTCTGCGCTCGCAAATTCCTTAATAAGAAAATTTATTATTTTTACATCATTGTCGAACACTTTTCAATAAAGGTTTTTATTAGGGACTTAGGGTCTATAAATTACTCTCACAGTCTTGGATATCCTGACTACTTGCTCAATGAGAGAGAAATTAGCACCAAGGGAAGCTAAGATATCTACATGTTTGTTTTGCTCCCATGAAATTTCCTGAATGTTAGATGTTGTAAAGGACTCAAACAAATCCCATACCTTGTTATGGTAGGCCTTCAAATAGTGCTACTTCAATACACAATTTTTTGTAGTCTAGTTGACGATGATCTCAAAATCTCCAAAAATTTGCAATGGTTTGATTCCCAACTTATTTGCCTTCTTCAGCCCAAGGCACAACACTTCATATTTGGTGGTATTATTCGTATAGCTACAATTTAATCGATATGAATAGGTTTTATGCAACCCTATAGGAGAAAAAATAAAAATTCTAGCCCCTGCCCCATTCTTGCACCTCACACCATCAAAATATAGCTTCCACAGCTAATCAGAGACACGGTCTAGGGAATCAAAAATTTCTTCAGTCCGCTCAAGTTTAGTTATGGTATAACAACTAATATCAATTTATACCATTATGTTGAAATCCATCAATGAAAACTTATCCTCAAGGTGAAGCTCACCAAGAGCTTCCTCCATCAGGTCCACTTCTTGCACTTCCTCAATCATCATGTTGACTGCACCAGTGGGCTTTTCTTCTTCCTCACATTTTTCTACATGAAAAGTGGATGGCTTTTCATTATAGGTATGGATTCTTATTTCCTTGAAAGGGATATCCAAATGTGAATAATATAAGGAAATATATCCCCCTAGTTTTGAAAAAGTATGGTTCTAAGTCAACCACCACTACTTATTATATGATAATGATTTACGACATGCTGTGCAGAATGATACAAATATCCTTGATTACTTCCACCATTTTGATTAGAGTCCCATCCAACTGTAAGAAACCTAGATTGTTCCTTGTATACTCCATCCCCATGACTTCACATACTACCTTTGGCATGACAGTAGTCATAACATCAGAGTCAATTATACAATTATGCAGGATCCACCCTTCCATTTTGAGAGACAAGTAGAATGGAGGTGGTATGTTCTTACCAATGGTAGAGGTTGGTAGTGTCTATGCTAACACTATTTGGGTAAGGCTCTTATTTTGATCTTTCATAGAATTGAGAGACTCATGCAATAAGTCAACTTGTCCAGGTAACTATAGCACATCATATAAACTTACCTTTGCAGGGATCTTCTTCATTTTCTCAACAATATTATAATCAAAAGTACTTGGGACCTTTTCTTTACTAGCTGACTCATATTTATTCTGATATTGTTGAGTAGCTTACACCCTTTATCATTTAGTCAATTATGGGTATTTGGTATGCTCTTTGGCACATTCTTTTACCTCTGTTTGCACTTGAGCGACTGCAGTCTGTGAAGTTGATGCCTTAGTCTGCAACTTCTCTTGAGATTGCTTAGGCAATAGATCCTTCAACAAGATAGAATCTTGTTGTCTTTTATTATACCAGGAACTTTCTTTTATAGTTGTACCTTTCCCATTTTGTACCTTTTGTTTAGTAGGAACTCTCAAAGGCTCTATTTCTATTGTATTAATAGTCACCAGCTTCTTTCCAGCCCTTGTAAGGACTAAAACTTGCTCTAAGGAAGGGACCATAAAGTTATGATCAACTTTTGTTATCATATTGACTTGTCCACCAGTAGAAATCTCTGCTAATGTATGTACATAGTTCAAATGAACCATACACGTATCTTCTCCATGAGGATTATTACAAGTGGAACACCAATATGCCTGCTCGTATGTACTAGTTTCCTCATTTTCTAACACAATTGTGTTTCTATCAGGGCCCTTGCTAGTGGTTGGTTGCTCCCTAGTAATTGGTGACATTTGAAACCTCCTTGACTAGAAATTTTCTTTAGCTTGCTTCTTCTTGAAGAACATAAGTTAATTCAACATTGTCCTTACTGATGAATTGAGTGATTGCATATCCTATAATATATTCATGTAGGGATCAAAATTTGGAGGTGCAGGAGGTGCTGGTAAAGGTAGAGGCACTAGTGGAGTAGGCAATTATAATGGAATGGGTGAAATTAGTAGCACTAGGAATGGAACTGGTGCTGGAAAATATGAAACAACTGGCACAGGTAATTGCAAAATACTTGGAGCAGGGAGTTGTGGAATCAAAATTGGAGCAATTTGAGGTGGACCTGATCTCCATGAGGGAACAAGGTACATAGAAGTCATAGACTATGAAAATGCACTATAATATAGGTGCTATGGAATATCAGGAAGGATGGGCATGGTTACCTTTGGGGGAAGCTTACCTATGGTGATCAAATCTACTTTGGCCTTCTGCACCTATGTGTACAAGTCTAGAAAATATTGACATTGGCTTTTTAGATTGCCATACCAATGTCAAAGTTAAAGGCTCTAAGGTAGTAAAACATAGCTTGATCATGTGTGGTTCGAAGGCCATTAGGAACTCTCTTCCAGATTTAGATGAACCTGATGTTGCCGTACACTATCTCCTCTTGTGGATGTCTTTGGATATTCATGAATTGATGCAACAAGGAGAAAGGATTAGCTTACTCATGGAAGTTCTTGATTAGAAATTATGCCAACTGGTCCCATGTGGTAATAGTAGTGGGTGATAAGGATCGATGCCAATATAGCAACTTCCCTCTAAGTGACAACATCAACAATATTAACATTATATATTCATCTACGATGTCATGGATCATCACCAAAGAAGCCACATCTTGAATATGCTTGTAAGTAGTTTTACTAGTACCATAATAGGTAGGCAAAGCCTTCAATGCTACTTGAGGGACTAGATTATGTGCTTGTATATTCAAGGATCCTAAGCTATTCTATGCTATGGTTGTTGTGGTGGTGGATTCTAAGCCATTTGAACTAGTGTGTGAGGTTGAGGAGGTGGGATTCTAGTAGCAGTACTAGCTAGACTTGAAGAAACAAAAAATACACCTTCTATATGTGAAGATGTTGTGACTGAATTATGAGGTGGGGTAATCAATCTGGGATGTTCTCCTAATTTTTGGGTGTTGAGTTTAAAAAAATCAATGACATTTTTAGAACTTTTGGCCTTCAATATTGTGATCATGAAGCACAACTTTCACTACCTTCACTTTGGAGGATTTTGGGTATATCTAAGTCACCAGATGTTCTAATTTTACAACACGAAGGTGACCATCAAACCTCAATATTGTTGAAAGTGGAACTTTTGAATATCCCACCGGGCATGCCAAAAATTATTGGTCAAATATCTGCCTAAAATAAAAACATGCATTTGTGCATCCTAGACACAACCAACATTAAAATATTGAAGGAAAGAAATGTCCTCCATGCCAGTATCTAGAGAGGGTTGGCTCCCTTACTAATCCTACACTAGTTTTAAGTCTAGATTTGCAAAAAATAAATTGGAAATAACAGAAATAAATGGGTAATATAGCCATAGGACAAAGATGTAGGATTGGGGATATACTAGCAGTAGGAATTCCAACCAAGTGTCATAGCAACATAGAATAGAAAGGAGGTAGGAGAATCCACTTACAATTACTTGGAGATGACTTCCAAAATCACATTCCAGTCTTCACACTCTCACCAGTAGTGCCCAAATCAATATGCAAAATTTGAACTTAGTAGCATATAACAAATATGAATATAAAATAGAAATTCTTGAAGAGAAAGAAATCACTCATAGATACTACTTGTAAAATCAGAAGACAAACTTCTATTTGTACAAAAAACTTGAATAGTTTTTCTATAGAGTGTCTCTCCTCCTTATTACATTGAAATTTTTAGTATTTATAGAGGTTTTCTCCTCTATCTATTTAATACACAAAAGACAAAATATCTATATATCAGGAAACTTGTGAAGAAATCCCTCCTTGAAATTATTGAAAATCTTCCTCCTAAGACAACGATCTAGTTTTTGAAGGGAAAATCCCCAAGAAATCAGCACATTTAGGTGTCGGTGCACAAAAACTGTAAAGGTGGTCGATGACTTGGTACATCCATTGTGCCTTGAAAATTTGCCCTTGTTCAAAATGTCTTGGAACTCATGTAAAACATCCTGTGATTTTAATCTTGCAGTGCTTTTAGCATGAAATCAGTAATTGTAATCACCCTTTACCTCAATCATTAAATTCTCATCATTCGTCTAATCTGAGTGCCATTGAAAAGTATCCATTTGATGCTTAGAATCGAATTCACCCAAAATAGAGTGATGAATTCCATCATTTCCTCCTTATTCGTACCTCCTAGTGGAGAGAGCACCCATAAAAACACCTCTTATGAATCTCATGCTATTGCGCTCAATGTACAACCTTGGACCTTACCCAATTTAAAATTCTTTGCACTCCATTATCTCCTTATCATGACAAGTAGTCAACTTGGGGATAACTAGGTGAAAATAGCTTATTATATACCTTTTGGTTTATTCTTGACGTCTCGAACCATATTTGTATCATTTTGCCTCTTAAATAGGTGACTAAAATATTTACCTTCCTCCCAGGGTAAAAGCGCCTCAAAAAAGATGTTTTTCTCCTTAAAATAGACATTCACCTCCAAAAGATGCGAAAGTCACCGTCACCCTTCAACTTGGGTGAACGTAGATTCAAATAAATTCCTTGATGCACTCGTGGGGCCATCTTCATGTAATTTCACCCCTAGGAGGGTCGAATGGGACTTTCACCCCTCGCTTGGGGTAAAAGTGCTACCACCCTCCTCTCAATGAAATGCTAAGATGGGGTCCACATATTATATTTTACATATGCATTCACCCAAAGGGAGTGCAAAAGGTATTTTCACCCCTCTCTTAGGGTGAATGAAGCCTTGACTCATCAACACTCTCTTGGTGCCTTGCTAAATTTTCCTTAGTGTCTTCCTGAACTTACTATTGCTGAGATTTTACCCCAGGGAGGAGCAAAAGAGAGTTTCACCCCTCAATTGAGGTGAAAGTCCATTTGACTACTCAACGTGCTGACTAGGTGCATTAAATTTTGAAACTTGAGGATGTTCACCCCAAAGTGGGGTGAACAATGCTTTCGCCCCAACTTTGGGGTGAAAGCACTTCTTTATATTGCCATCGTGCTTCAACCTCGGGCCCACTTCGAAATTAACCACTTAAATTTATTTTTGCCCCTATGAGGGGTGAAAGGGACTTTCACCCCTCACTTGGGGTGAAAGTTATTGCCAAAATTGCCTTTCTTTTTCTTTCTACGTTCACCCCGAAGTGAGGCGAACAAGTTTGTTGCCCTATTTTTGGGGTGAACGCACTTTTTCTCTTCCCTTTTCTCAGCAACAAGATTTTCAAAAATAGAGAAATATTCACCCGAGGAAGGACGATAAGGGTTTTTCACTCTTCATTCGAGCGAAAATACTGTTATGTCTTTTCTTTACCTCTGAATTTTTAAGCATTGTTTTCTTTTGACATCCTCAGGTGATATTTACTGACTCTTCACAAACAATTTGCCTTGCAACACCCATTATTCCCAAACATGAAATTCATGAAAATTAGAAAAAATATTAACACACAAAAATATTGTAACACATTATACTAGCCAAAATACTGCAACATAGATTTAATATATATGTCGCTTTTACAATTAGAAACCATTCAACAAAATTCCATCATCAATGTGGCATAATGTCAAAATTTCCAACAGGATTTTATTTTAGTGTTTATATTTTTTAATAACCTAATTTGGTGTTGCAATCCTTATAGCTTCCAAATATATAAAATTAGAACACAATAATATTTGTAAATATTTAAAAATTAATTTCTAGTAGAAATATTTATTTCTACTATGGTTAATATTGCAAATATTATATTAATTTGATAAATTATTCTCTTTGATGCTTTTCTTTCAATGTGGTTAATTTCTTCTAAATTTAATCTTGATTTATCAACCTTATAACTCCCTAAAATGAAAGCACATTAAATTAGGGAATAAATATCACCTTGCAATATTCGAATACCACAATAATCGATGTTGTTTTCGGATGTGAGATGGTTGCAATGTGAGTGTCTTTTCTTTGACCATTACCTCCAATGGAAATCTTGGAATCCTCCTTGGATTTAATGCTTCAACTATGGCACCTTTAATATTTGCCTTTGACCTCCCTTGACCAGAGCATTAAAGGTTCTTCTCCTTGCTTCCACACTGCAAATTCAATGTTGTGCATGAAGACTACGAAGTGTAGAATGTGGATGCATGAATGCTCCAAGTCCTTGGTCTTTGGAACCCTTAAAATGGAGGATAATATTGTATTAAGTGCCAAGTGGCACGTCCATTTTATTCTTGATCGCTTGAGGAGTATATGGGGCTAGAATAAACTTGTATCTTCCTTTGAGTAACGTATGAATGTTACATTCTTTAGTGAAGTACTTGGTCTCTTTGTGGATAATTGTCTCTCATATTATCAATGCACCAACCTATTGTTAGTAACTACTTTGTTGGTCAAGATGAGCGCTCATGTAAGGAGCGTTAGGGTTTTGCCTCAAGTGACAAGTGTAACTCCTTCCTTGTGCATGGATGTCTTCTCTAATGCTTCTTCAACACACCCTTTAGAGGTTCTTTAAACCTTGTAAAATTTCTAGCTCCTCCTTCATTGAATAGCACTTGCTTTGTGAATTGTTTCTAGATGGAATGAGGAGCAACTATTTGGAGTCTTGAGCACTGATTTTGAGAAATAAAAATGTGGAGTTTGAAATACTCTAATGGTGCTTTATTCTTCTTCTTTTCATACTTTTTTTTGTAGACAACATTGCTCTTGAATATAATGTTGTTTCTCCCTTTGTTTTATACCTTGTATTTTGTAGGTTCGATCATCCATGATATAAGGAGTATGAGCTCTTTGAGTGGATTCTTTTGCTATGCTTGGGAGAATGCTAGTGTTCAACCACCTTTGGTTGATTTACCTTGGAAATATTGTGCCAATGAGGCACATTCAAATTTTCTCTCTTTCCTACGTAGAACTAATTAGATAAGTGAAATACAATGTAACAATATTTGTAAATAAGATACCTTTATTGCACCCTTTCTTGTAGTCCTTTTTGTAGGTCTGATTTTTTGGTTTTGTGGTAGATTTTTGAATGTAATGCAAGAGTTTTGAGGATGTCTCTTTGATTAGACACCTTCACATTTTTGCTTGGATACTTTTATGACAAACCCAAGCTTAGATAGAAGTAGATAGAAGCTCCTTATTTGATGAAATTTTTATGCACTTTTCTCCTTGCAACTAACCCTATAATGCTTTGGATTTGAGACTCACCAAGTCTCTTTTTGAAGCTTTCTTTTTTTTATTTTGGTTAGTTGTCTCCTTCTCCAGATTTTGGAGGATTCTAACCTATTTTGGTGGCTTCCCTTGGCCACTAGATGTTGCATATTTTTGTGCACTAATAGTGTCTTTAGACACTTTGACAAATTCTGATTTTGTGCCCTTTTAAAGAATCACAAAAACTAATCTTTTGAGAGCAATAAAGTAGTGCAAATAAGCTTAACAATATTTCACTTTTAATGCACTAACAATCTCACCTTATCACTCCAATCAACTCTCAAAATAAATGCACTTAATCAATTTACTGCAACTAGTCAAGAATAATCTAAAATGAACCTTCAAGAGTTATTCTACAATTTTCTTACAAATAAAGTTGTAGGGGCTAGTATTCTTTTGCTTTCCAAAGTATATGGTAGGTAGTTGATAGATAGTTGTAATTCTGAAATCTAGTCAACTCCTAATGTGCAAATGAACCTTAAAATGAACTTTTATCTTTTGCACATTTGAAGACTTTAATTCAATTTTCCTCTTTTGCAACTCTAATCCAAATTAAGGTGCTTTAACAAATCTAATAAGTAATCCAATTAATGAATCTACTTGCACCAATAGTTTCTTATATTTTTCTAAAAGCTTCTGTAGAGTATGTAGCTTTTGTAGAGGATCTTGGTGTCTAAGATCACCAAGTTGCTACCTTGAGTAAGATCTTGCAACTCTTTGTAGGCTATCCTAAACAAGTCCTTCACCAAAATATGGTCTTAAACTTTCTTTTACGAGCCTAGAATTTGGTGGCTTTTTCTCCTCTTGTAGTCTCCTCATTTTGTTGTAGATTTTTAGAATTATTTATCTCAACAAATAATGCCTTCTTGTTGTGAAAGGTAATCTTCAAATATCCTGGATTTGGTAGGCTTATATTGTATTCAAGTCTTCTTGTCGAATTCTAACTTTAAGCATGATATTATTATCAATATTTTGAATGTCTTGAGGTATTCTTAGATTTGGTACTCCTTGCCAAATTCTTCTTCTTTTGGGCTTGTTGTCGGATGGCAACAATTGTCCCAAATATTTCACTATCTCCTGTAGTGAATTTCTCCAATGAGTTCTCCTTCGATGATTTCTTCAGTAAGGCTATATAAGCATTTTATTGGATGCTCATTGAGACCTCCCCAAGGCATTTGATGTTATAGCTTCTTCTAGTCTTCCTTGAGATCTTTTCTTCAACCTCCTACTCCTAGAAGTGTTGGTGGTGAGATATTCTTATGGATATTTGATTCTACTACTTCTGGATTTGAGCAGGACTCTCCTAGTCCTTATTCTTCTTCAAATACTGTAAGTTCTTCAATGAGATCTTCTCCTGATCTCTTTACCTTCAATTTTATTTCAGGTGCTGGATTAATTTTGAAGAAGATACTCTTCCTAACTTTCTTGTAGGAAGTTTCCTAACTCACTGAATCTCCTTTCCCTGCAACAAAGTATTAGTACTAAAAATATTAATCTACTTCTGAATTAGATACTCTCTTGTAGAGTCTTCTTTAGGATCAAGGCTTCTATGGTATTTTTTTCAATATCAAGGCTTATGTGGCCTTTTTCTTCAGTATCAAGGATTATGTGGTATTTTTATTAGTATCAAGGCTTATGTGGCCTTTTCTTTAGTATCAAGGATTTTGTGGTATTTTATTAAATATCAAGGTTTTTGTGGCCTTTTCTTCTGGATCAAGGCTTCTACGATTTTTTCTTCTAGAACAAGGCTTCTATGGCCTTTGCTTTTGGATCAAGGCTTCTATGGCCTTTTCTTCTTCTGTGAAGTTCTCAATCTAGCATTGGAGATCTCCAGTATCCTAACTTCACCATGACTCTTCTACAAAAGTCTTCTTCTGTAGTATTCGGTAGAACCCTCAAGGTTCTAGCACAATAATTTAATAAATAAATAAAAAAACACCTAAATTAAGAGAATCACTTTTGCACTGGAATAGGGAATCCCTCCAATGGGTCAATTAAATATATATTTATATTATTCATGGATGCCTTTGAATGAATGTTTGAACAATAATATATATCTACCCTAAACCCTACGTCTCTTCATCATGATGATTCATAATAATTAATATAATTAATTATTATGACTTATGCTAAGCCTAAACCCTAATATTATAATATAATAATTAATTATTCATTAATTATTATATTATCAATTATACAACCTTAGGATATTAAAGGTATTATATTATTAATAATTATTAGAGTTAAGTAATAATTAGGGTTAGTAGGATAGGATCCTAACATTCCACCCCTCTTGGAAACAACTTTGTTTGCAAAGCTGGAAAAGATGGGAAATTATGTTTATGCTCACATGTAGACTATTTTATAGCATCAGAGATAAGGTATTTAGAGCTTGAATTGTATGTTTGGTGGCATTGGGTAACATTCTTGTTTTCCTCCAAAGTAAATATGCACAAATAATTCCAATGTTTTGGATAAAGTACATCCAATTATTTTAATGAAAGTTTTCAAGCATTTAAACTGTAATGTTAAAATAAGATTTCAAATTTCTTCAAACGTTGTCATTTCAAAAAAATTATCTCTCCCTTTTATCTATGTGAATTCCCTTATATCTCGAAGATTCTTTTAATTTGCCAATATTTAGAGCTAATATATATCAACATTAATTGGTCCCTAATGCAATGGTTACCTCATATGAATATATGACTCTTCCATTTGATGCATGTGAATGTAAAGGTTAATAGGGTTTTGAAATTTTCTATCATGCATGCTAGGGAGATAAACACATTGGTGATGCCTTATGATGAGAGTGATCATTTTGTTCTTTATTGTGGCACTTTTTTTTATTGTAATGTGCTCTTGCTGGATTACGTGCTTGATCCCTATTTTACATAGCTCCTTCTGGTTTGACTCTTTTAGTGTAGACAAGTAACAAGTTTCTTTTGACATAGCTAAAATACTAGCACATATTTCTAGTATTCAAATGTTTTTTTCTAATGAGCATCCAATGTATTCTCTTCTCATAATTAATCATACCATATCTCAATTATCCAAAGACTTCCCACAAAAACAAAAATTTTTATGATATTTTAACCAATGCAATATTTACATCGCATTAATATGTAGTGTCAATTTCAATCACAATTCTCATGTTAATATTAATAAAACATTAATTTTTGATTTTATTAATACGTTTATGTCATTGTTCAATTGTTATGTACAGGCTATTTTAATAATATTTGGGTAAGTTGCTGTGATGAACTCTTCACGTGGTAATCCACATAGACTATCTGATTTACCATATCAGATTCCCCATTTTCTGTGTATGTCATGCAAAAACTAATGAGCATTGTCCTAGTGAAGAACTATCATAACAATACTCGTTGGTTTAGTACTGACTTTCTCCATAAATTTTTGCTTCATATAACCCATCATTAATCACTTTTCCACAAAAATCCAATTCCATATATTTGCCTTATATTCATTTATTTTGTAATCCAAATCATATGGACGATCTACATATCCCCAAACTCATTTTTCGTATATATGTTCACCATTGCATAGGTTCCATTATTACTTATCATGCTTGAGAAATGAATTGACATCTCTCATTCGATTGAAACTTTTTTATAATCTGTGATAAAGGTGGTTTCCTCAATCTATTTCACTTGCTAACAGTCAGCCCAAAATTCCAAAGAAAGGGTGTTTTTGGAGAAACTTATTTCGTCATATTATAAATTGTATCTTCTCCTCAATGTTAATTACTTTCCAAAATTATAGCTTTTGGGTACGTCTTACTCTTTTTATTTTACATTCCCTGGTAATGTTTTGTGACAATAAAACCAACAGCTAATGAGTAGCAACCTTCAATAATTAATTTTATGCACAGTGCTCTTTGAGTACACTATAGTCTTTTCAAAAACCAATGGACAACTGGGCTACACCATGGAAACCATCAAGTGGGATACTGACTACCTCTTGAAAGCTAACATTGAGCCAAATGTATTATATGGGCAGGTAGGCTTTCAATTTCTTTATACTCTTTAAATACATAGAGACTTAGATCTGATAGAGCAATAAAATGCTAAACACTAACCAGTAATTTAATGCTAATTATTTACTCTGGTCTCTTTCATATTGGTGATGGAATCACAGACCATGACTGTTGCATTTATGTTGTTCAAGAACTCCAATTCTACCTACTCTAATGAGCTTCTCAGTCATGCCAAACATGTTTTTTTGAATTCGAATAAAAGCAAACGTAAGTTTGTTCTCCTGATAGAATTCAATAATCATGTTTCATGCTATAATATAATGTTTTGAATTGTGCTTGTACTATCTCACAACTCTTTGAATTTTCTGATAAATATATGGGAAAGTATAGCAAAAACATCCCTAATGTCCAACAATTCTACTTATCTCATAGTGGATACAATGTAAGTACTTCCATTTACAATTTCAAGAGCTTTTGAAAGTTGTGCTTGAGGAACTATGCATTTGGTTTATGAAATGGGTATGTTTTTGTTTTAGGATGAATTTTTGTGGGGAGCCACATGGCTTTATAGAGAAACGAGGGATGAACAGTATTTGAACTACTTGATTGAGAATGCAGTCTCCTTAGATGGAACTGTATATCCCATCATTGAATTTTATTGAGATAACAAATATGTAGGGGTCCAAATGATTGCATCCATGGTAAGTATACCTGAATTATCATTTAAATAAATAAATAAATTGCAATGACTAAGGATCATCTTTGTCATATGATCTCAAATTTTTTATCTCAAATTTCAATCCCTATAATATGCAACTGAAATTCTATGAATTGTGTTGTGGAAATTCCTCATGCAGGGCAAGGGCTGGCAAAACCAGGATGTAATGTAAAAATATGAAGAAAATACTAAGTATTTCATGTGTGTTTTCCTTAATAAGAATGACAATAATGTATAGAGATCACCAAGTTTGATTTTCATTGGATTATGTCTTATAAAGGTACACGTTTTCTTATGATCTTTGAAAAACATTACTTTGAAAAAAGGAATTGTTTACTCTTCTTGTTCAGGTGGACTCCTATATTGGTAGAAATGGAAAAACTTGCATTTTGTGATAGGGGCCTCATTTCTCCTTATGGTCTACTCTGATTATTTTTCTTCTGCTGGAAACAATTGCAATGCCCATAAGTGGATCCCTATGAATTGGTATCCTTGGCTCAATCATAGGTATAACAGATCCCTTTTTCTTTAAATATTTCAATTAAGGTTTGATCTAGAAATCAATTAAGAACATCCCAATTAAGGATCTAGAAATCGCAGTGTAATTGATGGTTTCTGATTGCTAATAAAACCTTAGTTTCCATTGAGCCCACATGCTAAAACCTCACTATAGAGTTGTAGGTGAATTACATCCTAGGTGACAACCCAAGAGCCACAAGCTACATGGTGGGATATAGATTAAACTATCCCTGACATACACACCACAGGGCTTGATTTTTTCAATGATAACAATTCTTGTGACTAAATGACATTGTTTTAGTAGGTACTTCTGGTAAGTATAAGCATTTTTTACACAAGTTGTTCACTCCACTTGTTTTTGACAACCAAAAGATAACACTTATAGCTACTTACAACAATTTTTTTATCCAGCAATTATGACCTCTACAGCAAGAGTAAGGTTCAAATCGAGGTGGTGAAGGTGAAATATTATTATTTGTCTCTCATAGAGAAGGTAATGTTTTTAAATTGTTGTTGATAACATCGTTAACATTCTGTCACCTGCTACAGTCTTGACGCTTTATATAATACAATATATTTTAATATTGCAGATAACAAGGTGTATTCTCGGGTGAATTCAAAATGGATCATGGTGTGAAATTCATGGGTTATGGCTCAGTGGTTAAGGACTATTCACATCAAGGACTATTCCTTGATTTCACATCTGGCACCATATCTTTGTGTAGAACTTTTTTGTGAATCTGATGGAGTTAATTTTAAATGACACCATTTTATTACTGGTTGGAGAAATGATAGGGTAGTTGTTTCTCTTATTTTCCAGCCAGACCAGATGTTCCATTTTGATTCTTGGGAAGATGCTAATGTGGACGGATTCTTAGAGGAATTTTAAACTCTATATCACCACAAAAGCAACAATCCTTATCTTGTAATTGATCAAAATGAAGTGGGTTGAGGCCCAAATATGTGCAATAATAGTATATAAAAACTCCATTTTTTTGGGCTCCATTGATGGTTGAGGATTCCTTTGGTGTTATTTGGAATTTTCTACTTTTCCCAGGCGGTTTTGCTTCCATAAGCCTGATTACTCTTGGAAACCTCAAAACCTGTGCATTATTGCTAGAAAAAACCTCTACATTGCTGGTAATGTTTTCTTCAGGGAAGCTATCCTCCTCTTCCTCATACATTTCTTTTAATTTTTTATTTGCATTTTTAGGGTTTGCATTATTTTTTTCTCTAGAAGTGCATTTTGTATTATTTGGAAATCCATAGCTACCGGGTCCTCAGAAGGGAATTTTTTTTAAGGCTATCTCCTTCATTTGCAACTTCCTCTTTTATTCATGGGTAATTTCTTTTTCCATAAAATCCTCAATGATCTTACTAATAATATTTTCTAAACATTGCCAGTGTGGTTCCCTCCATCCCCAAAATTATTCCTTCAATTTCCAAACTTCTTGGTCCAATATGGTTGGATCCAACATGCTTTGATACCAGATGGTAGAACCCTGAAGGTTCTAGCACAATAATTTAATAAATAAATAAAATACACCTAAATTAAGAGAATCACTTTTGCACTGGAATAGGGAATCCCTCCAATGGGTCAATTAAATATATATTTATATTATTCATGGATGCCTTTGAATGAATGTTTGAACAATATATATCTACCCTAAATCCTACATCTCTTCATCACGATGATTCATAATAATTAATATAATTAATTATTATGACTTTATGCTAAGCCTAAACCCTAATATTATAATATAATAATTAATTATTCATTAATTATTATATTATAAATTATACAACCTTAGGATATTAAAGGTATTATATTATTATTAATAATTAGGGTTAGTTAAAAATTAGGGTTAGTAGGATAGGATACTAACATATTCTTTTCTTGCACAAGGAACTAATCCTTGTACTATGACGACACATTGACCTTCAAGAAATGAAGTTGAAGTCTCCTAGCTTTCTATTGTAGGAGGTGTCCCAATCATTTGAGAATTAATTTTCTACAACAAAAGAAACTTTGGGTAATAGTTAACAAATTCCAGATATCCTGAATGATCTTCACTAGTTGATTTGTCAATCTAGTAAATTGAATGTTGAGTCCTAGTGTTCATGAGTTTTTCTTGCAAATATATGGAAAGACTCTAGCCAAATGTAATATCATTATTTTTGGAATTGAGATTTCTTTCAGTCCTCACTTGTGGCTCTCCCTAATTCTATCACCTAGACTCTTCTAAGATTTTTTGATAGTGGCTGGTCCAACAACACGTCAGGTTGATAAAAACCTCAAGCTCAATAATAATGGTGGTTTTTCTATCTATCTACTATGGCTAGATCTACTGTGGCTTTGATACCACTGCTAGCTTTTGATGCAGTATCCAATGGGAGATAACAAACACAAGATGCAGAATAATATGAAAGAAAGTAAATTTATGAGATGACTAAAATATGCTATAAATATAATTTATGGAAATGAGTACAATGTAGCTACGGAGGAAATGAACACTCCATGAAAAATCTACTGGACTACATTGTACCCATCACCAATATATGGTGATCTACATAGCACTATGCTACTACCTACGAATATGCTTTGAGCTTCTATATATTTTGCTTGTTACAATGAGGCCCTTTTTATATAGGAGGATAGGTTCCTTGTACAACACTCTAACTAGTTGTGAAAGGGACACCTTGCACATATACAACTTGCACATTGACACTTGTGCATTTATTACATTGCATGAAGTAACTAGATAACTTTCCACTAAAGTAATCTAATATCCTAAGTATGTACCTAGGAAGGTACATTTACATGACCCAAATGATGTAATATAATCTATTTATAACCAAACCACCCTCTTATGTAATTAGGGTGGTTTTTTACCACCATAAAAAACTATCTTTTAGGTATTGTTAAAAGATTTTTTTGGTGAGGGTGGTTTAAAACCACCTTATTAGGGTCTATTAGGGCATATTTTTTATCGTTGTAAAAAAATACCGTATCTTAGCCACCCTTAAAATCCTTTTTTGGTGTAGCGATTTTACACCTTGAATTGCTAAGAATGGTGTAATTTTAGCCCATAATTGAAACTAATGCTAGTAACAATGTAAAATCATGTGATATGTGTTAGTTTCATAATTATGAAATTCATGCCTTTTCTTAGGTTGTTTAACCAATTGAGTCTCTTGGGAATTCTCCACTTGAGGTCTTGATCTTGTAGGACCTATTTCTCCTATGTCCTAGGATGGACACAAGTTCATTATCACAGCCAAAAAATATTTTACTAAATGGGTGGAATCTATACCACTTACAAATAAAACAACATCCACCACCTCAAAATCATATTATGTGTCACTTTATCATCCTTTCTACTCTAATTTCATACAATGGGATCCCTTCTCTTGCAATGTCTTAAATAAGCCAAGGTGCCCAAAGCTCTCTTTGATGTTCATATCAATTATTGTGGAGGACACCTTAGTGGTCATTCCATAACATGTAAACTATTAATACTGGACTACTTATGGTCAACAATGGAAGCTAATGCTAATCAATATATTAAATCATATGACAAATTTAAGTTCCATGAATATGAAATTCATGCCCCTGCTCAGGTGCTTCATATAATTGAGTTTCCTTGGTATTTCTCCACTTGAAGCCTTGACCTTGTAGGACATATTTCTCTTGTATCTTCATATGGGCATAATTTCATTATCATAGCCATAGAATATTTTTTAAATGAGTGGAAGCTATTTCAATTGCATATGAACCAACCTTCACCATATCCAAATTTATCTTTAATCAAATTATGTGTTGCTTGGTGTCCCATATACTCTCATTTTAGATAATAAAAATCCTTTAAAAAATAAGGAAATTGTCCCTTTCCTAGTGCTTTCAGCGGCATAAAAGGTTTAAAATGATTGTGGCATGGTGGTTATAGGGGCGGACTGCATGAAGATCTGTGTGGAAGCTTTTGGGACGGACATCGCAGAATACTGTGGCAGCCATAAAAGCTGGACAGCCTACCCGGATTCGTGGCGGCTACCGATTCCACCATGTAAATTCAAAAAAAGAAAAGAAAAGGAAATGCATTGTTTAACTTCTTAGTTAGGGATTCAACACCATTTTCCCATGCCTTTATATCCATAATGGAATGGACAAGTTGAATATAGTAATAAGATTTTGGTAAATATTAAAAAATAGTTAAGGAAGCAAAAAAATATTGGCAATTAAAGTTATATGTTTCATTGTAAGCATACTACACCAATATTCATATGTTCAAAAGGTTAACCCTATTTTATTTGGTTTACGATACATAATCTATTTTACTACTTGATATTAATTATCTTATTTACGTGTTTTTTTGAATATTTGGTTGAGTCATAATGAGTATCATTAGGAGTATCACAAATATTGTATTACCAAACTTACTACTCTTTATGAGATGCATCTATGTGCTCTTGAGAATAACAGAGCCTATAAGAGTCATATTACCAAGAAAAATAATAAGAAAGCCTATCATTGTGATTTTAGGGTTGGAAATTTGTTCTAAAGATCGATAAGTGCATAAAAAATGTAAGGAAATATTTATATAGAAGTGGCTTGGTTCATATATTTTCAATGAGTTATTTGGGTCTATGACAATGAAATTGCAAACAATGTATGGATTTGAGATAGAGAAATAAACCAATTCCATGCATACCAAACACTTTAATGCAAAGCCCCTTTGACTCATTTATTTAGTCTATATTTTTCTATATTTGCTTGTTACTATTGGTGCCTTGTTTTTGATTAGGCTACTTTGATTGTCTATTTGTGAGTCCTTATAAGTGTTAGTCCTATGAATCATTTAGTTTTGGCATATACTGATGTGTTTTGTGATGTATTTTCTCTCTTGAACATGATCACCACTTTAAGAAATGTTTTAAGTCAGCTAAAAAATTTAGTTTCTATCCTCATTTCATTAGTTTTTTGACTTTGATTTGTTATTTTTGTTTGATTTGTATTTCATTTTGTTAATTTCCTATTGTTTTCTATATTTTTTCCTATCATTTACTATTACTAAATTTGTTTACACTTTGCTCTTTTCTATCATGGTGTCACTATTGCTAGTAAGGGGCACCATGACATCTTCAAGGTCATTTGTGTTATTTTGTGTCAATACCTTTCTTTACATGCCATAAAGCAACCACCTTATTTCAACCATGATATCTTCAAGGTCTCTTGTGTTATTTTGTGTCAATAATTTTCTTTACATGCCATCATCGATATGGTATCTATTCATAAAACTAAGATAATTGTAGTACCTTACCTTATGATTTTTTAAATATTTAATGAGCATACAATGGAGAAATTAGATAGCAAACGCCCCACAAAATTCTTAAAATTTGACGTATGGAATAGGTCCATTCACTTGTAAAAGATAGCCAATTGGATCTAAGTACAAATTTGCTTACTAAAGATGACTTTTGGATCCAAGGAGTGAATTTCTCAATAAAAGGTGTTGATATACTTGATAACATGAGTGATTCACTTGCAAAAAGTGAGTGATTTGCTTGCTAAACTAGAAAGAACCCCCTATATGGTCACAAAAGTAAATTTGAGGCTTCAATCCCAAGGAAAATATTCTAGAAAGCATAATTTTGGAATATAGTGGCACATTAAGTTATTTTGAAAGCCTTTTTATCTTGTTATAGGTGTAATTGGAGGCATATAACATTTGGTAATGCATTATTTTGCTAAATATACCCCAAAAAAATTACTTTTACTAGGAGTAGTTGTTTCTAACCCCACATAACTTAGGGGTAAATTATTAGTATAAATAAGGGCTTAGGGCCCTCATTGTAATCATATTTTTTTCCATGATAATTTAGAGCTACACTCTATGAAACCCACATTGTTCATTGACCTTATAAGACTGTATGAAATTGGAAAGTCCTTAGGCATTCCATTAGTTGCACTGCCCTCCTAGTTTTCGAAGTGCATTTCAATTATGGAATATCCCTTCGATATCATCTTATTATTTTATTATCAATTCAATAATTTAATGAATGGGTGAACATTTATGTTGTTGACTTCTCATGTGTTAGTTGATCACACATTTTTTTTTGCTATGGTTTAAACCCATATTTTTTAAATCACTCGCACTCTTGAATTTATATGTATTTTTATTTTTGCACTTTAATTTTATACCTTTTATGTTCCATATTTTAATTTAAATTCAATTTAGTGTAGGTTAGCATAGGAGTATATTACAAAGAATAATGGGGAGCCAACCTGATGTGAATCCAGCTACACGAGGTCAAAACAAAATACCTCCCATTACATAAAAACTATGGTAAATAAAAATAATATGTAAAACCCTCCATTTACATAAAAATTGCAATAAATGGAAATAATCAGTAAAACCCTCCATTCACATAAAAACTACAGTACATGGAAATAAACCAATAAATAATTTATTTTCTCATTCCTGGATTCACTTCCCTTTTTACAATGCAATACCAAGGGAATATATATCCCCAAAGAAACCCTAAAATAAAACCTTAAAACTTGAAGCCTTAAAAGAAACCCTAAAAGAAAACCCTGAAGCTTAAAACCCTAAAAATTAAAAAAAAATACTATTTTCGGCAAATTTATTTTTTCAACAAAAATTGCCTTTTTAAGTAATTACTATTTTGGGAAAATTATTTTTCATAAAAATTTACCTTTTTTAGTAATTTTCATTTTCGGAAAATTATATTTTACGTCAAATAATTTCATTTTGAGTAATAAAAAAATTACTTTAAAACTTATTTTTAAAAAAACCCTCTAAAGATAGGCTCCTGCATCACAACCTAAGTTTGGAGGTTGGAAGAAGAGGGTAATCCCTTCCAAATTCATTGAAACTCAAATTGGGGCACAAATTTTAATGAGATGTTAGAATGATTCCCCTATTCAACAAATTTTCTAGCATACTTAATGTGATGAACCCTTATTTTTCCCTCAAATTGTACTTAGTGTGATTTTGCACCAAAATTACATGCATCACTAATGAAGCAATTTGATCAAAATTGAGAAAAAAATTACTAAGTCTAGTTTCAAGAAGTGATTTGCTCTAAAATCTAGAGTGATTCACTTCATTTTGAGTAGAGCAACTAAAAATCCACTAAGTTATTTAAGTGAGTGATTTGCTTATAATTTTTAAGCTATTATTTCCATTTAAGCGGGTGATTTTCTTGAAATATTATACTATTATAGACTGAATCGAAAGTAATATGCTAAGGCCAAGGACTTGATTTTTCAATTCCAATGTCAAATTGACTTTAAAATTCATAATTTTTTATTATTTGTGCTCAATTTTTACATGTACTTTGTAAATGGTGGTTCCCATATAAACTCTAGAATCTTGATTTTTTTGGGAAAATAATGACTTCAACAGCATTCAACCATCATCAAAACTTGAATTTGATCTTGTATGTGCATCTATCACTAACAAAAATTACTTAAGGAATATTCTAAATCATTTTACTAAAATCATCAAATCAACAAGCCATTCACTCAAAAATCAACAAGCAATTTTCTCTAAAACACCAAAATATTTCCAAGATAGATTTGATTAGTTCATTGCTCTAAACCTAAAAGTTGATTCACTAGGAAATATAAGTTTTTTCCTCCCTCCCTCATGGGAAGGTGATTCACTCTATTTTCAAGGATAATTTGCTCCAAGTATTTTTCTTGGGTCTCTTCTTGCTGAACATTTCTCTAATTCCATAATTAGTGATTGAATCACTTGCAAATAAATAGCAAACCATCTCTATTTTTCAAGTTAAGTACTTCATACAAAAAATCCTCAAGAAGTGAATTACTCCATAAGCAGTTTTTAAATTTTGTAAATTGACACGAGAATCTATTCATGTAAATACATATGTGCAAGCTTATGAATATGTGATCAAAGGCTTAGAAAATGATAAAAGAACATAAAATGACAAATATCATTATGTACTATTGGATAAACATGAAGGGAAATAAAAAAGAACAAATTACTGCATGGGTATATCTAGAAGCCTTGTTTGAAGAAATTCTAGTGTCTACTCTCACCTCACCAAAAGGTAAAAGTCCCATGCCCAATCCAACTAGTCAAGGCTTCACTCCACCACAAATTGGTTATTTGATCTATTAAATGAATTACGCATCCACTCTAGCTAATCAAACTTGGTTGAACATGGCTTTGACCTGAATGGATATCAATCCTCTTTATGGAATATCTATTTATGAAAATAATCTCATGAATAACCCTCTTTTGTAGGCTAATTCTATTCTTGTAATAAAATTCTATCATTTAATACATGAAACATATCTCCTACAAGTGATTCTTTGACTAAAATTCCACCTAGAACCAACTTGTCAAACACATCTAACATCCCTCCAGGTTAATATTTAGCTCCCAATCTAGTGTCATTAGGTTTAAACCTAAATCTTGCTCATAACACTCAAGTGATGGCTAGACAAGTGGGGTCATAGGTATCTCGAGGAAATGTCGAGAGACTAACATAGTGTCTAACTAGTCAAGCAAAAAAATATGCAAGGTCCACCTCTTTAGAATTACCAAATTCTACAAGTAGATATGAATTATCCTCCCTTGCAATATAATATTCAACCACCTTCAATCCAACAAAGGTTTTACTAGAACCCACCACCTTAGAGCCCTCCACTTTGTTATCCTCCATACCCACCTCATGACTATTCAAGGTACCTTCCTCCTTAATAGCAATTTGGTCATCTTCTTCCTCAGGAAAAAAATCTAGGAGCACATCCTAGGACATAAAATGGAATTCCTAATTTGACATACCAAGGACTACTAAATATGATAGCTTATCTCTCATTCGCAAGTAGCTACAAAGGAATTACCTAACTTTGATGAGAATGAGAACAATAGGACACTAGATCATATCATCAAAATATCGACACTTAAGTCAATCCACCACATCTAAGAGAAGGACATAATGGTATGTTTTCTAATCTACTATCTTCATGATAAGGGTGCACTATGGTATAGGATATTACCCAATAATTTAGTTATGAGTTGAGCATAAATAGTGGAACCATTTATGCATAGAATTGGTAGTATAAAAAATGGTTACTTCAGTTTATTTCAGTTGAATAAAATACAAATACATCCTCAAGAAAATATACATGATCTCAATACTATATTTTTTAGAACCTTGAACATAATCCCATAAAATATAAGGCCAAATAAATATTATGCATTACCACATTGCATCAAAGGTTTACAATCTTAGCTTTAATGGTTTGTAATGCCAACCATCGAACACTAGCTATAACTTTTGAAGAGGAAACTAGAGAAGAAGTTCTCATTCAAGTAAGAAAAATATCCCCTACTCCACCAATGGCATATGTATCCCAAATTACCTAGAATATACCTATTTATAATTATACATCTACCATGTTTTCTATTCCTAATTCCCTACCAAATTCCTGCATTCATCCTTCTATATTTCCATACATCATTATTCACCTTAGCCAAAATACATCATCCATTGTAGCCTTTCAATCATAACTTCCATCCCTTTCTACTCCATCCAACTCAAACAATTGTATGATAAGTGAAATGCTAAAAGTTATCAAAACATTGGCGAATCAAAATAAGATTGTAAATCAATAGTGATAACAATCATAGAATTGCAACCCCTAGAAGACTCCATAACTCACAAAGACTAGCTGCCTCTATAAGGTTTTAACCAAGGATTAAATAAAACTCTAAATCATATAGTTAACACCAATATACAAGTAGATCCAACATGGTGTATCCCTTGTAATTATAGGTATGATACCATAGAATGTGTTAGAGCCATAAGACAATCTCAAACCATTCAGTATAATCAACAATGTTAGGTTTAACTAGACACCAACTTGGGACAACTAGTCTATGTAGCTAATAAACCTTTGTACCAACAACCCCAAGCTCCACAATAATTACTTGCTTTTACCAACCTCAATAATTCCATCCTCAAAAATTTTAGTTCCTTGAAAATGGATGAAGAATGAATAATCAATATTTGAAGAAGATGATATATGTACTAATTAGCAAGGGGTTGAAACCAAGGGCAATATGAAAGCTTTTGAAGAGCAACCAAATAGGAAATATAATATATCCAGGATGGTTACAATGGTTCTTAGAATAGGGATACCACCATTACATTTGAAATATAAAGGTATTATCACAATATAGTAAGAGAAACATAAGAAGGAAAGCATAGAAAGGGAGACCACAAGTACACTTAAGAAGGGGAAGGAAGAGACATAAAATGATAAATATAGAAGGATAGAGAAAATAAAAGAACTTGTAATGGATAAAGGAGATGAAGGATATAGTGATAAATTCATAGATCAAAAAGGTAATTAATTAATTTATTAGCTTCAAAAGGAGGCCAAAAGACTATTGAAATACCCCTCTCTCACAAGTGAAGGATGCACAACAACCACAAGATAATATAAAAACTTCACAACATGAAGTGAGGATGCCTATATGAGATTCAAATTAAACATCATATAGAAAATAAAAAAGACACCAACTAAGGTCAACATACTAGAAGTATTACCACTACCAAGACAAGAATATCTACTCTAGAAGGCTCTAAAAGAGGAAGAAAAAGTTATGATAGGGGTAAATAGATAGAACCCACTTTGAAAAATATAGTAGGTCAATAGAATTTTATGGGAGAAAATCCAATGTATATCTAGGTCAATGTGTCTAATATTTTGAATGCCCTAAAACCAAATATGTTGAAGCCACCCCATTTTGTGTGACATCCAAGATTAAAAATTACGTACTCAAAAGTTGCATAGTTGATTTGGGTGTGGTAATCATGGTTATGCCCAAAGTTGTTTGAATAGAAATGGGTCTTCCTTACACCAAAATGCCTAGACACCCAATCCAAATGGATGGTACAAGGGTCAATGCAATAGGGATATTCCATGACCTAGTCATGACTATAACTAGATATCCAAAAGTTTGTAGTAATATAGGATGTGATAGTTTTGGATCTACCTTTGTACTTTGGTATGTTATTATCTAGAGAATGGACACATAAGTTGTTAGGATATGGTTACCTATCAATGAAATATAGTAATATAAATATACATAAGGATGGTGAGGTAAATTAAAATTAAAAATGAATTTCCTTGCAACTATCTTCTATATGAACTAGATAATGAAAGTATAGAAAACTAGAATGTGTTAGAAATATATTATATTACATCATTTGGGTCATGTAAATGTACCTTTTGTTGGCACATACTTAGTACATTAGATTACTTTAGGGGAAATTTATCCAATTACTTCATGCAATGTAATAAATGTACAAGTGTCAATGTGCAAGCTGTATATGTGCAAGCTATCCCTTGCACAACTAGGTAGAGTGTTGGCCAAAGAACCTATCTTCATATATAAAGGGCCATAGACATAGACATAGGAAGTGTGAGAAGAGTGTGATAGAGAGAAGTGTGATATGTAGCACAATGTGATGTAATGGAGTTTAAAGTGATGGAGTGTGATAAGCTCAATGTTCATTCTTGAGCAGTAGATTTATTCATGGAGTTTTCATTTCCTCCATAGCTATTTTGTATATATTTCTAGCAGTAGATTTATTCATGGAGTGTTCATTTCCTCCATAGCTATTTTTTATACATTTCTATCATTTATATTTATATTATATTTTTAGTCATCTCATAGATTTACTTTATTTCATATTATTATGCATATTGTGATCGATATCTTCCATTACATTTTGTATCAAAATCTAATAGTGGTATCAAAGCTAGGGTAGATCAAGCTATAGTAGATCAATAGGAAAACCACCATTATAATTGACCCTAAATTTTTTGTCAACCTGATGTGCTACCATACCAGCCACTGTCAAAAACTATTAGAAGATTCTAGGTGGGAGAATTAGGGAGAGCCACAAGTGAGGACTGAAAGAAATCTCAGTTTTAGAAATACTGAGATTGCATATGGCTAGAATCTTTCCATAGAGTTACAAGGAAAAACTTGTGAAGACTAGGACTCAACATTTTATCCACTAGTTTAATTAATCAACTAGTGAAGCTCATCTAAGAGATCTAAAAAATTTTACCTAAAGTTTCTTTTATTGTAGGGAATTAATTCTCAGATGATTGGGATACCTACAACAAAAAGCTAGAATATTTCAACTTTGTTTCCTAAATATTGGAGTGCCTTCATAGTGTAGATATTAGTTGTTGCAAGAGAAGAATACTACATAAGATACTTATGGAGAAGAATCATGGTGAAGTTGGGAGATAGGAGATCTCCATTGCTAGATTGAAAACTTCACAAGGAAAAAAATGCCATAGAAGCCTTGATCTAAAAAAAAGACCATAGAAGCCTTGATACAGAAGAAAAGGCTATAGAAGCCTTGATCTATAAGAAAAGGCCACAAAAACCTTAATATTGAAGAAAAGGCCACATAAGTCTTGATATTGAAGAAAAGTCCATAGAAGCCTTGATATTGAAGAAAAGGCCACAAAAGCCTTAATATTGAAAAAAAGGCCACAGAAGCCTTGATATTGAAAATGCCACAGAAGCCTTGATCCTAAAGAAGACTCCAGAAGAGAGTATCTAAATTAGAAGAAAATTTTAGTACTAATACTTTATTGTAGGGAAAGGAGATTCAATTAGTTGGAAAATCTTCCTACAATAAAGTTAGGAAGAGTATCTTCTTCATAATCAATCTAGAACCTGAAGCAAAAGAGATAAGGATAAGATCTCATTGAAGAACTTCCAGACTTGGAAGAAGAAGAAGGACTAGGAGATTCTTGCTCAAATCTAGAAGCAACAGAATCAAAGATCTAGGAGAATATATCACCCCCAACACTTCCAAAAGTAGAAGGTTGAAGATAAGGTCTCAAGGAAAACCAAAAGAATCTACAATATCAAATGCCTTGGAGAGGTCTCTACGAGAATCCAAATAAAAGGCTTAGAGAGCCTTATTGAAGAAATAATCAAAAGAGTTCCAAGGATAACTCATTGGAGAAATTCACTACAGGAGATAATGAAATATTTGGGACAATTATCGCCATATGATAATAATTCCAAAAGAAGAATTTGGAAAGGAGTGCCAAATAATAGAAGACCTCAAGACATTCAGAATATTGAGAAGAATATCCTGTTCAAAGTTAGAATTTGACAAGAAGCTTGAAGGAAGATTCAGATAGAAGAAGCCTATCAAATCCAGGAGATTTGGATATTACCTCTCACAACAAGAAGGCACCACTTCAGAAATAAATATCTCTTCTAGTGAAAGGAGGATACTACAAGAGGATAACAAGCCACCAAAATACTAGGATCATGAAAGAAAGTTTGAGACCATATTTTGGTGAAGACGAAGCTATTCAGGGCAGCCTACAAAGAGTTGCAAGATCTTACTCAAGGTAGCAACTTGGTGATCTTAGACACCAAGATCTACATCCTCTATAGAAGTGGTAAAAAGAGCTTTCAAAAAAAGGTAAGCTATTGGAAATTTTGATTATAGTATTGTCAATGATGTAAAATTTGATTGTCATTGATATCAAAGGTGAAAAGGTTGATTTTTTTCTTCAAGGTTGAAACAATAAATGAAAAGGAGTTTTCCATGGTTGTAAAAGCAAGCAAAGATGATTTTGAAGAAAATATTATCCAAATTATAATATTTAAATATTATTAAAGGAGAGCTGGAAATAACAAGGGCATAATTTGGTAAATAAAAATGAAATAGATATTTTAATTAACAAGGTAAAAGGTTTACTTCTCATTGGTGAAAAAGACCCAAGGCAAAAGGTTTACTTCTCATTGGTGAAAAATACCCAAGGCAAAAGGTTTAATATAATATTTTTAAAAATATTATAAAACCTAAGGTTAAAATTGCATGGCAAAAAAAACAAATCGAATTATTTTTAAATAAATTTCAAAGGTGGGTCGACGTCTAAAATGTGCATGAAAAGCATATTTATACCCTAAGCTTTTTGGAAATAAAGGTGTGTTTTAATTATGCGATCATTCGAGCAATCGTGCAAGTGTGACAGTGAATAAGGACAAGAGGATAGCGCTGATTTTGGAGCACAGAAGGAGGACAAATTAAAGAGAATTTCATCCATCCCTTGACGTCATTTGCTAAGGTAACCTAGTGGTGGTTAGATGTGTGTTAAAATTCTTGCAAGGCAAAGATCTACATTTTGATTCTCCCTAGGACCAGTTTTGAAGAGTTTTTCTTATTTTCAATGAACGCACCAAGGAACAAAGTTGGAGGCCTACACGATAGGTCTCAACCGCTTGACTAGCGCAAGTGGTTAAGCACTTGCATTAGGAGATTGAGGTTGGAGGGTCGAATATCGTTTGTACCAACATTAATAATTTTTGAAAAATATATGCACCAAGGTTGTTTAATATTTGCTTTGCTTGGTGTTTGAGGGGTGTGCTATGGTTTTAAAAGGTTTTTGGCAAATAGGAGGTATAAGGATAATTTATTCTTGCCAAATATTTTGAAGATATTGTTGTCATTAAAAATTTATTTTTATATGCAAAAGTATGAGTGATAAGGTGTAAATGGTTGATTTAAATTTGTAAATCAATGTTATGGGTCATTAAGTGGTTTGGAAATTTTTTCATGAAAGTAGGGAGATAAAAGGTGTAAAATGTGTTTTTGTTTCTTGTAAAAGTGACATTAAATTTAAAAGGACTTGGTTCATGATTTAATGCTTTATTTTGAAAAACCAAGGGAGTTATAGAGAATTGGTTTAGAATTAAATTGAGCATATCTTTTTGAGAAGAAAATTGATGTGATGGTTTGAGAAAATATTTTCCTATCTAATCCTTGAAGTGGCACAAGAAAAATTAGTTGTTTGTGAGACAGGTTTTTGAAGATATATCTCCATAAGGGTAAAATAAGAGGTATGGGCACATCATTCCTTATTAAAGTGTTTTGTTGAAGTGAACATTTCTGAAAGATAAGTAGGAGATAAAAGGCTTGTTTGGTAAGCATTGTTGAAAATATTTGAGTTAGGTTTTGAGACCTACATGTGCATCAATTGTTGAGATAAAGTTGAAACAATTACATTAGAGTTTGAAGATCTTCTTGTACTTCATTATTGATTGGTTTTGAAAATATTTGGGATATATTTTGAGAATAAGTGTGCTTTCATTGTTGAAAGATATTGAGATATTTGTACTAGAGATTGTGAAACCTTTGAACATTGGTTTGAGAGATATTGATAGCAATTGTGAAAGTGTTTGAGATCAATTTTGTAAGGGAAAATTGTGCATTGGTGTGATTGATCTTTGAGAGAAAATTTACAAGAAAGATAGACCATTTTTGTTATACATTATTTTGATTTGATTTGAAAAGGATTTTTCAAGAGAAAGAGATTAGTTAATTTATTACAAGATTTGTGAGTGTGAAACTTATTGAGTTTTTAATAGAGCATATCTTTCTCTTTATGTTCCAGAGGTGAAATGAATTATAAGTAGAATTTATCTGTATGAAGAAAGATTTTATGAAAGATATTTAAGTTGTGTTTTGTATGCAATATTTGGAGTTATTTGAGTAGGTTGTGTGAGAAGCATTGAAGGCAGATTTGAGCAAGTCTTTGAGAAGGCTTGAGGGCATATTTGAGCAAGTCTTTGAGAAGGTTTGCAGGCATATTTGAGAAAGTATTTTGAGAACGCTTGAAGGTAGATTTTATCAAGTCTTGAGAGAAGACTTGGGATAGTTTTGGTGTAGATTTGTGAGCAGAGTTAGAGAAGATTTGTGCTAGACTAAGGACAAATTTTGGTGTAGATTTGTGAGTAGAGTTAGAGAAGATTTGTGCTAGACTTGGTATCGATTTTGTTGTATATTTGAGACAGAGTTGAGATAAGGTTTTGGAGGTGATAGAGCAAAGAGGACAGAGGTATCCAATGGATAGAGATCCATCAACCAATGTAGTTGGGACAAATATCTCCTGTGGAGAGAGATCAACAAGCCAGTATAGTGGGGAAATAAGTCTTCTAAAAGTTCATTAGCCAGAGTAGAGGGAAAAAAGTTCTCCTATGGATACATATCCATGAACCAGAGCAAAGGGGAATATTTCTCCTATGGATAGAGATTCATGAACCATATGGGGAGATAGAGTTATTCTATGGAGAGAGATCCATGAACCATTTGAGGAGATAGAGTTATGCTGGATCAATTTCCATGAACCAGATCAAGGGGATAGAGTTCTCCTATGGAGAGAGATGCACGAACCAGAGCAAGGGGATAAAGTTCTCCTATGAAGAGAGATCCACAAATTAGATCATAGGGTATTGGTGTCTCCTTTGGATAGAGCTCCATAAAAATTGTAATAAGGAATTTATTCCCAAGAGATTTGTTGAGAAAATTTAGAAGAAATTTTTTCTTTGTGGAGTAGCCCACATTGGGTGAACCACATTAAATTTATATCTATATTATGTGTGATGATTTGTGCATTACTTTGATTACTACTATTAATACTACCATTGATAATATTGGATAATATTTTTTAGGAAATAAAAGTAAAAGTTTATCTTATATTGTTCACTCCCCCCTCTTAGTATAAGCCTGTGTTCTTCAATTGGTACCAGAGTGAGTTCCTTTGAAAGAGTCTAAAAATATTGAAGGAAGATCTAAAATAACACACATGGAAAGGAAAGGTAAAAGAAGAACCATGAGACCCAAAAAGGAACAATAATTTGACCTTGAGACTAATATAAGGGAAGAAGAAAAATCTATGAGATGTGTTGAGTGTGGTAAAATTGGTCACATGGCACTTTATTGTTCATAAAATCGGTACAGTAGAAGTAAAGAAGAAAAAAAATTTGATGTTGCTTTCAAAGAGATAGTTGCTCTAAGAGGAGAAGTGGAAATAGATTCAAGTGATGAATCAAGCAGTGAAAAGGAAGCTAACTTTGTAAAAGGGAATAAGAAGGAACTAAGAATACTCAAATGTTTTTTTGTGGTAACTTTTTTCACTTTGCAGATCATTTTTCAAAATATGGGTATAGTAGAAATGAAGAAGAAGAAGAATATTTTGATTGTGGTATCCTTGATCACAATACAACTCAATATAATAGGTTCAGTAACAGTGAAGAGAATGAAGATGCTCATGTTGTCAAAGACCTACAAAAAGAGAAAGTTTTAGAAAAGGAAGTCATAGTTGATATGAAAAAGGAACTTGTTGAGTTGAAAAGGGAGAACTCAAGATTGAAATCCCAAGTACAAGAGGATGAGGAAAAAAAGACAAAGTTTCTACAAGATCTCACTAAATTTAAGGTTAAGGTTGAAGAGGTAAGGAAAATTGAAGAAGGTATGGCTGAAAAATTAAAGGTAAAAGAGCTAGAGTGTGAAATATTAGAACATGAAGTAGTTTATATAAGGATGGAAGTGAAATATGCTAATGATAAGCTACACAAGTTTGGAAAAATTTAAAAATATTTGGATAACATTACCAAAGCACAAAGATCTTCATTTATCAAAATAAGACTAGGCTATGAAGAAGGTCAAGAGGTACAAGAAGGGAAGTCAAGCTCAAAAGAAAAGGAAGTCTCAAAGGAAGCATCAAAATAAGTGATTGAAGAAGAACCTAAGACTTACACTGATGTGTTGAAAGGTGATAGTATAAAAAAGGAAGCAAACAATGCACCATAAAGGGATAGAGATCATCACAAGATAAGCAAAGAAAGGATAATGAGATCAAGGTAAGATGAGTATTTATTCCAGGGTTATTATTACTCATGTAATCAGTTTGGTCACAAAGAAATGCATTGTAGGGTTCATGGAAAGAAGGTTTATGGTGTCACCAAGAAGAACTTCAATTCATTTGAAGATGATTATTACTTCCAAGGATGTTATTTTTCATGTAATCAGTTTTGTCATAAGGCTATGCATTGCAGGGTTCATGGAAAGAAGGAGTATGGTCTCACTAAAAGGAACTTAATTTTTTCAAATATGGATATTTCTTCCAAGGGTATTGCTACTCTTGTAATCACTTTGGTCATAAAGCAATCCACTGCAGGGTTCATGATAAAAATGAGCATGGCTTAACCATGAGGAACTTCAAGACATTTGCACCTTCAAAAAACTACAACATTAAGTGTTACAAGTGTAATAATTTTGGGCATAAGGCCAAGTGGTGTAGAATAGAGTTTCCAAAACTTCCAGAGAAAAGCAAGAACAAGGACACTCAAAGGGATAAAAAGGGTATGGCTACAAAAATATTGATAAAGAAGGTTGACAAATAAAAAGAGCATTTAATGTTGGGAGTAGAAATACTCCCACCCTAAAATTAATCACCTCAAGGAGAGGAGGGGGGGAGGGGGATAATCTAAGAGTCTTATGTTTAGCTTCAAAGGAGTCCCTTTGCCATTGACATCAAAGGGGGAGAGCATTCAGTCAGGGGGAGCAGATTTGGTCTAGTGGTAGGAAAAGGAATTATTAGAAAGGGTTGCCATCAATGAAAAAGGGGGAGATTGTTGGAAATTTTGAGTATAGTATTGTCATTGATGTCAAATTTGATTGTCATTGATGTCAAAGGTGAAAAGGTTGAGTTTTTTCTTCAAGGTTGAAACAATAAATGCAAAGGAATTTTCCATGGTTGTAAAAGCAAGCAAAGAGAATTTTGAAGAAAATATTATAATATTTAAATATTATTAAGGGAGATTTGGAAATAACAAGGGCTTCATTTGGTAAATAAAAAGGAAAGAGAGATTTTAATTAACAAGGTAAAAGGTTTACTTCTCATTGGTGAAAAAGACCCAAGGCAGAAGGTTTACTTCTCATTGGTGAAAAAGACCCAAGCCAAAATACTTAATATAATATTTTTAAAAATATTATAAAACCTAAGGTTAAAATTGCATGGCACAAAAAAAAAATCGAATTATTTTTAAATAAATTTCAAAGGTGGGCTGACATCTAAAATGTGCATGAAAAATATATTTATACCCTAAGATTTTTGGAAATAAAGGTGTGTTTTAATTATGCGATCATTTGAGCAATCGTGCAAGTGTGACAGTGAATTAGGACAAGAGGATAACACTAATTTTGGAGTGCAGAAAGAGGAAAAATTAAAGATAATTTCATCCATCCCTTGACATCATCCGCTAAGGTGACCTAGTGGTGGCTAGATGTGTGTTAAGATGCTTGCAAGGTTGAGGTCTGCAGTTTGATTCTCCTTAGCACCAGTTTTGAAGAGTTTTTATTATTTTCGGTGAATGCACAAAGGAAAAAAGGTGGAGGTCTACACGATAGGTCTCAACCGCTTGACTAGCGCAAGCGGTTAAGCACCTACATTAGGAGATTGAGGTTGGAGGGTCGATTCCCATTTGTACCAGCATTAATAATTTTTGAAAAAGATATGCACTAAGGTTGTTTAATATTTTATTTACTTGCTGTTTGAGGGGTGTGCTATGGTATAAAGGTTTTTGGCAAATAGGAGGTATAAGGATAATTTATTTTTGCCAAATATTTTGAAGATATTGTTGTCATTAAAAAATTATTTTTATATGCAAAAGTAGGAGTGATAAGGTGTAAATGGTTGATTTAAATTTTTAAATCAATGTTATGGGTCATTAAGTGGTTTGGAAATTATTTCATGAAAGTAGAGAGATAAAAGGTGTAAAATATATTTTTATTTCTTATAATAGTGGCATTAAATTTAAAAGGAATTGGTTCATGATTTAATGCTTTATTTTGAAAAACCAAGGGAGTTATAGAGCATTGGTTTGAAATTAAATTGATCATATCTTTTTGAGAAGAAAATTTATGTGATGGTTTGAGAAAGTATTTTCCTATCAAACCCTTGAAGTGGCATAAGAAAAATTAGTTGTTTGTGAGATAGGTTTTTCAAGATATATATTCATAAGGGAAAACTAAGAGGTATGGACACATCATTCCTTATTAAGTGTTTTTTTGAAGTGAATTTTTTTGAAAGATAAGGTGGAGATAAAAGGGTTTTTTGGTAAGCATTGTTGAAAATATTTGAGTTAGGGTTTGAGACCTACATGTGCAACAATTGTTGAGAGAAAGTTGAAACGATTGCATTAGAGTTTGAAGATCTTATTGTACTTCATTATTGATTAGTTTTAGAAATATTTGGGATAGATTTTGAGAACAAGTGTGCTTTCATTGTTGAAAGAGATTGAGACATTTGTACTAGATATTGTGAAACCTTTGAACATTGGTTTGAGAGATATTGATAGTAATTGTGAAAGTGTTTGATGTAATTTTTGTAAGGGAAAATTGTGCATTGGTGTGATTGATATTTGAGAGAAAATTTACAAGAAAGATAGACCAATTTTTTTATACATTATTTTGATTTGATTTGAAAAGGATTTTGCAAGAGAAAGAGATTGGTTAATTGAGTACAAGATTTGTGAGTGTGAAACATATTGAGTTTTTGATAGAGCATATCATTCTCTATATGTTCCAAAGGTTAAATAAATTCTAAGTAGAATTTATCTTTGTGAAGAAAGCTTTTTGAAAGATATTTAAGTTGTGTTTTGTATGCAAGATTTGGATTTATTTGAGTAGATTTTGTGAGCAACATTGAAGGCAGATTTGAGCAAGTCTTTGAGAAGGCTTGAGGGCATATTTGAGCAAGTCTTTGAGAAGGCTTGAGGGTAGATTTGAGAAAGTATTTTGAGAAGGCTTGAAGGAATATTTGAGCAAGTCTTGAGAAAATACTTGGGATAGTTTTGGTGTAGATTTATGAGCATATTTAGAGTAGATTTGTGCTATACTGAGGATAGAGTTTGGTGCAGATTTTTTAGTAGAGTTACAGTAGATTTGTGCTAGAATTGGGATAAATTTTGGTGTATATTTGAGATAGAGTTGAGAGTAAAATTCAGAGGTGATAGATCAAAGAGGACAGAGGTCTCCAATAGATAGAGTTCCATAAGCTAGTGTAGTGGGGACATAGGTCTCCTATGGAGAGAGGTCCACAATCTAGTGTAGTGGGGATAGAAGTCTTCTAGAAGTTCATCAACCAAAGCAGAGAGGATAGAGTTCTCCTATGGATAGAGATCCATGAACTAGAGCAAAGGGTAAATATTTCTCTTATGGATAGATATCCATGAAAGAACTGGGGAGATAGATTTCTTCTGTGGAGAGAGATCCATGAACCAGTTGAGGAGATAGAGTTCTCTTGGATCAAGTTCCATGAACCAGAGCAAGGGGATAGAGTTATCCTATGGAGAGAGATCCATGAACCTAAGCAAGGGGATAGAGTTCTCTTGTGGAGAGATATCCACAAATAAGAGCATAGGGTATTGGTGTCTCCTTTGGACAGAGGTCCATAAAAATTGTAATAGGGAATTGATTCCCAAGAGATTTGTTGAGAAAATTTAGAAGACAAATTTTCTTCATGGATTAGCCCACATTGGGTGAACCACATTAAATTTATGTCTCTCTTGTGTGTGATGATTTGTGCATTACTTTGATTACTACTATTGATACTGCCATTGATATTATTGGATAATATTGTTTAGGAAAGAAAAGTAAAATTTGATATTATATTTTTCACCTCCCTATCAGTATAAACCTATGTTATTCATAAGCAACTATTGGTGCAAGTAGATTCATTAATTGGATTGCATATCAAAATTTTTTAAGCACCTTGATTTGGATTAAAGTTGCAAAAAGGAGAATTGAATTACAATCTTCAAAAGTGCAAAAAGAGAAAGGTTCTTTTTAAGGTTAATTTGCACTTTATGAGTTGATTAGATTTTAGAATTTAAACTATCTACCTATCATCTACTTTAAAAAGAAAAAGAATACTAGCACCTACTACCTTGCGTATAAGAAAATTGTAGAATAATTCTTGAAGAGTCATTTCATATTATTCTTGATTAGTTGCAGTAAATTAAGTGCATTATTTTTTAGAGTTGATTGGAGTGATAAGGTGAAATTGTAAGTGCATTAAAAGTAAAATATTATTAGATTCATTTTCACTATTCCATTGATCTAAAAAATATTATTGTTTGTGTTCATGAGAAGGGCACAAAATCATAAATTTTCAAAGTGTCTAAAGACACTGTTAGTGCACAAAAATCTACAAAGTTGAATGACCAAGAGAAGCTACCATAGCAACTCAATCCTCCAAGCATTTTAGAATAAATTAGCGATCAAAGATCAGAAAAGGAAGCCTCAAATAAAGACTTTGTGAGTCTCAGATCCAAAGCACAATAAGGTTTCTGAAACAAAGAAATTGTGTATGAATATAAAAAACAGAGCTTTTATCAAGTGGTTACAAGCTTGGGTCCATTTTTACAATGCTTAAAAAAAAAGGGGAAGGTATCTAATCAAAGAGACAACCTCAAAACCCCTACATTGCATTCAAAATTCTACCACAAAAACAATGGTTCAGACCTAAGATAAGGAGTGCAAAAGAAGGTGCAATAAAGGATATTTTATATATAAATACATTACATTGTGTTGCACTATCCTAATTTTGTTTATACAAGGAAAGAAGGTAGATTTGAAGGTGCCTCAAGGCACTATACTCATTGAAAAAAAAACAGCCGAAGGTGGTCGAATGCTAGCATCAATCCAAGCATAGCAAAAGGAGCCACTCAAGGGCCTCATTCTCCTCACATCTTAGACAACCAAACCTACAAAATATAAGGAGCAAAAGCAAATGGAGAAACAACATTATTCAAGAGAAATATTGTCTACAAAAGGAGTATGTATAATAGGTGAGAAAATAAGAAATATTAAAGCACCATTGGAGTGTTTCAAACTCCACATCCACTTGCTCATAATCAGTGCTCAAGCCTCCAAATTATTGCTCCACATCCCAACTAAAAATATTGCAAGTGAACAAAAGAAGATTTGGGGATTTTACAGGGTTAAAAGAACCTCCAAAGGGCCCATTGAAGCAGTTATAAAGAAGACATCCATGCACAAGGAATAAGTGATATTTTTCACTGGAGGTAAAACCCTAACCCTCCTTATGCGAGTGCTCATCTTCAAGAAAGTAGTTACAAGCAATAGGCTGGAACATTGAGTGTATGGGATACACTTGTCCATAGGGAGACTAAGCACTCTGCTGAAGAATGTAACATACATAAGTTACTCGAAGGGAGAAATAAATATTTCTTTGGCACCTTATACTCATCAAGCACTAAAATAAAAATGGATGTGCCACTTGGCACTTAAGACAAGATTATCCTCCATTTTAAGGATGTTAATGACCAAGCATTCTAGGAAAAAACATTCATATCCACATTATTCACTTTTTTTGTCTATGTGCACAGGACCGAGTTGTAGTGTGTAAATAAGGTGGTAGAGCCTGCAATGCTCTGGTCAAGCAAGGTCAAAGGCAAAGTCTAAAATTATGCCATATTTAGAATATAAGATACAAGAAAAGTTTCAAGCAGTTCCATGGGAGGGTACAATCAAAGAATCTAAAGCATCGATGTCAATATTATAGCCCTAACACATCTAAAATCAACACTGATTATTGATTGATATAAGGTAAGGTTTATTCCCATTTTTATACATTTCCTTTCCTTCAAAGTTATAAGGTTAAACTTAGCAAAATTTGATCTTATTGAAATCCATACTATAGACACAAAAAATGGACCCACTTTTAGTGGTTAATCTTCCTTGAAATCCCTAAGAGGTCCCTAACCCTTGCCTAATGCAAGGATAGACCTCTCCTCCCTTAACCTTGCCTATTTTAGTGCCTTTGGTGATATCGCTCTCTATCATGATTAGGTACGATTTCATCGAAGCGATATCACACACTGTCATCATGGGGCACGACTTCACTATTTTCAATTTAATTTTTATTTTTATTGTTTTTGACCCGGTTAAACCTAGGTCTAAACCCTCCTAGTGTATTTTGGCATCGACTTTGGGTTTATTTTACCCATATTTTTCCCTCCAATTTTGTCTATAAAAGGAAGGATGTTCTTGCTTAAATAATATATGTGATTCTAATGTGAAATTTTGATTATTGATTAAACTCACAATTTTAATGATAGCTCACTCTTCTTTTGATTTTTCTACTACAAGCTATCCCCAAAGTGTGAATTTTAGATTTTATCTTCTATTGCATGGATTGGATTATTGTGTGACTTGGTGGATTCGTGGTGTGGTTTGGAGAGAAAAGAGTGCCCTCTTGGACACTTCGATCTTCTTTTTCTACTTTTGCATCGTCCATTAGGGTTTGCTTACTTTATTTCTAACATTTATTTCATCTTCTACATCTACATTTTATTTTTCATTAGTCTATAGTGATATTGTGCCTGGTATTAGTAGGGCATGACTTCACTTGCCCAAATTAGGCCAAAAAAATCCGTAGAAGCGATATTGCACCCCATTTAGGTAGGGCATGACTTTGCTACTGTGTTATCATACCCACTACAGGTGATGCACGAATTTTCCCATGAGCACCCCAGGGTAAATTTTCAAATTTTGTTTTCACTATTGCATTCCATTTTGCATCTAGATCATACTGCTGCATTTTGTTTTCTATTTTCTATTACTGCATTTATGTTTTATGATTAATTATCCAAAGGTCAATTTTTGAATTTGTGTTAAAATGTCATCTAAGGGACCTAGGGGGATTGACTGTTGCACCTCCGAGGACTGTTACACAATGGCCTAAGAAGAACCCCTAATGCTAATCCCATTTTCAAGTGTTTTATGAGTTATTTTGCAGAAACAAGTATTTATGATATCATTGAACAAGAGGCAAAAAAAGGTAAATCAACTAGTCTAGATAAATTCTCTAATAATTTTATTGGTTGAATATCTAATCTAATTATTGATTCTTAGGCATCTAAAAGTGAAAATCATTTAGTTTGCATCTAGGAATAATTTTTGTGCATTTATTTTGTATGTTTCTGCTTTAAAGGTTTTCTGAAATAAACCCTAGGGTAGTGAACATTTAAAATAAAAAATCATATTAGGTTAGCTCTTGTATGCGTGCATTCTATTTTCTACTCTTATATTTTATTTCTACATTATCCTTTATCTTTCCTAGTTTAGAACTAGAAAGGCTAAACTTAGGTGTTTTTCTTAAAACTGAATACATCAAACATTTTTGAATATCCTAAGGACTTGGAGCGAGTCCTTAAACCATTCCTGGTGAACCCATCCCCATAGCACCAAGTTTAGAGTACAACATACCCCCGTGGTTCACCCCATGAAAGGTTTTCTCCTTGGAAATCGGCCTTTTGTGTGGAAATTATACGCGGTAGGGCAGTTTTACCCCTCTACATCTTTGGTGAACCCGATGTGAACACCTTTTTTTTTTTGAAAACAATTAGCAAAATCATTAATGTGTATGCCAACTATTTAAAAATATAATTCTTTTGTATGTAAGTGCATAGGTTCTTTTGGTTTTAGTTCTCTTTCTTTTCTTACTCCTTTTCTCAATGGTTTTTGACCTTGAGGAAGGACGAAGACTCCTTAGGTTTGATGATATTTTTCATGAGAATGATAAAATTGATAAAAAAATCATAACCTAGAAGAAGAGGCTGATAATCATCTTGATCCTATCCAAGATTCCAATGGGAATACCATCTTTAAATCTTTTGACCATAGATGGAACTTTTATAAGTATCATAAGCATGCTTTGGATATGGCCTTAGAGGAAGAAGCGTTACTTGAAAAGAATGTCGCACTTTGAGATAGCCCTTTTAATGAGCCTTTGAATCATGGTAATCAAACTTGTCAACCTACTTATGCCACTACTATGACTACCAACATTGGATGGAATCCACCCATTCCTCCAACTAGTAGTGGCACCCAAAATTATTTTCAATTTCCTCCTTCATATTCTAATGTCAACACTATTTCCTCTATTCCACTACAATTTAATCTTCCATTATCACAAGGCACCACATATAACAACAACCTTCTCATGTCCAACTTAAGTCAAGGGAATATGTAAAACACTCATAATTTATAAATGCAATATTTGGAAAATTTAGTGAATCAGTTGGTTTCAAGGATGGATATGATTTAGCCTTCAGGATTTACATACAAATATAAATAACTGTGTAGTCAGCAGTGGATCCTGTTTTTGTTGCTAGACCTTATCCTAAGCATTTTTCTATGCCAGTATTACCAATCTATAAAGGGACTTAATATCCAATAGAGTATTTAAGAGGATTCAAGATAGCTTTTCATGATCTTGTTTATGATGATATGCTCTTATTGAAAACTTTTCCAAATATTCTTGCTAGAGTGGCATTAGAATGGTATTATCGATTGCCCAACTATTCTTTGAAGAGTTTTGAGAAGACTGCAGAGATGTTTGTTCATCATTTTAGTGCTTATATTGAAAAAGAAATGACTATGAGAGATTTATATGATTTAAAAAAAAGTAAAGAAGAAAGATTTTCTGAATTCTAAGCTCGTTGGAGAAGTTTAGTTGGCCGATTAAGACAACTTGTGTCTCGAAAAGATATGCTTGATATATTCATTGGTAATTTACAAGAACAATTATCTTATGCTCTAGAAACTACTACTATCACATCTTTAGATCAAGTAATTGAGTTAGCAAGAAAAGTGGAACAAGATCTCATTAGAAGAGGTCAACTTAAGGTTAAATAAGATAAGCCAACTAAATCTCAACATAAGAATAATCATATAGGAGGCAATAGTGATAGTAGGCTTGTTAACAATGTCACTAACAACCTAAAAAATATTGTACTTCAAAAGCCTCCTCAAAGGAATTTCACAAGACTTAATATACCTATGGAAGTAGTTTTAAAACAACTATTGGATGCTAAGGCAATTGAATTACCTCCAGTAAGACAACCAAATACTACCGCTCATTGGTATAAAGTATATCACATTTGTACATATCATAGAGTAGAAGGAAATTGGACTAATTCTTGTAAAATTTTGAAACATGTGGTTCAAGGACATGTTGTGGTGCATATCATAGGCTGAGTCTTCCAGTTATCAAATGGACTTTGGTTCTATGTATCCCGAGGAACTTGATAAATTAGAAGTGATTCCTGCCCCACATCCTCTTAAGGATTATTTTTCCATTCTTATTGAGGAGACCATAGATGTGAACATAGGTTCTTAGGAAGCCCCTAGAATCCTTAAGTTAGGCAAAGCCTTGAACATGGACAAGTGGGAGAAATTGACCAATTTATTGAAATAATATAAGGATATTTTTTCTTGGTCATATGCCGACATGCCATGATATGATCCCTCCCTTTTCATGCATCATTTGGTAGTTAAGCCTAATGCTAAGCCTGTTAATTAGAAACTACATAATATGCATCCAAAGGTTGCCCTTTCATCCAAGGTGGAGACCTAAAAAATCCTTAACATAAGTTTTATAAAAGTCATCAACTATTCTAATTGGATCTCCAATATCGTTCCCATAGCTAAGAAGGAAAAAAAAATCAGATGTATCAACTTTCAAGACATTAACTTAGCATGTCCCAAGGATGATTTTCCCTTGCCCAACATAGAACATATTATAGATTTCACTACAAAATGTGGAATGCTTTCACTTATGGATGGTTTCGTAGGTTACAATCAAATTATATTTGCTCCTGAAGACCAGGCCAAGGCAACATTCACTACTCCCTGGGATACCTTATGTTGGAAGGTCATGAATTTTGGCTTTAAGAATGTAGGGGCTACCTATTAATGGGCCATGACTTATATTTTCCATGACATAATACATGATATTATCTAGGACTTTGTGGATGTCCTTTTGGCTCATTCCTTAGAATGAAAGGATCATGTCCATGACTTAAGATGAATCTTTAAAAGGCTTCAACAATATAGGGTTTGTCTGAAACCCACTAAATGTGTGTTCAGAGTCACATCTAGCAAGTGGTTAGGTTTCATAGTGTCTAGGTGAGGCATTGAAGTAGATCCTACTATGGTAGAAGCTATCATTGATATGCATCCTCACATATTGATCAATTTGTGTAGTCTACAAGGTAAGTTGTAGTCTATTCATCACCTAGTTAGCCAAAAAATGTCATCCTTTCCTTTATATCCTTAAAAATGATGTAGTTTTCTAGTGGGATTCCAAGTGTTAGAAATATTTTGATGACCTCAAAAGATATCTCACCTTCCCACATGTTTTAGTTTCCCCTGTTCCTGGTAGGCATTTGTTTCTTTACATAGTTGCCACCACTTATTCTTTGAGAGCCATGTTATCTCAACATGATGATGAAAATGAAGAGATAACTATCTACTATATTAGTATAACTTTGGTCAGCTATAAAACTAGGTACACTACTATAGAGAATATTTTCCTTGCCATAGTGTTTGTTTCTCAGAAGTTAAGACACTACATGCTCAACCATAAGATATTGGTGGTTGCAAAGTTTGATCCTTTGTGCTATTTGATGTCTAAGCCCCACCTTTCAAGTTGGGTTGCTAAGTGGGTGTTGGCCCTTAGTGAGTTTGATCTAACTTTAATAGGTCATAAGGCTATCAAGGGTCATGTGATTATTGATTAGTTAGCCTCTTCTCCCCTAGAAGCTACCCATCCTATAGTTGTTGAGTTTCCCAATGAGTGCTTCAATGTTGAAATTGAAGAGTCCAAGTATTGGACTTTGTTTTTTTATGGAGCTTGATGCATGAAGGGTCTTGGATCTGGAGTCATTCTAGTTACACCACAAAAACAACTCATCCCTTTATCCTTTAAACTTCATTTTTCTTGCACAAATAATACTACAAAATATGAAGCTTTGATCCTTGGTCTTAAAGTAGTCTTAGCCTTGCAGGTTAAGGTCCTTTTAGTATTTGATGACTCTCAACTTGTGGTTAATAAGATCAACGACGTTTATTAGACTTGAGATGATAAGCTTAAACCCTATAAGGAGATTGTTACCAAGTTGTTGTCTTCTTTTGAGAAGTTAACCATAGATTCTATCCCTAGATCCTCAAACCACCATGCGAATGCCATGGTTGCTGATACATCCTTATTCCATTTGGAGTTAGAAGATTATCAAGCTTCGATTATCATTTAGTAACTTTGGGAACCTACATATTTAAGTTATTTTTTGGATCCCCTAGAGTTTTTTACGATCAAGATTCCCCATCTGAACCATGGTATAAATATGTCTTTAATTTTATTAAATATGGACCAGTTACTGATGGTTTAGACCGTAATCAACACAAGCTATTGCGTAAAAGAGCATACCAATTTTTTATAATTGGTAGTACTTTATATTGACATTCTTTTGAAGGTATCCTCTTATGATGCCTTAAATCTGATGAAGCCCGGCTTGCTCTTAGTGATGCTCATGAAGGTTCATGCAAATACCATTTTAGTGATAATTCTATTACCAAAAAGCTCATTTGAATGGGGTATTACTGATATTCCATGGAGAAAGATGCATGCAATTATGTTCGGTGCTACGACAAATGTTAACGCCATAATCATCTTATTCATGCTCCTTCTAAAGACCTTAAGGTAATATATTCTCCATGGCCATTCTCCATGTGGGGTTTGGACATTATTGGGAAGGTTAACCCAGTGTCATCTGATGATCACAAGTTTATCATTACTATGATTGATTATTTCACTAAATGAGTTGAAGCCATGCCTCTAGCTATGGTGAATGAGACTCAGGTTTCTAAGTTCATCTTCAACCCAGATTCTTTGTAGGTTTGGGATTCCTTTGGTGATTATTTTTTATAATGACACTCATTTAAATAAAAAGGATGTCTGTGCTATTTATGCTAAGTACAAGATTTAGCATAGATGATCAACCCTTTATTACCCTCAATATGGGTAAGCTGAAGCATCCAACAAATCTTGGATCAAGATTTTTAAGAAGCTGGTTAATAAAAATGATCACGACTGGCATACTCAGATTTATCCTACCTTGTGGGCCTATCATACTAGCATGCATAATTCCATAGGGGCCTCACCATATGTCTTGGTATATGGGTCTTAGGTAGTGTTTCCTTTTGAGTTAGAGGTTTCCTTCTTTGTGCATCTTATTGCAAGATTATGAGGTCGATGATGATTATTGTGTAGATCATGTACACCAATTGGAGCTGCTTGATGAGAAGCGTATTCATGATTTAGATAATATGTGAGCCTATTGGGATAGGCTCCAGTTATATTACTCTTAAAAGGTTTGTAATTGTTCTTTTGAGGTTGGGGACCTTGTCCTTAAGGAAAACTGTAAGAACACCAATGCTTGTGTTGATCTTCGAGGTAATTTTCAGCCCAATTCGATAGGGCCCTTTGTCATAAAAACTAAGTTTGGTTTAGGTGCTTATAAGTTGGCTTATATGGATGGTAAATATCTTAAAGAACCAATGAATATAATGCATTTAAAAATATACTATTCTTGAGTATTTTTCATGTTGCATCGATATTTAGTTAGGTCACATTGCATGTTTGCCTAACATATTATTAATGCTTGTTTGTCATATTATGCATGATTGTCTGTCATTATGTTTTTACATATTGCTTGTCATACATTTCATCCTTGATTTCTCATGACTGCTGTTCATATAGCTTCTAGGGATTCACAAAAATGGCATGTGATGATACCTAGTTAGGTCATAGATCACATGCATTGCACTTTTAGTAGGGTTTTGATGCCTAGCGAAACTCCAACCTAGGTCCCATGCATTTTCATCCCTTATTCTCTTCTTTTCTTCCTTTTATATTTCTTCTCTTATCTCTTCTTCCTGTATTCCTTGACTTTGAAAGCTTTACGATGCTCATAATTTCTCCTCCAAGTCAAGGAATGCAATCCTCTTTTGGTATGTCCTTGTCTTTTGCATGATTTTTATTTTTTCTTTGTCTTATTTTTTTATATAAGGATATACATTCTTCTATTCTTTGATTACACATTTCCTCCCTCTTGATTTTTTAGTAGTTGAAACTTCAAGTTGGGGGTACACACGCATAATTATTTGCTCCTCATTTTCTTCCTCTTATTTCTTCTAGCACATGCACACACTCACATCATGTTATGCTCATATTGATTGGTCCATACATACATGCACATACACCTTTTCAGGTATTATTGGCATATACATTACATACATCATTCTACATTATCTTTAACACCCCTATCAGGTTATGTCTCTCTTTGAATCAGTGGGCTCAACACCCCATTACAACATCAACTCCTTGGCCATTTCCAGTAGGTCTTGACATACATCCTAGCGGGTAATCGCCCCACAATAGTTACTAGTGAGCAACCACCCATAGTGGGTTACATTATACACTTCACTTATTGGTCCATATTTAGCGAGTACTACACCCATAACGGGTTCTTCACTCCATACATGGACCATATTTTAAGCATAACACTATCTAGTCAGGGTTCTGATCTAGCTTCCTTCTCAATTTTATATGGTTGACCTTTGGAATTTTATCTTTGTCTTCTTATTTTTCCACTTCATAGTTTTTTGTTTCCACTCTTCTTCCTCTTTCTTCCCCTCCCTTATTTCCCTCATTTTCTTCCATGCATTTCATGCTAGTTGCATTAGATTCATGTTGTACCTAGTAACTTTTGCTTTATTTTGCTTTGTTTTATTTTTTGTGTGTTTGAATTTTTCCTTTCTTTCTCTTTGCCTCTTTATAGTTTCCTAAGGACATTCCTTTCCTTTCAAAACTCAAGGGGGTACCCTATCCATAGAGGTATTAGTGGAGATAATACCTTGTTTTGTGTGCAAAAGTCCAGGATGTCCATTGTGATACTCCTTTTTGCACCACTCCTTTATCCAAACCTGGCCACCCCTTCTTTGTGTTTGTCACCTTCTTGTGTGTGTTCTTGCCCATAGGAGTCTACATATTTCTTTGACGCATTTACTTGGCCTTAAATGCATCAAAGAGGGGGCAAAATATAGACACAAAAAATTGATCCACTTTCAATGGGTAATCCTCCTTGCAACCCCTAAGAGGTCCCTAATCCTTACTTAAGGTAAGGATATGCCTCTCCTACCTTAACCTTATATGTTTTAGTGCATTTGGTGATATCATGCTCCTTTATGACCAGGAGCGATTTTGCCGAAGCGATATCATGCACCATCATCATGGGGCACAACTTCACTGTTTTTAATTTAATTTTTATTTTATTGTTTTGGCCTAATCAAACCTAGCTCTAAACCCTCCTAGCGTGTTTTTTCATCGACTTTGGATTTATTTTGGCTGTATTTTTCCCTTTGATTTTATCTATAAAAGGAAGGATGTTCTTGCTTAAATGAGATATGTGATTCTAATGTGAAATTTTGATTATTGATTAAACTCACAATTTTTATGATAGATCACTCTTCTTCCTTTACTTTTTCTATTGAGCAAGGTGCAGCAAAAGCATTGCAAAAGTATTGTCATTGTTGTCAACACAGAAAGATTGATGCAGTTGATGCAGTTTAGAGGTCAGTTAGATCAAGTACAGTGATTTTCAAGGAAAACAAAGTGACCCAGATTCAGAATTTTGCAAAAAAAGACAAGTAAGAAAACTATCGCGATATCGCGACATGTTTTCTGTCACGATTTCGCGACAAAACGGAGGAGAGAGAAAATGCAGCCAAAAATGTCACGATTTCGCGACAAAACGGAGGAGAGAGAAAATGCAGCCGAAAATGTCACGATTTCGTGACATATCGGAGGAGAGAGAAAGTTCATGAAAAATTGTCGCGATTTCGCGACATGCTGGAAGGAAAGAAGCAAAGTTGAAAAACTGTCACGATTTCGCGACAAGTTTGGAGTAAAGGTGCCATGGACGAAAAGTGTCACGATTTCGTGACAAGTTTGAAGAAGCAGCGCCTAGGATGAAAACTGTCACGATTTCGTGACATGTTGGAGGCAAAGCAGCAAAGTCGAGGAACTGTAGCGATTTCGCTACATGTTGCAGTTTCGCTAGCTGATGCAGAAAAGAAGAGCTAAGTCAAAAAGCTATAGCGATTTCGCTACATGTCAGACTTTCACGAGCCAAAGTAGAGTTCAGATGCCGAAGAGCAAAGGTGTAGCGATTTCGCTACAAGTTCAAAATGCAAGGTACAAAGGTGTAGCGACTTCGCTACAAGTTCGAAATGCAAGGGGCATAGGTGTAGCGATTTCGCTACAAGTGTAAAACACAGAACACAATGGGGTAGCGATTTCGCTACAAGTCTAAGCTTAGCAAGTCGAAGCAAGAGGAAGCACCAAGGCAACAAAGTTGTAGCAATTTTGCTACATGCTAGATTTTCAGAGGCCGCAGCAAAGAAAATTGCTAAGTCAAAAAGGTGTAGCGATTTCGCTACCACATGAAGAGAGAATTGTACGGAGCCAGAGAATGTCGTGATTTCAGTGAACAGTTAAGGATGTCACATGAAGCAAGAATTGTAGGGAAAGCGTCGCGATTTCGTGACAAATATGAGGATGATGGGAAAAGTGAAAGTGTTACGATTTGTGACAAGTTGCAAGAAAAGCCTCAGGAAGTCGAAAGTGTCACGATTTCACGACAACTTTGAGGATGACGTCAGCAAAAGCTGAAAGTGTCACGATTTCGTGACAAGTTGCAAGAAAAGCCTCAGGAAGCCGAAAGCGTCACGATTTCGTGACAACTTTGAGGATGACGTCAGCAAAAGCTGAAAGTGTCACGATTTCGTGACATGTATCATTTTCACGGCCAAGAGACAGAAAAGAGCTCAATGCAGCAAAAGCGTCATGATTTCGTGACATGTCTCATTTTCGTGGGTGTATGCTGAGTAAAGTAGAAGGAGGCAAAAATGTCACGATATCGCGACATGTAATGTTTTCGTGGTGCATGCTGAGACAAGGTCTTGAAGGAAGATATGTCGTGATATCACGACAGGTAACAGCTTGGCGGGAAAAAGCCAAAGATACATGCACTATGATAGGTGTCAAAATAGCGGTTTATTGTGGGGTTTTTTGGGGGGTATTTTTGTTTTTCGGGTGATAGGTGTTGGGGAAAGATTAGAGAAAATACTACAGCAGATTAACTGGAGTTACAAGGGAAAGTTACAAAGCATGCATTTAAGAAAAGAACGGCTGTTGCAGGACCGTGATGCTGCAAGCTGACATAAGTGTAGTATTACAGATAGTCTCGACAAACAAGAAATCTTCTCGATAGTTGCATATGTCAGACATGGCAGTAGCGGGCAGAAAAGAAGGGTCTACGTAGTATAGAAAAGAGTGTGAAAGTGCTAAAAGGGCAGTTACGTAGAGTTTAGGAGAAAAGAATCATAGAGCATCGAAACACGCTAAAAGGCTATCAGAATGCAGAGAAGAAGGTCAGAATGTGCAGAGAAGGATGTCAGAATAAGTCAGAAAGAAGCGGCTAAAGGACAGAGCGTGTCAGAGAGGGTTTGACGGATTGATTATAGCCGAAAATGCATGAAAGTTTAGAGGGAAAATTTGAACCGTTTAAAAATTGAGCCGTTCAAGAAAATCAAATATAAAAACTCGAACAGGCACAGGAAGAGAGGTTACTGCAACCGTGGTTATTCGTGAAAAACAAAAAGATAAGGTTGAGTAAGAGTGTTGCGTGAAGTACAGCAAAAGAACAAGAACCTGAAAGTAATTTTTATTGAAAGATCAGAAGAGAGGTTTAGACTGTAAAAGGAAGATATTGAGATTCTAACAATTCTCTTTATGCTTATGTGAGATTAATTTGTATGAGCTATAGACCAGTGAGGGTCTTGCAAAAGAGAAGGCATTTTTATGTCAATATTTTTGTTAAAAATTGAAATCCAAGTTGGTGCTTGGTAAAAGGAGTTGGTGCTCCTATCTATTGCAGCAAAAAAAATCGGGGGTTGGTGCTCCTTCCAGTGGGTGCTGGTAAATTATTTGTAAAGATTGAATCCTTGCAAAGACTGGATTTGGATTGTAGTCCAAACAGTCATTATTTGAGGAGTAGCCACATCGGTGAACCTCGTTAAATCTTGTGTTGTGTGATGCTCTTGTGTTATACTTGCTTTATCTATTTTTGAGCTTGCATTTTTATGTTTTAAGAGTTGCAGATTCAAGTTTTTAAATAGTTACACTGATTCACCCCCCCTCTCAGTGTCATTGTGAGAATATCAATTGGTATCAGAGCAAGGTTCCTCGTACAAGCTTAATCAGCTAAGGTGATCTTGGAAGATACACAATGGCCGGTGGTGAAGGATTCTCTTCTAACAAAGCTCCTCTGTTCGATGGAACAAATTATTCTTTCTGGAGACTTAGGATGCGGACATATCTATGTGCATTGGGTTATGACATTTGGGAATCTGTTGAAAATGGATACACTATACCCTCTGTTCCTCCAACAGATGCGGCTGAGAAGAAAAAGTTTGAGAACAACTCGAAAGCCAAGAATGCTATTATGTGTGGATTAGTAGACAGTGAGTTGATACGCATCATGAACTGCAAATCTGCAAAAGACATATGGGACAAACTGCAAAGCATTCATGAAGGAGATAGCAAGATCAAGGAAGCTAAGCTGCAAACACATCGTGCCCAGTTCGAAGCATTAAAGATGACTGATGATGAGAACATAGAAGCCTATATGCTGAGAGTAAATGGAATCATTAATGCAATAAGAGGACTCGACGAGGAGATGGAAGATGCAGTTGTTGTGAAGAAGGTACTAAGAACTCTCAATAAAAGATTTGATGCAAAGGTTTCTGCCATAGAAGAAGCAAAAGATTTAAATTTTTTTAGTATGGATGAAATGCATGGTTCTCTAACAGCATATGAAATGAGAATTGGACAAACTAAGCCCTCAGACAGAGAAGCAGCTTTTCAAGCACAGAAAAATATAAAATCTAAACAAGAATCTGAGGAAGAAGAATCTACGAGATGAAACTGAAGCAAACTTTGTTAGGAAATTAGTAAAGGGAAAAGGAAAGTACAGAGGCAAGCTACCGTTCAAGTGCTTTAACTGTGGAGGCATCGGGCACTTTGCAGCAAAATGCCCAATGAATGAGAAAAACAAAAATGATGAAGGGACACACCAAGAAAGAAATGTCTGGAAGAAGAAACCACATTTTAGAAAAAGGAACTTCAAGAAGAAAAGTTTCATTTCCAAGAACATTGACTCTTCAGAAGACAGTTCCAGTGAGGACTCAGAAGAAACTGGTGAAGCCTTGTTCATGGCTTTTGAAGAACAAAGAACTGAGGAAACCCAGGAGTGTGAAGAAAAATTAGAGGATGAGGCTGAGGTAGATCTGGAAGGTGAGTTGGTTGCTGCACTTGAAGAGTTAAGTGCAGAAAGGAAAAGAAATAAAAATATTTCAAGAAAATTTGAGGATGCTAGCAATTTAATAATCAGTTTGAAAGTACAAACTGAAGAATATAAGAAAAAGTCTAAAGATTTTGAAGCTCAGCTAACCATGAAAATAAAAGAGTGCAATAAGCTAGAAGAAGACATAGTTGGATTAAGGCTGCAGCTAGAAGAGATGAATCCGAAACTGAGTTGTCATCATAAATTTGAAGACAGTTTCGCAAAGCTGAATAAAATGTTAAATAATCAAAGGCCTACGGGTATCAAATTTGGTTTAGGCTTTGATGAAGGAGAATCCTCAAAGGACTCAAAGGTTGTAACTGTAGAACCAATAAAGAATAAAGACAAGATCAGGGTTGATCAAGATAAACCGTATCATGCAAAAGAAAACAATAAGTCCAAGCTCGAAAGGAGTTCTACAAATGATGGATTTACCAAAGTCACATATCAAAGAAGAAGAAGACCCATGGCTCCTACTACAACATGGCAACAACCATTACCCAGGTACACTCGTTCCTTTTCTGGTTACTGTTTTAAATGCAATGCATATGGTCATAAAATCTCAAGTTGTAGATATAATGTAGAACACAGAAATTTTACTAGTAGAAATATTTTTTCACCTTTGATAGATTATGTTTGTAGAATGTTATAACTGTCATAACTTCGGACATATTGCAAGGAATTGTCGTAGCTCTTTTGCAGGAAATAAATACCTGGGAAGAAAGTATCAATCAACTGGATTAAATCAAAACAAAAAATTTCTCGAAAAACTGTCACAAGCAAATGAAAGGGAGAAGGTAAAACAAGTGACCAGATCTGTTGTCAAATCACAGTGGAAGGAAAAGGAGCAACCTAAGAAAGACAAGGAATCCCTAATCGTTCAAACAGCTCTCAAAGCCCAGAATAAATCTGCACCTTGGATTCTGGACAGTGGATGCTCCAGTCATATGACAGGAGACAAACAGAAGTTTGATAAGCTACAGACATACGAAGGTGGTTCTATAAAATTCGGAAACAATGATGGAGCAAAGATAGTGGGTAAAGGATCAGTTAAGTTAAGTGACGGAAAAATCAACTCTAAGGAAGTTCTTTTTGTGGTAGGTCTGAAGCATAACTTACTGAGTGTAAGTCAAATTTGTGACAGAGGTCATGAAGTAATTTTCAAGAAAGAGGGTTGTGAAGTAAGAAAGACAAAAAATGGAAAGTTAATAGCCACTGGATTGAGAACTTCTGGAAATTTGTATACTCTCTCGGAGACTTCAGAAGGAGCTTGCTTGGTTGGACAGGAAGAAGAAAATTGGCTGTGGCACAAGAGACTCGGTCACATAAGCTTTGATAATCTGGTAAAAATCAGCTCAAAAGGAGCAGTAAGAGACATACCCACTATTGGTAAACCTTCAAACAACATTTGTGAGTCATGCCAAAAGGGGAAGCAAACCAGATCCACTTTCAAAGCAAAAGAGTATTTTACAAGCAAGCCGTTAGAACTAATTCACACAGATTTATGTGGACCCATGAGAACGGAAAGCATAAATGGCTACAAATATTTTATGTTGTGTATAGATGACTTTTCCAAAATGACATGGGTACTCTTTCTAAAATTTAAATCAGAAGCCTTTGAGATGTTTAAAACTTTTAAAAATCTTGTTGAGAATCAATCTGGAAAAAGAATTAAATGTTTGAGATCAGATAGAGGTGGAGAGTTTATTTCAGATGAGTTTGCAGAATATTGTGAAAAACATGGGATTAGAAGACAGTTTTTGGCAGCTAGAACACCACAGCAGAATGGAGTAGTTGAAAGAAAGAACAGAACTATGCAAGAAATGGCAAGGACTATGTTAACCGAGAGCAAAATTGCTGACAGGTTCTGGAAAGAGGCAGTTCATACTGCAGTCTACATTCAGAATAGATGTATGTTGAGGCCGCATGAAAGCAAAACACCTTATGAACTGTGGTTTGGCAAAAAGGCTACAGCAAAATACTTCAAAGTGTTCGGCAGCAAGTGTTACATTAAAAGAACTGAAAGCAATCTTGGCAAGTTTGAAGATAGAGCTGATGAAGGTATTTTTCTTGGTTACTCAACAAAAAGCAAAGCCTACACATGCTACAACAAAAGACTCAAGAAAATTGTGGAGAGTGCGGATGTTAAGGTTGATGAAGGAAGGAAACAAGAAATCAGCCATAATGAAAACTACCCAACTTATGAAGAATTTATTGAAGAAGATGAAGATCAAGAAAAGGAAGAGAGACAGAAATCAGATTCAGATGATTTGGAAAGAGAAGAAAATAGGAAATCCAGAACAGGCAGCTGGCAGAAAAATCATCCCAAAGAGCAGATTATTGGGGACCCTACAGTTGGCATTCAGACAAGAAGAAGAGTAGTAAATAACTATTCTCTGTTATCCAGCATTGAGCCCAAAAATATTATTGAAGCAAGCACAGATGAAAGCTGGATGGAGGCAGTAAATGAAGAACTAGATCAAATTGAGAAAAACAAAACCTAGGAATTAGTACCAAGGCCTGAAAATAAAAACATAATTGGTACTAAATGGATATTTCGAAACAAATTGAATGAAGACGGACAGGTTGTAAGGAATAAAGCAAGATTGGTCTGCAAAGGATATGCTCAAGTTGAGGGGATTGATTTTGAAGAGACTTTTGCACCAGTGGCCAGACTTGAAGCAATAAGACTATTTTTGGCTTTAGCAGTTCATAGGAATTTCAAAGTTTATCAGATGGATGTAAAATCAGCATTTCTGAATGGAAATCTTGAAGAAGAAGTATATATTGAACAGCCTGATGGTTTTCAACTTTGTGAGAATCCTAACTTTGTTTGCAAGCTGAAGAAAGCATTGTATGGCTTGAAACAAGCACCTAGAGCTTGGTATGCAAGATTGGACAGCTATCTCACTAAGCAAGGATTCAAGAAAGGTATGGTGGATAGCAATTTATATATCAAAACTGAAAATGGCAATTTCATTGTACTTGTTGTTTATGTAGATGATATAATATTTGGAAGAAGCAATGATGAATCATGCAAAGACATAGCAAACAAAATGCAGAAAGAATTTGAAATGTCTATGATTGGTGAACTTTCATATTTCCTTGGATTGCAAGTTAATCAAACTGAAAAAGGGATTTTTATTTCTCAAATTAAATATGTGAAAGAAATGCTGAAAAAGTTCACTATGGAGGATAGTAAGCCTGTCAGCACCCCCATGACAACAGAGTTGCAAGTTGAGCAAGGATGATAAATCTCCGGATGTTGATCAAACAATGTACAGATCAATGATTGGGAGCCTGTTGTATTTGACAGCCACCAGACCGGATATCTTACAAGTTGTTTGCATGGTTGCAAGATTTCAGGCTAGTCCAAAAGAGACTCATGTGACAGTTGTGAAAAGGATTTTTAGGTACCTCAAGGGTACTATGGAGTATGGGCTATGGTATCCAAAAGGAAAAGACTTCACTCTTTTTGCATATTCTGATGCAGATTGGGCAGGATGTATTGATGACAGAAAAAGTACAAGTGGAGGAGCATTTTATCTTGGAGATAAATTGGTAGCATGGCACAACAAGAAACAAGAATCAGTTTCTCTATCCACTGCAGAGGCAGAATACATTGCAGCAACAACATGCTGTACACAAATATTATGGATGAGACAAACATTGAAAGATCTTGGTATTCACTTCAATGAGCCCATTTCAGTCAAATGTGATAACACTAGTGCAATCAACATTTCAAAGAATCCGGTAATGCATTCCCGCACCAAACATATTGCAATCCGGTATCACTTCTTGAAGGATAAGGTTGCATAAGGAGAGGTCAAATTGGAGTTTGTTCCAACTACAGAGCAAGTAGCAGACATATTCACCAAACCTTTGCCCAAGGAAGTTTTTGAATACCTTAGGAGTAAGTTGGGAGTAGTCACACTACCCAAGCACTGACTAGCTATGGGGAACACATTCTCAGGGGGAGCATTAAAATTATTTATGCCTGAGAATGTTGTGCATAGACTCAGGGGGAGTCTACAGCAGCCCTTTGGTATTATTGGCAAAGGGGGAGAAGAAATTGAGCAAGGTTGCAGTGTGTTGCCAACAATTCCAAAGGGGGAGATTGTTGAGCAAGGTGCAGCAAAAGCATTGCAAAAGTATTGTCATTGTTGTCAACACAGACAGATTGATGCAGTTGATGCAGTTCAGAGGTCAGTCAGATCAAGTACAGTGATTTTCAAGGAAAACAGAAGTGACCCAGATTCAGAATTTTGCAAAAAAAGACAAGTAAGAAAACTGTCGCGATATCGCGACATGTTTTCTGTCGTGATTTCGCGACAAAACGGAGGAGAGAGAAAATGCATGCCAAAAATGTCGTGATTTCGTGACAAAATGAAGGAGAGAGAAAATGCATGCCAAACTGTCACGATTTCGCGACATATCGAAGGAGAGAGAAAGTTCATGAAAAATTGTCGCGATTTCGCGACATGCTGGAAGGAAAGAAGCAAAGTTGAAAAATTGTCGCGATTTCGCGACAAGTTTGGAGTAAAGGTGCCATGGACGAAAAGTGTCACGATTTCGTGACAAGTTTGAAGAAGCAGCGCCTAGGATGAAAACTATCATGATTTCGTGACATGTTGGAGGCAAAGCAGCAAAGTCGAGGAACTGTAGCGATTTCGCTACATGTTGCAGTTTTCTAGCGATGCGAAAAGAAGAGCACTAAGTCAAGAAAGTGTAGCGATTTCGCTACATGTCAGACTTTCGAGCCGAAGCAGAGTTCAGATGCCGAAGAGCAAAGGTGTAGCGATTTCGCTACAAGCTCAAAATGCATGGCACAAAGGGGTAGCGATTTCGCTACAAGTTCGAAATGCAAGGGGCATAGGTGTAGCGATTTTGCTACAAGTTTAAAACACAGAACACAATGGGGTAGCGATTTCGCTACAAGTCTAAGATTAGCAAGTCGAAGCAAGAGGAAGCACCAAGGCAACAAAGTTGTAGCAATTTTGCTACATGCTAGATTTTCAGAGGCCACAGCAAAGAAAATTACTAAGTCAAAAAGGTGTAGCGATTTCGCTACCACATGAAGAGAGAATTGTACGAGCGGAGAATGTCACGGATTTGTGACATGTTAGAGTGAAGCAAGAATTGTAGGAGTGTCGATTTAAGGGGATTTTGAAAATTGAGGATGACGTAAAGTTGAAAGTGTCACGATTTCGTGACAAGTTGAAAGAAAAGCCGCAGGAAGCCGAAAGCGTCACGATTTCGTGACAACATTGAGGATGACGTCAGCAAAAGCTGAAAGTGTCACGATTTCGTGACAAGTTGAAAGAAAAGCCTCAAGAAGCCGAAAGCGTCACGATTTCGTGACAACATTGAGGATGACGTCAGCAAAAGCTGAAAGTGTCATGATTTCATGACATGTATCATTTTCATGGCCAAGAGAGAGAAAAGAGCTCGATGTAGCAAAAGCGTCACGATTTCGTGACATGTCTCATTTTCGTGGGTGTATGCCGAGTAAAGTAGAAGGAGGCTGAAAACGTCGCGATATCGCGACATGTAATGTTTTCGCAGGTGCATGTTGAGATAAGGTCTTGAAGGCAGAAAACGTCGCGATATCGCGACAGGTAATAGTTTGGCGAGAAAAAGCCAAAGATGCATGCACAGTGACAGGTGTCAAAAAAAATAGAGAAAATTCATATGAGTTAACGGAGTTACAAGGGAAAGTTACAAAGCAACGCATTTAAGAAAAGAACGGCTGTTGCAGGGCCGTGATGCTGCAAGCTGACATAAGTGCAGTATTACAGATAATCTCGACAAACAAGAAATCTTCTCGATGGTTGCGTATGTCAGACATGGCAGTAGCGGGCAGAAAAGAAGGGTCGACGTAGAATAGAAAAGAGTGCCATGAGAAAGGGTAAAAGCGCTAAGAGAGCAGTTACGTAGAGTTTTGGAGAAAAGAATCAGAGAGCATCGAAACACGCTAAAAGGCTGTCAGAATGTGCAGAGAAGAAGGTCAGAACGTGCAGAGAAGAAGGTCAGAATGTGCAGAGAAGGATGTCAGAATAAGTCAGAAAGAAGCGGCTAAAGGACAGAGCGTGTCAGAGAGGGTTTGACAGATTGAACGTAGCCGTAACTGCATGAAAAATTGGAGGGAAAATTTGAGCCGTTTCGAATTGAGCCGTTCAAGGAAATCAAGTATAAAGACTCGAACAGGCACAGGAAGAGAGGTTACTGCAACCGTGGTTAATTGTAAAAATCAAAAAGATAAGGTTGAGTAAGAGTGCTGCGTGAAGTACAGCAAAAGAACAAAAACCTGAAAGTAATTTTTATTGAAAAATCAGAAGAGAGGTTTTAGACTGTGTAAGAAGATATTGAGATTCTAACAGTTCTCTTTATGCTTATGTGAGATTAAATTGTATGAGCTATAGACCAGTAAGGGTCTTGCAAAAGAGAAGGCATTTTTATGTCAATATTTTTGTTAAAAATTGAAATCCAAGTTGGTGCTTGGTAAAAGGAGTTGGTGCTCCTATCTGTTGCAGCAAAAAAATTAGGGGTTGGTGCTCCTTCCAGTGGGTGCTGGTAAACTATTTGTAAATATTGAATCCTTGCAAAGACTGGATTTGGATTGTAGTCCAAACAGTCATTATTTGAGGAGTAGCCACATCGGTGAACCTCGTTAAATCTTGTGTTGTGTGATGCTCTTGTGTTATACTTGCTTTATCTATTTTTGAGCTTGCATTTTTATGTTTTAAGAGTTGCAGATTCAAGTTTTTAAATAGTTACACTGATTCACCCCCCCTCTCAGTGTCATTGTGAGAATATCATTTTCTACTGCAAGCTAACCCCGAAGTGTGAATTTTGGATTTGATCTTCTATTGTGTGGATTGGATTACTATGTGACTTGGTGGATTCATGGTGTGGTTCAAAGAGAAAAGAGTGCCCGCTTGGACACTTTGATATTCTTTGTCTACTTCCGCATCATCCATCAAGGTTTGCTTACTTTGTTTCTAGTGTTTATTTCATCTTTTACATCTGCATTTTATTTTTCATTAGTCTGCAATGATATCATGTTTGGTATTAGTAGGGTGTGACTTCGCTTACCCAGAATAGGGCAAACCAGTCCACAAAAGTGAGATTGTTCCCCATCTAGGAAGGGTATGACTTTTTTGTTGCATTATCGTGCCCACTCTAGGCAAGGTGTAACTTTTCCTAAGAGCACATCGAGGGAAATTTTCATATTTTGTTTTCACTGTTGCATTCTATTTTGCATCTACATCATATTGTTGCATTTTTTTTATTGTTAATGTATTTCTATTTTATGATTAATTCTCCAAAGGTCAATTTCTGATTTTGTGTTAAAAGGTCATCTAAGGGACCTAGGGGCTTGACTATTGTGCCTTCAAGGACTATTACATAGCAGCCTAAGTAGGCCCCCTAATGCTAATCCCATTTTCAAGTGTTTTATGAGTTATTTTACAAAAATAGGTATTTTTGATATCATTGGACAAGAGGCAAAAAAAGCTAAATCAACCACTAGTCTAGATAAGTGCTCTAATAATTTTATTGGTTGAAGATATGATCTAATTATTGATTCTTAGGCATATGAAAGTGAAAAGCATTTAGTTTGCATCTAGGGATAATTTATATGCATTTATTTTGTATGTTTCTTCTTTAAAGGTTTTCTAAAATAAAACCTAGGTTAGCGAGCATTCAAAATAAAGAATCAAATCAGGTTAACTCTTGTATGCATGCATTCTATTTTCAACTGTTATATTCTATTTATGTATTGTCATTTATATTTCCTAGTTTAGAACTAGAAAGGCTAAAATTAGGTATTTTTATTAAAACTAAATGCATCAAAAATTATTGAATATCCTAAGGACTTGGAGCGAGTCCTTAAACCATTCCTGGTGAACCCATCCCCCTAGCACCGAGTGTAGAGTACAACATACCCCTATGTTTCACCCCATGAAAGGTTTTCTCCTTGTAGATCTAGCCTTTTTTTTGGGAATTGTATGTGATATGTTAGTTTTCTCCCTCTACACATACCTCAAAGGGAATAATTTATCAAATCAATATAATATTTGCAATATAAAACCTAGGAGTAATAAGGGTTTCTATTGGAATTAATCTTAAATATTTGCAAATATTATTGTGGTCTATTTTTTTCAAAAATTAGGAAGTTATAAGGGTTACTACATCAAATTAATTTACTAGAAATTAGATAAACTTAAATTAATTCCCAAAGGGATATTAAAAAGAGAGGTTTATGAAAGCATTTTCAAAGGTTGGAAATTTATAATATTATTGTCTCAAACTTCTCAAAAAAAATACAAAAATCCAACATTAAAACCTCTTTAAATTTGGAAAAATTTCTTAGTTCAATAGGAGCAATAAGGGATAATAGAAGTTGATTTTGGTATTTACAAAACTTTACAAAATCAACCAAACATTGAACTACAATTTACAAAGCACTATATATTTTATCCAAAACATACTAGGGAGTCATAAGGTATTATAAAAAATATAAGTATTGATATTAGGGAATTTAAATGGCATCAAACAAATTTTTCCTAGCAAAATATCACCTACTCAAGGGTATTAATTATTTCTCCTAGAAGAATAAAGTGAAAGCTATCTTGGTATATGAAAAGCTTTGGGATATTATCAAAGGGAAAATACAAATACCTACCACATATGGTATTGAAATCCTAAATTTTATAGAAAAGGATCTATTGATAATAACCTTTGCTATCACTGATGAAATACAACCCTACATCAGTTCAGCAAAAATATCTTCATATGCATGGACAATCCTAGAGAAAATATTTGAAGGAAAGAAGAAGGCAACTATTCTTCATCTTTAGACTCAACTTCATTCATTAAATATGAATAATGGAGAAAGCATAGAATTGTTCCTAAGGAAGGTAGCAAATATTAAAGGGAAATTATTTACCTTAGGAGAAATAGTTAAGGATGAACTTATTACTCAAGTAACCATGAGAGCACTTCCAAACAACTATAAACATTTGGTAACATCTTTACAAGTCCTAAGTAAAGATACTTCTTTTGATGACTTAGTCAATATTCTACAAGAATATGAAGTGGAAAATACTGTTAAAGATGAAATGTCTAACACTAGATTGGCATCTAAAGATAATCCATAGGGAAACATTGCTTCTTCATCAAAAGGACATAAAACATGGTACAAAAGGTATTGTCATATATGCAAGAGAAAAGGTCATATCACTAGCTATTGCATGTTAAATCCCAAAAATTAGAATCAAGGAAATCATATGAACAATGGGAATCACTTTTAGGCATGATAATATCAAAATATTCATCAAAAAAATTCCAACATCCAACCAATTATCCCCAATTGGAGTATCAAAAAAGAAATAAAAAAGGACATCTAGCTCAGAGGATAGAATAAATTGAAGATCTAGAAGAATCGACGTACAATTATGAAATCAAAGCTCTTTCAGCAAGAATGATATATTATGAAGACACTAATTACTTGCTTGAACAGGTTACAAAAAATAGAGAAGAAGAATCATAATCTCAAGGTCAAGAAGAAGATCCATATTGAAGACTAAAGTCATCAATACCCAAATAATGTAATATAGGGGGTGTTAGAAATAGATTATATTACATCATTGGATCATGTAAATATTATTTTCTTGGTACATACTTAGGACATTAGATTACTTTAGGGGGAAGTTATCTAGTTACTTCATGCAATGTAATAAATTCACAAGTGTCAATGTGCAAGTTGTCCCTTGCATAGATAGGTAGAGTGTTGGCCAAGGAACCTATCTTCCTATATAAAGGGCCATAGACATAGAAATAGGAAGTGTGAGTAGAGTGTGATAGAGAGTAGTGTGATATGTAGCACAATGCGATGTAGTGGAGTGTAGAGTTATGGAGTGTGTTAAGCTCAATATTCATTCTTGAGCAATAGCTTTATTCATGGAGTGTTCATTTCCTCCATAGCTACTTTGTATATATTTTCATCATTTCTATTTATAGTATATTTTCAGTCATCTCGTAGACTTAATTTCTTTCATATTATTAAGTATCTTGTGATTGCTATCTCCCATTACATACTGTATCAAAAGCTAACGGAATGAGCTACCATAATTTGTACAAGATGACGAGTATATTGAGGTTGAACAAAATCTAGAGGTTGATATGATAATTGGCATATTACAAGATGAAGGGGATCTCAAAGTTGGTAAAAAATAGACCAAATATAGAAAATATCATTATTGAAATGCCCTCTAACCTTCCACCCTTGATAAGTCATGCCTTCAAGGGTAGATAAAATTTTGATGACATAGTTTGATGGGACCATAACTAGGAATGGGGTAGGAACTATTATGTAGTTCATCAACCCAAAAGGTGCATAGATTTATTTTGTTTGTAGGTTACTATTCAATTGTACCATTAATATGGAAAAATATAAGTAAATTTCTATTAGTTTGAGAGAGGCTAAGAAAATTGGAATTAAGGGCTTAAGAACACATGGAAACTCTTGTAGACACCCAATTTTGACACACTAGTTGCGACTTCCCAAAACTGGTCACAAACATCCCAAAACTTCCCAAAATCAATTCCAAACATCACAAAACATCAATTTGATCATTCCCCATCATTTTGGGCATCAAATTTCACCTTTACCAAATTCTCCACTCTAACCAAATTTGCCAGTGGTGAATTTGGCAAGTTGAGTGGTGAATTTGGCAAAATTGCAAAAATCGACTTTTTACACTCAAAATCAATTTTACCAAATTCGCCACCCCTATGGTGAATTTGGCTAAATGGTGATTTTGGAAAGTTTTCAAATTTCAAACTACTCAGAATCTGATTTGATTCCTTACCAAATTTGCCACTCAGAACCAAATTCGCCACCCCTATGGCGAATTTGGTCAATAGTGGTGAATTTGGCAAAAATGATCAAGAATATTCCACACAAACTAGTTGGGCATGGATTGAGCCTCCTTTCACCTCTACCATCGATCCCACATGCTTCAAGAAGGATTGAGATTAATTTTTTTGAATTGGTCTTATCCATCCATTCCCTCCAAGTCCCCTCCCAAATCCTATTTAAGGAGGTCATGGGGCAAGCATTCCATAAGCAATTTCACTGTAGCAAAGCTCTACCAAGATTTCTAAGTGCCTTCTCCTTCCATAGCATTCTCTATTTTCAAGTTTTCTTCAAGTTCTCCAAGCCTCCTTCAAGCATTTGGAGCCATTTTGCAAGCATTTGTGGAGGGCAACTAGGCAAGGCAAGGAGGTTTGGTGGCAAGGAGATCTTCATCCTAGGGAGGGGCCATAGCTAGGTGAAATCTAGCATAGCTCTCTCCTTCATTTTATTTCTATCTTTGCATTTTAGCTTCCTAATTTTAAGCTTTGCATGTTGACTAACTCCATTTACTTGCTCTTATTTCATTTCCTTTGCATATTCATCATTGTTGAGCTCACCCTTGTTTTGTAGGCTCTAACATCTTTGCTTGTAGGTCTAATTTCAAGGATTTGCAGCATCTATTATCATCTCTAACATATTTTTGTAGGCTTATCTTAGTTTGCATTCATCTCATCATTACATTTTTTCTCTAATCCTTTATTTTGTAGGATTTTTATCATATTTCCTTTGCATATTTTATGATAAAATTCTTGCTATATCTTTCATCTACAATTATTCTATATTATCTACAACATACTAACCTCTTTTATCCTCCTCCATGCTATTTTACTTTCATGCATTAAGTATTTTAGCATTCTAGTTCTTCTTTTTAAGCATTTCAATAGCATTTCCCTTCATTTCACATATTTATGCTTAACTCTATTTTTAAGAAAATATTTCATTATAATTTCATCATTTAGATGCTAATTTACTTTCACTAAGTTAAATTAGTTATTTATTATATTTCCTAATATCTTAGCATTTGATTTTTGGCCCCTGCACTTCATTTTAATCAAATTTCATTCATATTTGCATATTCCCCTTTCCTTTTAGTTTAGGGAGATTTTGGGTACATTCCATTAATTCCTCTAATCTGCCATTATATCTTGCTAATTTAACCTTGTTGGAGATTATATTAGCCTTTATATAGAATTCCTTATCTATTAGATTGCATCTCTAACTTTTCATAACTTAGATTGATCAAATTTGTAGTCCCTTGGGGGTTTTTAGCCTTTTCTCTATCATACTTCAAATTAGTCCTTAAATCCTCTATTTTAGAGGCTTAATCCTCTAATTTTACCACTTACAGACCTTGCAAATCATAGTGGGATCCTTCCCCTACAATATCAGCCAAAACCCTATTGAAATCAACTTAGAATCTACCTCAAAACTTCAAAAATCCATCTCAAGACCAAATTCACCACCCTTGTGGTGAATTTGGAAACTAGAATAATAGAACCAAATTCACCACTTAGACCAAATTTTCTAGTGGTAAATTTGGTAGACCTAGTGGTAAATTTGGCAATATGCCAAATTCCACTCCAGGAGGTAAGAAAAATTATTTTTCATCAAAAAGGGGTCTGATCAGTTGGGGAAGATAGTTTACCACCTCACTGCACTCTGAAAGACCCCTTAAATTAGAAAAATTTATTTTTTTTAGTTTTTGTGTAGGTTTACCAAATTTTCCACCCTTGTGGTGAATTTGGAAGTAATGGTAAATTTGGTACTTTTTGTGGTGAATTTGGTAGACAAGCTCTAGGAGAGGTAATCCAGCCACTTGGCCCTTCCTTAGCCCTGTAATTTCATTTCCTCTATGTTCTATTTCTATTTTTCTATTATTTTGAAACATAAATCACATCTATTTTGGTAAATTAAGGAATTCTAGCTAGAAAACCCTAATCATTTACAAAACCTTGCAATTTCTTCACAAAATACTCTGATTTCTTCACAAAACACTAAAATACTAATCAATTAAGGAACCTTAGGCTGAAATTTAACCTTTTTGATCATATTCAAGTACTTAGGCAAAGAAATCAAAAGTCATATAGTTGCATTAGGCTAGATTGTCTTATTGCATTTCTCCTTGTTTTACCCTGAAATCAAAATCTCCTTAGTCTAGTGCATTCAAAACTTGAAGTGCATATAGGTTAGCTCTTGTTTGCTTGCATTTGTGTGATTTAAACTTAAGCATTGCATTTAGATGATTCTTGATGATTTAGGTTCAAATAATCGTTAAGGCTCGATAAAGAGTCAAGATTAATAGAGATCCAAAACCTCTTAGGTGTTTGTCTTAATTGAACTCATAAACACCACCTAAACAAGCATTACATCAACTATCATACAACCATAGGAAAAAGCATTAAAGTAGGAGTCTAGTTGTGTTGAGGATCTTCATATCCTCAGGATCTCCTTTGGAAAGAGATCCTCAAGTGGGAAGGAAATATTCTAATGAATCTCCCCCACGCACACTTGACATTAATTAGACTTAAAGGGAAAAGAACATGAGGTTTTCCTACCATCTACATAAATTGGTGAACCTGACGTGAACACTTCCTTTTTCCTTAACAAAGATAAAATTTTGTTGAACTTAAACAAGATCATCTAATTTGTTTTCTTAGTTTACATCACATTAAATTAAGATAACAAGAACATAACCAATTGCTAATCCTACTAGGGGAAGGATAACGACCCCTTGAGTAAACCGATGTATGAACCTTAGGGGAGCAATCTTCTTTGGAAAGTATATTATGGTGGATTAGTGGGAGTCATAAGGAGGGCTACTTATCTAGGTGACATAAGGATCTCAAACATCTTCTCTTCTTTGCTATAAGTACTCTGGAAACAAAACTTTAATAAATTAACCCCTTTTTGAAGCTAAGTCTTCAAATCCATGTCTCAACATCCTTATAACACCCAAAATAAGGGTGTACCTATCACTTCTTAGGAAGGATCATCCTCTCAAGGATAAATTGAACTAGAAGTAAACCCTTGGTCACAACAAGTACCTAGGGAAAAATTAATTGTTGAAAAAATCTCTTATCAAACTATAGACCATGTTAGAGATTACATCAAAAGAAACAAGGACATCATTTTGGATGTTCTTAAAGATGAACTTAGAGAACAAGCAGAAGTGAAATCCACCACAATGCATGAAAATATAGGATATTCTAATGAACAATCAACCATTACTCAAATCAATGAAATTCAAAACAACTTGGCAAGTCTCAATGTGGCTACGACACAACCTATTGATTCTACAACACCTCCTACCTTGTCAATAGAGATGCCCACTTCAGGAAATCCTTTTTCAATATTTTCTAGTGAAACAACTAATTCTACAAATCTCTTTTTCACTCTCAACATAGGACCTAGTCAAGTCCCTCCCATCATAACATCAAATCAAAATACTTCAAATCTTACAAGTATACCTTTTATGATGCAAACCTTTTCTCAATCACATACTCAACCTCCATCAAATGATATTCAAAATATCAATACCAAAATTTTAGAAGGGAAAGAGTTCTATAATGAACCTTTAGATCCTAAAATTCTTAATCACCCCTTTCCAAAGAATTTTGAAACCCCCAAGTTTCAAATGTATAATGGAAAACAAGACCCCATCAACCATCTAAGGTTATTTCAAATAGCTTGTAGTGACATCAATCATGATGAAAAACTTCTCCTTAGGTTATTCCCTAAAATCCTTAGTGGTTTATCCTTAGAATGGTATTTCCAAATACCTCTTCATTCCATCAAGAAGTTCAAAGAACTTATGGAAGCCTTCATTAAACAATTTTCAATCTACATTGAAGATAAGGTTACCATAGATGACCTTTATCAACTTAAATAAGGTAAGAATGAGAAATTCTCAGACTTCTTGGCCAAATGGAGAGGTCTCATAGGAAAACTTCAATATATTCCTCCTCCTAAGGAACTCTTACATATTTTCATATGAAACCTTCATGAATAATTATCATATCCCTTGGAGATGATAAACTTAACCTCTTTAGAGGAAGCCATTGACATGGCTAAAAGGGTAGAGGTCATCCTCATAAGATGAGGCCAACTCAACTATAACAATAAAGAAGATGAAAAGCCCTCTAACAAGGGGTAATACAAAAATAAACATGTTGTAGGAGATGGTGTAACCGATTCTTGATAAAACAATAATGTAAATACTACTCAAAATGCTCCTCAAAAGTTGGTTATCCAAAAGGAGGACAAACCTCAAAGGCAATATACCAACATAGGACAAAGTCAAACAACCATGCTAAAAATGCTCCTTGAATCCAAACTAATAGAACTTCCACCCATTAGACCTTGGGACTTATCAAAAGGAGCACCCTTTTGGTATAGGCAAGATGAATACTATGACTATCACCAAACAGAAGGACATACTACCAACAAGTGTAGAACCTTAAAGAACATTATCCAAGACCTCATTGAGGAAGGAAAAGTGGCAATTAATAAACCACAAAACCCCAACAAAGGCATGGGAATATTTCAAGATCCCCTACCAACATATGATCAAAAATCAGCTAACTTTGTAGGCGCCATTCATCTATCAAGATCTTCCCATGCCATAACTAGACAACAAGCAAAGAATCAATCTTTGGATCAACCTCCATTGGTTGTCCCAAAGGCAAAAATCAATGTTCCTAATAAATCACCTTTGGTGATTACACCTTCTCAAAACACCTTGCATACATTCGATCTTCATCAATAATTAGAGGAAGTACCCACAAAGATCTCCCTCCTAGAACTCCTAAAAACATTGCCTGCTCATAGGGAAATATTGTTGAAACTCTTAAGTGAACAAGAAGTCCCTCAAGACCTATCTCCAAATGACATCGCCAACATGGTTGGGTTAACTAGAATAAACAATACTATCTTAGCCTTCCATGAGGAAGACACTCCTCTCAAAACCATATCAGGGGATTCCCCTCTCTACATCATAACTCAAATAGGTGATAAATATATCAAGAGGGTTCTAGTAGATAATGGATCAGCCTTGAACATTTGTAATGTCAAATTTTTATGAAATTTTGACTTAACCAAAAATGATTTACAAAAATCGGACCTCATTATTAGAGCCTTCGATAATGAAGAATGAGAGGTGATAGGCACCATTACTTTACCTATCAAAGTAGGGCCTCATATCTTAAATACCCTCTTTTATGTCATATCATGTGATGTAACATATAACATGCTCCTCGGAAGACCATGGATACATGCTATGAGGGTCGTACCCTCTACCTTACATCAATGCCTTAAATATGAATACCAAGGAAGGGTCATCCATGTTCCCAGAGACCTAGAACCTTTCACCATGTGCAATTCTATAGACTTACAAGAGATTAATATTTGCCCTTCCATACAATCGACTAATTCAAATGATCAATCAAAAATAGATAAATGAAATGAAATATTAGAGGAACCTCATAAACTTAGAGGAAACTCCCCAACCATCCTTTTTCAATAATCAAGTTAACCATATTTGTCAAAAACTAGACCCTTTCGTAGAACTAGTAAGCATGTTCCTTTCTCCTCGAGACATAGGTATGCCTAGTAGAAAGGGACTCAAAATCCAAATAGGGTCTTGTACTTTCATCCATGGAGGAACTACCTTCGATGAGAAGATCCAAGGATGCAACCTCATGCCAAGTGAATGAACCTATGCTACATGTTACATGTCACCTTCCTTTCCCATAGTTAAACAAATGCTTGTTAATATGGGTTATCAAGGTAAAGGCCTAGGTCACTATGAACAAGGTATTAAAGAACCCTTAGAAGTTGTACCTTGGCTAGCATGATGTGGGATTGGATTTATCCCTAACAAAAATGAACCCTCTCCTATATTAGGAGAAGAAGATAAGGATGACTACTCCAAATCAATACATGGCTCTCAATGGGGTGAAGAGGATGAAGAAGAACTATGGTCACTCCTCAACCAAACACCCCATAAAACTATATGATTTGGGAGCATTAACATGTTAGAATTAGTCCATCCTAAAGCAATCACAACCAACGAAGATCTTGAAGAATCTTTGGATAATTTCCATATAGAAGAATCTCTTGAACAGATCTTCAATTTAAATTCTTCCCAACCTCCTGACTTGGAACAAACATCTATAGACCCTTAAGAACTTAAATAATTAGGGATTATAGATGCCCCTCTCCATTTTGAGGATGAGTCACAAGATTTAATCAAAGAGACCATAGAAGTCAACATTAGAATAGATCAAGATCCATGCCTTATCAAACTAGGAAAAGTCCTAACCCAAGAAGAATGAATAGAATATATAAACCTATTAAAGGAATTCTCTGATATCTTCACTTGGGGATATGATGATATGCTAGGACTTGATCCCTCATTAGTAGTCCACCATCTAGTAGTGCATCCTGATGCCAAACCTATCAAGCAAAAACTAAGAAAAATACATCCAAGAGTCACCCTTCTAGTAAAGGATGAACTTCAAAAACTATTAGATATTGGCTTCATAAAAGCCATAGATTATTTGGATTGGATCTCCAACATCATCCCTATCACCAAGAAGGAAGGATCCATTCAAATTTGCATCAACTTTAGAGATATAAACAATGCTTGTCCTAAAGATGATTTCCCTTTACCAAACATAGACATGATAGTCGACTTCACCATAGGGTCTAAGATGTTATCCTTAATGGATGGATTCTCATGCTACAATCAAATCAAGATCATGGTAGAAGATCAATCTAAAACAACTTTCACTACCCCATGGGGGACCTTTTGCTATCAGGTCATGCCTTTTGGCCTTAAAAATATGGGAGCCACATATCAAAGGGCTATGACATACATATTTCATGACCTCATGCATAAAATAGTAGAAGACTATGTGGATGACATCATAGGTCGATCTCAAGAAAGGAAAGACCATACTCGAGACCTTAGATGCATCTTCCAAAGACTACGAGACTATAAAGTCAGAATAAAACCCCTAAAATGCATTTTTGGGGTAAAATCAAGAAAGATACTTGGGTTCATCGTATCTCATCATGGGATTGAAATTGATCCCTCTAAGATCATGACTATAACAAACATACCACCACCCAAAAACTTGATTGAGTTATGAAGCCTTCAAGGAAAATTATAAGCTATTCGTAGGTTCATATCACAACTTGTAGATAAGTGTCAACCTTTCTCCAAATTATTGAAGAAAGGAGCTAAATTTGAATGGGATGAAGGGTGTCAAGAAGCCTTCGAAGCCCTAAAAACTTATCTCTTAACACCACCTATCTTGGTGCCACCAAACTTAAATCAACCATTATTGCTATACATAGCTGCTACTGAACATGCCTTAGGAGCTTTGTTAGCACAATATGATGAACAACATTGAGAAAGGGAAATCTACTACATTAGTAGAACTCTAGTGAACTACGAAACTCGTTACACACCATTAGAGAATATTTTCCTAGCAGTTGTCTTCTCATCTCTTAAACTAAGACATTATATGCTTAGTCAAAATATTTATATCTTAGCAAGGGTAGATCCACTACGTTACCTCATGTCAAAACCTTATCTATCTGGTAGAACTACGAAATGGGTCATAGCCCTTAATGAATTCGACATAGAATTTGTAAATCAAAAATCACTAAAAGGGCAAGTTATAGTAGATCAACTTGTCGCAACTCCTTTAGAATCAGAACACCCTATAAACATCTCTTTCCCTGATGATATGGTCTCATCAATAGAAGTCCAAGAATCTAAAACATGGATCTTGTACTTCGATGGATCTAGATGCACAAAAGGTGTAGGGGCAGGAATTATCCTAGTCACCCCACAACAACAACTCATCCCACTATCCTTTAAACTTCATTTCTCATGCACCAACAATACAATAGAATATGAAGCACTTATTTTAGGTCTCAGGGCTACAACAAAACTAAATATCAAGAACATAATAGTATATGGTGATTCACAATTAGTGATCAACCAAGTAAATGATACCTATCAAACCAAATATGAAAAGCTAAAGCCATACAAAGATATTGTAGACATATTGAAAACTCATTTTGATAAAATAACTATAGAAGCCATACCACATTCTAGCAATCACCATGTCGATGCTATGGCAATAATTGCATCTCTCATACCTTTAGAGTTGGAATATGAAGAAGCTACTATCATCATAAGGTCAATCAATGAGCCTTCCATAATCGAATCATGCTTACAACCTCTTAACATATGTAATATTGAAACATCTATACCTCAAGAACCTTGGTATCAAGACATCTTCAATTTCCTCAAGGAAGGAATATTCCTTAAAGGATTTAACTCTCAAAAGCATAGATAATTTAGGCTAAAATCTTACAAATATGTCATCATTGGAGATATCTTATATCGATGCTCCTTTGAAGGTATACTCCTCATATGCGTAAATGTAGATGAAGCCCAAGCTCTCATAAAAGAAGCCCATGATGGATCATGTGGTGGCCATTTTAGTGGATTAGCTATAGCCAAGAAGCTCCTTAGGATGGGCTATTATTGGCCCTCCATGGAAAAGGATACTCACAACTATGTCAAGAAATGTGATAAATGTCAATGACATGACAATCTTGTTCATGCTCCATCTCAAGAACTTCAACCTATCACATCTCCTTGGCCTTTCTCCTCCTGGGGATTGGATATTATAGGTAAAATTAACCCTCAATCATCTGATGGACATAAATTCATTATTACAACTACAAAATATTTCACTAAGTGGGTTGAGGTAATACCTCTATCCTCTACCATAGGCATCCAAGTATCAAAATTTATCCTAAATCAAATCATTAGTCGATATGGTATCCCTTCTACCATAATTGTAGATAATGACACCCCTTTTAAAAATAAATAGGTTTCCAAGATGTGCACCAAATACAAAATTCAATAGAAATGGTCTACACCATACTATCCATAAGGAAATGGACAAGTTGAATCCTCCAACAAAATGCTAATCAAAATCCTTAAGAAACTAGTCAACAAAAATGGTCGATATTGGCACTTACAACTTTATCCTACCTTATGGGTATATCACACAAGTGTGCATACTCCCACTAGGGAAACACCATATGCTTTAGTTTATGGTACCAAAGTAGTCTTTCCTTTCGAACTTGAGATACCCTCTCTAAGAGTCTTGTTACAAGATTCTTCGATAGGAGATGAATACTGCTCAAGCCACTTACAACAACTAGAACTCTTAGAAGAAAAGTACATCAATACCCTAGAACATCTCAGAATATACCATAATAGACTTCGATGTACCTACAACAAGAAGGTGCATCATAGATCCTTTGAAGTTAGGGATTTAGTCCTCAAAGAAAATCAAAGGAATACTAACGCTAACGTTGACCTAAAAGGAAAGTTTGAGCCTAATTGGTTAGGACCCTTTATTATCATAACCAAATTTAGATCAGGAGCCTACCACCTAGCCACATTGGATGGCCAAGAACACAAAGAACCAATTAATATCATTCATCTTAAATGATATTATGCATAAAATACATCGAGTCGTTTGCTTGCTCATTTGATTGAATACATGACAAAAATCATCATATAATCATATACACTTCACCCCTTGCATGACTGTTTCACTTGCTTTATCATACCATCGAGTCAAGAGGGTTTACTATGATGCAAAGGCCAATCCTTATTATGAATACATCTGCATTGCATCCATCTAGGCTAACTATATGTTGAGTAAACTCTCTCAGTCCAAAAATCTTGTCCTCTAAAATCTTCTTCTACATCCCGCTTCATTATTATCATACTTCTCTTCTTCTCCCTCTCTTGGGTTAAGTGATGTATGATGTGATCATCTATAGCCTTGATGACCTAGCCTTCTCCCTTTCTTCTATCCCAATATTGGGGCAACCAATAGATAAATAATAATCAATCTTCATCTATCTCACTTCTTCTCTCTCTTCAAAATGAACACTACATATAACCTACTTTCCTCTATTTCATACATAATCACACCATTAATATCAACAATATTTCACAACATTATCAATAATACATATCTACAATATTTCTCAATAAAATAATTTTGTGTTCCATCAACACTCATGATTATTCAATAGACTCCTCAATGACACCTTTTTCTCTTTTGTAATGCATCTATGACTTTTGCATCTTGCAAAATGATGTATTGTATAAGAGAATTTTAAGAGTAGTCTATTGAATGTGTCATGATATCTACTCATCACATTCTTCACATATAACTCATTTGATCATCCATTCAGGGATGAGAAATTACATTCAACCAATTTCTCGTAAATTCATAATCATTTGTGAATTTTACTAGTTACTGGTTGAATGGGGTTCTCTTCCTTGATTGGCCTATCATTCGAGTTCACAAAATCATACCTAATATATCATCACCTACTTACTCATTTGGTTGGTCACATGGGCCAAGAGTCCCCTAATCATCCATTCCCCTATGGATTAACAATTACTTGTCAACTTTATATGGGAACGGATTATTAATGGTACTCCTCCCCGTTCGACATACATTTTTCAATAAACAATCAAATATAAATCAAAATTCTCATGTGTTGTCTCTCCAATAAGTCATAGAGATTGTATAATTTTCTTGATCCAATGATGCGTAGGTTTTCAACTTCCCTAAAAATCTCATTAGGAAATGAATCAATGTTACCTTTACTTCCTCTCTAATTTACTACATTGGTATGCTATCACATTTTCACAAGTCTTAATGATTACCTTTAGTAATCCATGAGGTTATCTAAGACTATATTGAACATGTACCTTGTAGATCTACAATCATTTGTATATCTCACTAGGCATTGGATCAATATTATCCTTGTAGCCTCCTAGTTCACATCATTGACATTCTATCAAACAAAATCACAATCTCTCATAAACTATTGTTTAAAAGGGTCTATCAGATTATGAGGTTATATAGATCCAATGCCTTGTGAGCATGCAATTATTTGTATACTTCACCAGATATTGGATCTATATTATCTTCATAGCCACCTGAGCCTCTACAACAATAGAACATCTATGAATCATACTCTCACCATCAACTATTTTCCTAATAATACTATTGGATTAATAGATTTCTATTTCCAATTAACTATATTATGTAAATATGCAATAAAACATCAAAATCTCAAAAAATAGTCACCTATCAAGCTAGATATTCTCTATATATTCACATAAAATAGATAGAGAAATTCCTCCCTCTTGATATGTGATAACAATTTATCACTTCTTTTCTTCAAAACTAAAACATCCTAGCTGACTTATAGACTCTTTGGAAGCACAGGGATTTAGTAATCAACACTTTATGTACCCATAATCATTTATGACTGCATCAAGTAGTTGATTATTAGATCCCTATGCATCCTAATGGCCTATAATCTAGCATGGATGTCATCTACTCATTCATACAAACAATATCCTTCAGACTCAAGGTAATGTTATCATATGGACCTCCTAGATAAGGGGATTTCTTTTTCCCATGTTCTACATATATACATTTCTTTGTACACACATTGGGCATGGGAGAAGGGCTTCTTCTTCTCTTGGATTGTGCATATGGGAGCGTTACCCTCAATCTGAAATATTTTTTTTACAATATAAAATCCTTGAATATTTCAACACATTATATGGTGAACAAGTATTAAGTCTAATTCCTCACATACATGTAAATATTTGCATATGCATTAGGTAACAAACTTATATATCTTGTTCCCCTTTCTCATATGTTAAGAAATGCAGTAACCCTAAATCCTTCTTCTTTAAAAGTATTATTTTTTTTTAAATGAAAACACAAAATTTATTTTGCAAGCCTTTTGCAAACATCTCAACATTGTTTCTTGCAAACAATAATTTTTACCTCGCAATAACATAACAACTTGCAAAAAAAATCATTACAAGCATCCACGACATTATATTTTCTCCTTTGTAAAATATTTTACAAAACATTTACAAAATCAAAACCTCTACTTTGCAAAATATTTGCAAAGATCAAAACATCTACTTTGCAAAAATACTTGCAAAGGACACAAGAGCATTTTCACTACTTTACAAAATCCTTTGCAAATATCATTCCACTACTTTACAAAATATTTTCAAAGATCATTTTATTACTTTACAAAAATATTTGTAAAGATCATTCACCATCACTTTGCAAAAACATTTGCAAAGGACACAAAAATAAATCACAAAAATCATTTCACTACTTTGCAAAAAACTTTACAAAGAACATTCTACTACGTTACAAAAACATCACTCTTCATTACTTTGCAAAACATTTACAAAGAGATTTCCATTTATTTATAAAACATTGAAAAAATCATACAAGCAAAACATCTTGCAATCATTGCAAAAGATCTTACAAACATCATCAAAAGCATTCAAAAATTTCATACCAAAGCTTTACAAAAGGCTTACAGAATAAAAACTTCATCTATGCAACTAAGTGTTTCATAAAGAATGGTACTTAAAGCATTGATGAAAAATCAACCCTCGTTTATATATGTAGTCAAATATTTTATAAATAATGGCATTTGAACATTGATAAGAATCAATCAACCCTCACTTATCTACGCAGTCAAATATTTTATAAAGAATGGCATTTGAACATTGATAAGAATCAATCTACCTCTTATCTACATAGTCAAGTGTTTCATAGAGAATGGCACTTGAACATTGATAAGAATCCAAAATACCTTTACCTATGTAATCAAGTGTTTCATAGAGAATGGCACTTGAACATTGGTGAAAATCCTAAATCTTATCTATGCAATCAAGTGTTTCATAGAGAATGGCACTTGAACATTGATAAGAAGCATAAATATCTTCACCTATGCAGTCAAGTGTTTCATAGAGAATGACACTTGAACATTGGTGAAAATCCTAAATCTTATCTACGTAGTCAAGTGTTTCATAGAGAATGGCACTTGAACATTGATAAGAAGAAAAAATATCTTCACCTACGCAATCAAGTGTTTCATAGAGAATGGAACTTGAACATTGATGAAAATCCTAAATATTATCTATGCAGTCAAGTGTTTCATAGAGAATGGCACTTGAACATTGATAAGAAGCAAAACATTTTCACCTACGTAGTCAAGTGTTTCATAGAGAATGGCACTTGAACATTGATAAGAAGCACAAACATTTTCACCTACGCAGTCAAGGTGAAAATCCTATATCTTATCTATGCAATCAAGTGTTTCATAGAGAATGGCACTTGAACATTGATAAGAAGCAAACAAATTCATCTACATAATCAAGTGTTTCATAGAGAATGGCACTTGAACATTGATGAAGAACATAGGTACCTCATCTACGCAGTCAAATGTTTCATAGAGAATGGCATTTGAACACTGATGAGAAGAAAATATTATACTATCATTGTACATACTACAGGTACCTCATCTATGCAATCAAATGTTTCATAGAGAATGGCATTTGAACACTGATGAGAAGAAAATATTATACTATCATTGTACATACTATAGGTACCTCATCTACGCAGTCAAGTGTTTCATAGAGAATGGCACTTGAACACTGATGAGAGGAAAATATATTATATCTCATGTATATACTATAGGTACCTCATCTACGTAGTTAAGTGTTTCATAGAGTATGGCACTTAAACATTGATGAGAAGGAAAAATATTTTTAAAACAATATACTTCATTGTACATATTACAAGTACCTCATATATGAAGACAAATGTTTCCTAGAGAACGACATTTGAACACTGATGAGAAGAAAATATTATACTATTATTGTACATATTACAGGTACCTCATATATGTGGTCAAGTATTTCATAGAGAATGACATTTTTTTTTAAGCAAAAAACCCCTTGCGGGGCCGCCTTGGTCTAAGAGACCATGAACAGGGGGTTCTACACCATCAAAGTCACCTAGGGGTCGCACCCGACCCTGCCCGCACCAACATTATCAATTGGATTTTGGGTACCCAATTCAGATTTTTGGTAGGGTGGAGATTCGAACCTGGGACCTCCCTTGGAGTATTGCCCTCTCCTCTCCAACTCACCTACAACACCTGGGTATAGAGAATGGCATTTAAATACTGATGAGAAGCAAACATTATACTATCATTGTACATATTACAAGTACCTCATCTATGCAGTCAAATATTTCATAGAGAATGGCATTTGAACATTGATGAGAAGAAAAGATTACACTATTATTGTACATATTATAGATACCTCATCTACGTAGTCAAGTGTTTCATAGAGAATGGCACTTGAATACTGATGAGAGGAAAATACATTATATCTCATATATACTATAGGTACCTCATCTACACAGTTAAGTGTTTCATATAGTATGGCACTTAAACATTGATGAGAGGAAAAATATTTTCAAAAAAATATACTTAATTATACATATTACAGGTAGCTCATTATGATTTAAATGTTATTGTAGACACCAAAATAATGCCAATCTGATTATGCTACCAAGGCATTGACAAAATTGATGCACAAAGCCCTTAGGGCATCCCTCAGAGGTCAAGCAGTGGTTCTAACCACTCCCAAAGTAGTTTTGGAAGGTCCCTAGGTCAGTTGGGGGATTTTTGAGGCCTAGTTCCTATTCGTCCCACCCCGGGATGAATGGCAGTTCCTATTCATCCCACCCTAGAGTGAATAGCAACATTCATCCCGGGGTGGAGCGAATAGCAGGTTTGACTGGCAAAAAGTCAAATCTGGACAAGTGGCCACCAGAAAATGCCACTTGCCCTGCTCTTCGAGGCATGCATGTCATAACCCAGGGCATGCCTATGACAACCCTCATCAATGAGGCCATTTTGGGGAGATTCTCTTCCCCCTCCTATGCATGCCACCCTGGTGGACAAGTGGCCCCTTGGGCCTTGCATGCCCTTGCATGCCCTTTGCACATTTGACCTCCTAGGTCTATAAAATGGATGACATTCTCATCCAAAGAGAGGAGGGTTTTTTCTAGGATTTGCGATGAAGTGCTACCGAGTTGTTACCTCACCTTTATTGCTCCCTTTTCATCCATAATTTCTCTTTAGCAAGAGAGGTTATCGGGTGGTACAAGAAGGCACAATTTGACCCCAAAACCGAATCCATAGTTCGAATACCCACACCAAATTTACCTAAAACACTTCCCCTATAGTTTTGCATCAATCCTCATTGGATTGGCATGAAAATTTAGGAGATTTTGGTGGGCGTCCCGCCCTCGGGCGCCCCCAATCTGTGATAGTCGAATTCGTCCCACCCCCGTATGAATAGAAATTCATGCATAATTTTATGACTATTTTTAATTTATTATTTTATACATGTCTATGAGATGCTTCAGTTCAAATTTTATTGCTTTCTGACATGTATTGACTGAGATATAGCTATTTTACGATTTTGTATGCATGTGGGTCCCACTTTTGCATGCAGGAGGATTTGGGTAGAATATCTAGAATATGATCATATGGGTTCTCTCAAAATATCATTTTATGCTTACTCACCAAATTTTGTAGGTTTCTGACATGTTTAGATAGGAGAATCACTCATTTGCCTTTTGTAGGTTCACCACGGGCGGCGGGATCTAACGCAATGATCGGATGCAATAATTTTACAAAACTAGGTGATATCATCCCAAAACCATATCCTTTACATCTATCTTGAGTTTCATCTCATTTGGAGTCCATTTTCTATCTATACCTCACATGCGCCTTTTCAGGTTGTGGGGATTGCATGTTTTAATATCATACACATATGCTTTTGACTCTCTCTTGCTTTCTTGTGTGCAGATTCAGGTGCAAAAATATGATAGGAAACATTGGAGGATGAGGATCACATTGACGTAAGTGGCGGTGACATTGAGCCCGCCCACTTCGAGTGTGGGCATGCGGAAGAACAATGGATGTGCACCACGTTCTTTGAGAGATTGATATCTCTTGGCACCCATTTATTGTAATATATTGTATCAAGTTGATTCAAGTCCTTGAAGGGAGGAATTGTAACTTGGTTTGAAGTTATCTAATAAGGAGAACGCCCCATTTGCTTTATTACTTGTTATACATTGCCTCTTGCTTGCATGCTTTGATTTACGCTTTCATAGGACTTATAACACATTTACATTCTATTGCTTCGGTTGAGGTGCACCATTTTTCCATTGCTACAATGGTGATCATGGTGGGACCTAGTCCCTTTTTTCTTTAGGTGAATTTCTAACTTGGTTTTTCACCTTTTCTGATTGCAGGTTCTAGTCGCTCTAGACCCAGGTGAACTCAGGACTGCTATTCGTGCCACCCTAGGATGGATGCAAATCCGTCCCTCCCTGGGATGAATGCAGACCTGCAATTCATCCCACCCTAGAATGAATAGAAAATAGTAGGTTTTCTGAGCTAGACTTTAGAACCAACAGACAATGGCAGAGAAGAGGTAGGGTCTGAACTATTTCCTTTCTGTTTTTCATTTACAGAACCCTATTTTCTATCGATTTTTGCTTTGTGTGCTTAAGTAGGAAAATTAAAACTATCACATTTCCTTTTCTGAAAATGCAAAAATACAAAAACATACATAAAGTAGAAAATCATAACTAGGATTGCATCTTCCTTGGCTTGCTTGCATGTTGCTTGCCCATCGGTGAGCTTTCATTTAGGGTTGCTTTCCTAGCTTAGTGTAGTGGTTTCCATATTTCATATTTTAATATTCTGAAAGTAAAACATTGCTTTAAAGCTTGCATTTAGTGAAAATTCATTGAATGCTCTATTGCTTGCTTTATTTTGGATTAAAAGGAATCACACACACCATGATCCACTTAAACGCTAACGAGTTGGACTTCATCCCCAACCGTTGGTAGAGCGCAAGTGATGGTGGGTTTCATCTCCATCCACTTGGCTCAAATCCCATGAACTCGATCCATCTTGCCAAGGTCGGTTCCAAGATCCATCATAGCCCATGGGTTATAGCATGCATCACCCTTCGGGGAGGTGTATCATAGACTATGGGTGAACTGGGTGAGGAACTGGTAGGACCTGTGCTCCCTGGCCATGTGTGGGCTTCATTACCACACATTATAGGTGGGATAACATGACCTAGAGTTCATAGCTAGGTTGTCAAGCTATGAGTATACAGGTGAAATCCATTAAACTCAAGAATACAATCCAACAATTATCAAACATGTGACACAAGGTCTCTTTACAACAAATTTGAAACACACTGAGACCAGTTTTAGGATACACACCTAATACATTAACAAAGATAAACATCTGTTTGATTGTGTGTTTCCCATTCTGGTATATTGTTTCATGAAATTTGTAAAGAAGATAAACATTAAACATTTGATAGAACCTTCTTGCAATGGTTTTCACCCATAGCCAAGCCCAATCAAGGGTGAAAGCTATGGAGAGTGTACATGGAGACACAAGTCACCTCCGTTATAGCCCCCAAGATTTGGTTATACCACCTTGGAGGGCTGACACTCACCCCAGTCCATGGACCGCTAGGACAGCTAGGATAGAGCAGGGTCTCCAAGAGACCCCCAGATGGGATGCCCCCATGCACCAAGAGCCAACTTAGGGAGAATGCTCCCATTATATGGATGCGTCAAACACTCATTTTGATGATGATTGGCTAGTGCACGAAGAGGCACATGGAGATAGGGTAGTACCATGCATTCACATGCCTGTTCAGAGCAGAAGCACCCACTCAAGGGTCGGATCCCCACAATGATCATTGGGTGGGGCATGATGATCACATCTTACCCCCACACCACCCAATTAGGACTAGGGAGCCCAGATATCAGGATGAGTATGAGGCTCATCATGCAGGGTGAGCTAATTCAGCCCTACCTTTCCTCGTTCATGAGGGAATATATGAGGAAGTCCATGACATTCCTCAAGAGCAATTCACTACATGGGGGCATTGTACCTCCACACCTACTGAGTATAGGGAACACCTACCTCGTCTAGAGCCGTAGGTGAATGCAACCAACCTCGATAGAGGGAAGCACATTACAGATATCTCGGATCATCATGATCGAGAGAGAGATCGAGGGGAACCATCTAGGCCACCTAGACCCCAAACAATAGATCAGATTAGATAGGTAGTTGCCAAGTATGCAGAATGCCAAGCTCAATTTAAACAACTTCGGCATGACAAGGAGCAACTAGACCACCTGCATCAGCTCGAAAAGGAATGTATTCAATGTCAAACCAATGAGTTATTCCAAAAGACCCTACATGAGCGGGTTCCAACCTCGAGTACTCATAGGGTGGAGACCTATCGAAGGCAACAACCCCTAGTCCGAGAGAGGTCACCTAGACCCTATAGAGGATTACCTCCTAGACCTCCTAGGTCTGATCGAGATTTGACTCCTAGGACTGATGTGGACCGCCCTCCATGGGCGACTACACAGGTTTATAGACCAGCTCTAGAGATGCCTTATGAGGCATGTGATGGGTATGATCTGGAAGAAGTGCGCATGGAAACACCATATCAAGGTAGGGGGTTGTCCCACAACCACCTCGTAATAGGCCTCACGTTCCTTGCAACCCACCATAGGAACATGATAAATAAGAGGAGATCAAGTCCTTCGATGCCTACAAGGCACTGCTAGAGCATCTCGAGTCAATCGAGAATAGAACCTCTGGGCCCCAAAAGCCTACGTTACATCAGCTCCATAGTCACCCTATGCATCCATCAGTTCCTATGCCTCCCTACCCCAAACAATTCAAGATGCCTCAGCTGGCCACATTTAAGGGGGAAGAGGATGCGCAGGAGCATGTCACCCATTTCTTGAGCCAATGTTTTGGTATCCAGGATGATGATGCCTTGCTTCTAAGGACTTTTGTGACCACCCTCATGGGCCCTACCTCCGATTGGTTCACACAGCTCCTGAAGCACAACATTCATAATTTAGATCAGCTCGTGGATGCGTTCCTAGAATATTTTGCCTTCAACACCAAGAGGAAGGCTACACTTGCTGACTTAGCTGGTCTCAAGTAGTATGACGATGAGTCAATCAACAATTATGGCAATAGATGGAGGGCTATGCTTTCAAAGGTGCCCTATCTACTCCCCACATCGGAGTTGACCCAGATGTTTACTAAGAGCTACCTAAAACCCATCTCCTTGCTACTGCAACTTCAGTAGTATGTGACTCTTGAGGATGCCCTGGCACAGGCTAGGACCATCGAAGAAATCAAGATCCAAGAGGGCGAGATCGCAAAACCTCGCAAGGAGTGGACTAAGACCACTAAGACCAACACAATGCAACCGAAACCCATCATGGTCAATCAGGTTGCCATTAGTGTCCCAGGGCCGACACAAGCACAACAACCTCAAAAGGTAGAATATCATGCCACGCCCCCTACGAACTATGAGAAGGAAAATAAGAAACAAGGGCAGAACCAACAACACCGCCCCAAGCGGCAATTTATGCCCATAATAGAATCTATGGATTCCTTGTTTGACCTCCTCTACGTGGCCAGTTTGGTCCACCTACCTGAGAGTAGACCTATAGATCCTAACGCACCAAAGCCTAAAGGATATCAGGAAGACTTGTATTGCAAGTACCACCAGAAAAAGGGTCATGACATCTTTGGATGTTACAAGTTCAAGAACTTGGTGCAGGACCTAATCGATAGCAAAGCTCTCATGGTAGACAACCCCATGGCACCAAACAACCAATGGATGGAGGTCTACAAAGATCCCTTGCCTACCCATGGGGAGTAGGCCAAGCCCACACCACAAGTAAATGAGGTCCATCAGGCCTATCCCAAGCAAGGATTTGTGGGCATGGTGAGCATCATGACATGGAACAAGAAGTACCCAAGTCCAGTCGTAGCTCCGATGGCTCCAAGTGACATTCCATCGACTTCATGAGCTGCACCACCATCAGTATAGACTCCCCTACCTTGGCCTATGGCCACGATCTAGACCAAACTCACTCAAATTTTGAGGACCACATCGGCTAGGCTCTCCATCTATGAACTAATTCAGCAATCGCAGCCTCATAGGGAGGCCCTGATGGAGATTCTAAAAGCCATTGAGCTGCAACCCCAGGAAGTGAATTCATTCAACAATTTCATGGGGCATGTATGCCAATGCACCGAGCCAGTCATCACGTTCAGGGAAGATGAACTAAGGCTTGTCCCCACTGACATAGTGGACCCACCTTTGCACATCATCGCATGTGTGAATGGGACCCCATTCAAGAGAGTTCTGATAGACACTGGTTCATCCAATAATATCATTACCACAATGGCACTAGAGCATCTTAAACTACCAGCATCACACATTATCACATCCACATACACCCTCTGAGCATTCAATGATACTATATGCTCGATAGTTGGCACAATTGTCCTACCCATTCAAGTCAGGCAAAAGACCATTCCAACATTGTGTCACATACTAGAGGGTGAGATGGCGTACAACATCCTGCTAGGTAGACCCTGGATCAGGAACATGAAGTGTGTCCCTTCAATCATGCACCAGTGCCTAAAATACACATATGAAGGACAGGTTCACGTTGTCTCGGTAGACCTGGAACCCTTCAAATACAACCTAGTGTATCATTTGCCTGAATAGACCCTACCATCGCCCCATCTAGACTTTCAGTTGAACAAGTCCCATTTGGGTCTGATTCTAGCATCACCCCCTCCCATAGATCGATCTTCATCATAGTCCATCCCATCATCATCGTCAGCTCCTTCGTAGGCACCATCATCACCCATGGCCCCATTGCCGAAGGACATAGGGAAGAGACTCATGGAAGAGATCCCCCCAATAGTTTCCACCATCTCCTTTGAAGAGATGCCTAGCATGATGGAGGAACGGTCGATCGATGAGCCCATCATGGAATGGGCCCAAGAGGCGCTCCCGTTTCCCCCTTCACCATGATCATCGATCATAGTTGAGTTGGCTAACACAGGTTTGGGGGAGTACATAGTCTAGAATGTCATGGCTACACCTATAGTTGAGTTAGTACAGGACATGGGCAGACCTCTCCTTCTGAGGGGCACCATTATTCCTTTAGGTCTCCCTCCTAATCAGATAAATTTTGTATATGGGGGCCTTGATTATGGCATAGAGCCCTATCAATAGGAAGAGGAGGATGAGGAGCCTTTCAAGGAATGGATCGATTATTTGTCTAACCCAAACTTCATGTTGAAGTATTTTGACCTATGCAATTGGCATGGTTACGGGTTAGGCTGATATGAGCAAGGCATGCATGCCCCATTTTAGTCACAATATCAGATGTCGTATGACAAGTCAGGATTAGGGCATAACAACCCCTTGCCCCTAGATGTCCTCTTGGATGGCATGGATCACCTATGCATAGGATAGAGAGATGAGTTGGCTCGAGACCCGTACGCCAACCCGCATACCATCTACTCATTGGGGGACTATTTCTCGATATCGAATGGGAGCCCTATGATTTTTAGTGACATCCTCCCACATTTTGAGAGAGGCGAGAGCTCACAGGTGTGTCCTCATATTTGTGATGATGGCTCCTCTTATGAGTGGACCTCGGGAGATGAGTCCGATTATGAGGTAGCGCCATATGATCCCTTTGAGTCAGACAATGATCATTCGTAGGTCATCCCCATTGATGATGAGTAGGAGGACTTCATGTGCATGTTCCCCATAGATGACCCTATTTGGTAGCAGCTCCTACCTCCTGAAGAGCCGGTCCACCCTCAAGAAGTTAGACCACCTGGTGAGGGCACCATCCATTTGCTTGAACTACTCGATCCTCATGTGCCAATGGCACCACAATATGAGAGTGAAGAAGTCCTCATCCATGATGATGATTATGAGGAGCGAGCATATATGGGACCTCATCAGCCTAATCACCCAATTCCTATGGGTAGAGGTGAAGGATTCATATACGATAGTGATGATGAGGATGAAACAGAGAGGGCCTATCTTGGTCCTCCTTATTTGCATCATCGTCACGAGCCCATCGACATAGATGAGATGTATCATCAACTGCACGTTGGCCCATGCTTAAGGGCAAGACCAGTCAATCGAGACTGGATTTATCATGCGGTATTTCTTGACCCACCGACATATATGGAGCTCCTTGAGCCCAATGATCCCATCCTACAATCTGTTCATAGATAGGATCCGGTGATCCCTATTCCCCCACCACCACACTTGGGGGTAGGAAGTGATACTGATGAGAAGTCTTTCACCCATGGTCTTGGAGAACAAATTCATTCCATCAACATGATCTCCATTGATTTGACCACACCCCTCCGCAATCTAGTCGATCCTTCTAAGCCATTGCATCTAGACCTAGATGCTATCGACTGGGATCGTGCTGGTTCACCCCCATCACCTTCTGAGTATTGGCCATGCGGTGGGATGTTCCATTTCACCCTAGGGTCTACTCAAGATGTCTTTCATGCTGAAGTGGAACCTGACATTCCTATTGATGATCTTAACTCAACAGATGACATCCACCTGATCCCAACTCCACATCAGTTGGAGGATGGATCACATATGTCAGTCGAGCCAATGATTGACCAAGACATAGGCTCAGATCCAGATAATCCATAGTTTATCAAGCTAGGGGAAGGCTTATCCCTTGAAGAGCAAGTCATGTACCTTCATATTCTCATGGAGAGAAAGCAAGCTTTTGCATGGTCCTATAAAGATATGCCAGGACTAGACCCAAATCTGGTCATGCATAATTTAACACTCAACCCGACAGTCAAGCCGATAAAGCAAAAGTTGCAAAATATGCATCCAATAGTAGCCTTGATGGTGAAATATGAGATATAAAAGCTCTTGGATGCCCAATTTATTATCCCCATAGATTATCTGCCATGGTTGTCCAACATGGTTCCCATCAAGAAGCCTGATGGGAGGATTCACATATGCATAGACTTCAGAGATCTAAACAAGGCGAGTCCTAAGGATGATTTCCCTTTGCCTAGAATTGATGCATTGGTAGATGCCACAGTAGGCCATGAAATGCTTTCCCTCATGGATGGTTTCTCTGGGTACAATCAGATCCATATCAACCCAGAAGACCAGATCAAAATGACATTTACAATGCCTTGGGGAACATTTTGTTATAGGGTCATGCCCTTTGGCCTCAAGAATGTTGGTGCCACCTATCAGTGGGCCATGACATATATCTTCCATGATTACATGCACAAGATTCTGGAAGATTACATGGATGACTTATTGGCTAAGTCTCTATTACGTCATGAGCATCCCGATGTCTTACGCAAAGTCCTCGACCGCCTCATTGAGCACAATGTCAGGCTGAACCCCAAGAAGTGCATCTTCGATGTCACATCTAGAAAACTCTTGGGTTTCATAGTCTCCAAGCGAGGCATCGAGGTGGACCCTAACAAAGTCAAGGCTATCCTTGAAATGCCTCCCTCGACTACCATCAAGCAAGTGCAAAGCCTGCAAGGCAAAATCATATCTATCAAGCACTTCATAGCGTAGTTGTTGGATAAATGTCGGCCAATGAATAGACTATTGCATAAGGGAGTCACATTCCATTGGGATGATGAGTGCCAAGAAGCCTTTGATGAAATAAAGCAATACCTAGTTTCACCACCAGTCTTGGCACCCCCTCGACTAGGAGTACCATTCTACTTATACATCTCAGCCACTGAGATCGCACTGGGAGCCATGCTAGCCTAGAAGAATGAGTTTTTCAAAGAACAGGCTACTTACTATCTTAGCCGCACCCTAGTCAATTACGAAGTTTGATACGCATATGTCGAGAAGTTGTGCTTAGCAGTGGTTTTCACCACTAGGAAGCTACGCCATTACATGCTTGGGCATACCACGTATGTTGTGTCGAAAGAGAATCCATTGCGATACATGATGAGTCACACTTATCATAGTAGTCGCACGATGAAATGGATCATGTTGTTGACGGAGTTCGACCTAGAATTCATCGAACAAAAATCTATCAAAGGTCAGGTCATAGCCGATCAGCTTGTAGAGGCCCCTCTTGAGGATGATCAGCCTCTTAGCATGGAGTTTCCCGATGATGGGGTCTTCCATATCTCAGAATCACCAAATTTTGATGAGCCTAAAATCCAGGCCGATATGACCCTGTTCTTCGATGGCTCCAAGTGTGAGCGAGGGGGTGGTGCATGGGAGTCATGTTCTTTACACCGCAAGGGGCTCCATTGCCTCTGTCATTTAAACTTGAATTCCCATGCACTAACAACAATGCAGAATATGAAGCCTTGCTCATAGGTCTTCAAGCAGCCATCGCCATGAAAATAAAAAAGCTTAACATTTTTGGTGACTCCCTGCTAATTGTCAACTAGGTCAAAGGGATTTTTTAGTGCAAATGTCTAGTGCTACAAGCTTATAAAGCCCTTGTGGATAGATTCCTAGCAAATTTTGAATGGTATGATATCAAGGCAATCCCTCGATCATCGAATCATTTTGCGGATACTATGGCCTCCTTGGGGTCACTTATCCCGTAGAACCCTTCAGATGACATAACCACCATTCATGTTAAAATGCTATCACAACTTGCGATGAAGCACGAGAGCTCTGAAGCCACGCCAGGCATCCACATGATTCAAATTGAACCATCTCATGATAGGTTCTCACAAATTCATGATCACTTGAATCATGTCGATTGGGGGTCCTTGTTCCCCCAAACCCCTTTTGATAGTAGCACCATGCTATTTTTACAAGTTCTCCCATAGTCAACATTCGCTAGGGATGAACCTTTAAAGGGACAGGCCATTCACGCCGTCAAAGCTTCTACACAGCAGGACTGGTATACTCCCATTCGAGACTACCTCAAGCTTGGTAGCCTCCCACCTGGATTGTCGCATGCCGCCAAAAGGACACTCAAACAGAGGGCAAAAAAGCATGTCTTGTTAGGAGATATTTTGTATCATCGAAGCTATGAAGGAATTCTCCTTCATTGCTTAGAACAACAAGAAGCTACTTGGGCCATTGCCCAAGCACACGATGGTACATGTGGTGGCCATTTTAGCGGCATGGCCATCGCAAAGCGCATTCTTCGCATGGGCTATTATTGGCCATCCTTAGAGCGATATTATTGCGCATATGTTAGGAAGTGCATGAAGTGTCAACACCATGCTAATTTGACACACGTACCTTCCCAGGCCTTGCAACCAATTCAATCGGTTTGGCCATTTTCATAGTGGGGACTCGATTTGATCGGGAAGATCTCCCCTGCATCCTCGGGTCATCACACGTTTATCATTATGGTGACCGAGTACTTCACCAAGTGGGTGGAAGCAGTTCCCCTTACCTCGACGATAGGACCCCACATAGTGGAGTTCATAACAAATCATATCATTTGTCATTTTGGTATTCCATCCAAAATCATTTTGGATAATGGAACATCATTCAAAAACAAAGTTGTGCATGCTTTAATGAATAAGTACAAAATCAAACATAGTTTTTTGACACCATATTATCCACAAGAAAATGGGCAAGTAGAGGCTTCGAACAAGACATTAATTGCCATCCTTAAAAATATAGTCAATGGTAATCATAAGGATTGGCACACACAAATCCCTCTTGCCCTATGGGCTTACCGCACTAGTATTCGGATGCCCACTGGGGCAACCCCATTCTCACTAGTGTATGGTGCAGAGGCAGTCATGCCTCTAGAGCTAGAAATCCCCTCACTACGCATATCCATGCAAGAATTCATTGATGATGATACTGCATGGCAGGCTCGACTAGACCAACTTACGTTGCTTGATGAGCGACGCGTGCATGCCCTGGAGCATTTACGCATTTATCAGGAGCGACTGAAGAGAGCCTACAACATGAAAGTCCACCTCAGGGACTTTCATATTGGTGACCTCGTTCTAAAAGAGATCCAACAAAATTCTAACTTCCATCCCACCTAAGGGATAAGTTTACGGTAAACTGGTTAGGTCCCTTTGTCATAACTAGTTAGATAGGACCCAAAACATGTTGACTAGCCTCTCTCGAAGGAGTCGAAGATCCTGAGCCCTTGAACATCATCCATTTGAGGCTTTTCCATGCTTAGAGCACCATAGTGCCCCAAAAATGCTCCAAGGGTGCCTCAACCCGCCTCTGGTCAACCAAAAATGCCCTAGGTCCTAAAATGCCCCAAGGGTGCCTTTATCCAGCTTGGTCAACCTAAATGCTCCTAGGCGGTCTAGAATCATCTAGGTCAACCAAAAATCCCTAAAGGCATTCATAAGCCCTTTGGTCACCCCAAATGCCCCAATGGCCCCCAATAAGCCCATTGGTCACATGTACATAAAAAAAAAAAAAAAAAAAAAAACACCAAAAAAACATCAAAATACAAAAACATTGCATCACATTGCATTTTCATACATATATATCAATCAAAAATTCAAAAACATCATCAAAATATCAAAAATACAAAAACATTGCAGCCCATTACATTTCTATCATCGCTTGCATTTAGGCATCCTCATCAGTAGCACTTTACATTTTTAGAGTTGCTCATATATGTCTAGCACCATGATGGTACACTACTTATCGCTCAAAATTAATGTTGTGAAAGTAATCATAGTTCAATGGTTCACTTATCATTATCACCCACATTTTTCCATATTTGTGTCCACTCCTTCACCTAATCATTTGTTTTAGAATGTCATTAGGGGTTTTGGTCCCTCAACCATTTCTAGCTTCTCTTCAGGTTTGGTAGAAAGCTATCTTGATTTTTAGGAGGTAGAGTCTTGCCTAGATTATGCCTTGTGTACATCATATCCCAAACACAGTTACAAATTAACAATCCAAAGTTTTGCACAAATATAGATGAAATCCATGAAGTGGTCTAGGTTACCTTACGTGAAAAGGTCATCCTGCTCATCCCCCTATGCGAATGGTTTAAAAATGCTGAGAGTTGGCAAAAGGACAAGTTCTCCCCTACCCAATTCCCCCCCACAATAATAAGTGGTTTTCCCCCTTTTTGTCATCAGAATCCCATATTGTCACATGTTTGCAACAGTCTAAATTTGCAAACCCCCACAAAGCAAAAATTCAAAGTACAAAAATACAAAAATAAAAAAGTGCACACATAAAAAAGTACAAGAAACAGTAATCCCCATCACTCAAAATTCAAATCCCTTTATCAAGAGAAAAATAAAAAAACTCAAAATAAATAGTGATTATAGTCACTAAAAGAGAAAAATAAAATAGTGATTTTTATCACTATATATGAGAGCAAGTATCCCAATAAATTGAAGAAAGTAGGGAGTTGAACTTGAATCCCTGGAACTCTCAGCATTTGGAAAACCATCTAGGTGATCCTCAGTACAGGTTTGGTTGATAGCCTACTTGGCACTAGCGGTAGCCTCCCATGATGATATGTCTACCACATTAGCTTTTGGGTGTGTGTGTAGACCAATGTTTGCATGTGGATGAGCTAGCTTTGGTAACCTAGATTGCCTATTGGTCTAGTCATACTTAGTACAAAACCTAAGATGGTGGCATTCATTTGGTGATCCTCAGTACAGGTTTGGTTGAGAGTCCCGACTGGCCCGGTATCCTTATGCGTCTCACAGGAATGAACTCACTTGCACACATAGGGATATGAAGTACCTTGGTTGTCCTAGCAGATTCATACCTTGTCATAAAATCTTGCATAGTCAATATACAACCTTTGATCACACCAGCTAGAGTGTTTGAGTCCCATAAAAACCTCACCTACATTCTTTAAACATGTCAGTTCATTTACTCCATTTCACCACATCACAATAATGGTTTCACATTTCCATTAAAAAAAAAAAGAAAAAAGAAGCAAAAACAAAGAGCGTTAATGTGTTTTACAGTCCATAGTGCTAAAACATGGTAGATCAAATCATTAACCACATTCATTTTTTTTAAAAATCATCCAAATAGTTCATCTCACTATGCATCCATGCATATAGATAGCTTCACATCCAAATCAAATCAAAATACACATGCATACATGATATCTATCTATCACCATTTCATTGCATCCATATACATACATATCAAGCATCTAACACATCATCAATAAATCCATACACACATTGCATTCATACAATAAAATAATAAAAAAAACACATGATGACCACAATAAAATCTCATATATATATATATATATATATGGGGTAAAATCATACATCATAGTTTCCAAAATACCCATAGGCTATAATAAAGTGGGTCCTCTGACCTCACCAATACCAAAAAGAAAGCCCTATCCATGTTGGCCACCATGATCATGTAGGATCGGTGCTATGACTAGTACTATCCCCTATGATGTGCATCCATTGAGACCTCTTCGGTTGGCTACTACCCACACTGGCCTCTTGTCGGCTCCCCCCAGCCACCTCAATCCTCTAATTGGATGAAGTGGACTGCTCTATCTCGCTCTATTAGGTTCAATGTGAGGTACTACCCTCATCAACCTCTAGAAACTATCCTCCAAGTTGGATCACCTCCCTCTCTAGCTCACTCCTATAGAGCTGAGCTTGAGCCTCTCGAGCTTGGTACGTATCCACCACCTATAGCACCTGGGCCCGTAGTGACCCTACCTCAGCCTCCAACTCCTACACTCACGCCCGTAGAGTCCTAACCTCTATCGAGTCACCCTACCCCTACACCTGTACCCGTAGGAGATCCCTCTCCTACCTAACCATGGCTAGCTCAGTCTACAGATCGGCATCCTGATCCACTGGTGCATCCTACTACTCAAGAAACCCCTGATCACCCACATCCTCATCTCCCTCATCACCCTAATCATCCATGATCAGGAGGTCCACCTGCTCCTCCATCTGGTAGGGAGCCTCTGCATGATACTCCTCAAATACATCTTGAGGCATATCCTCAACTGCTACCATTGCATCACCCCCAAGGGCCTCCTCAACCTACCATCATCGCATCACCCACCAAGTATCATACTCAACTATCATCCCGACATCATCCACATCAGGGACTACCATAGCTGGGTCTGCCACCTCATCCATCTCCACCATGGTCGGCCAAGTCAAGGCCCTCTCATCCCCATGGTGCCTATAGATCATGGGCACCCCAAGAAGCCCCTGGCGTACCCTCAAACTACCATGTCACCCGCTCATAGGGGAAGAACTCCTTCTCTATGCCATGCCTCCCTATCAGCCATCTACCTCACCTGCTCCTCCGTAGCCACTCCCCAGACTCAGGCCACGCTAGGAAGTCTCTGTAAGGCCACCATCTCACATCACCTACTGTCAACTCAGCAAAATCCTTAGCATAGTGACCTACATCACCCACCTAGTGCCTACTCTACCCAACCTCCTGTGTCCTCTGCCAGAGGATGGCATACCCGATCTCTCGATCTGCCAGCTCACCTCGGGTCATCCACGGTAGTCCCTATGGCCGCTCCACAACTATGTGCTCCCATGCCCAACACTGTAATAGATAGTTGCACCCTATCCCCTTCCACCTCTGGTAGTGGATCTCATACAGCTCATCATAGAGCTATGCTAGTAGTGTCATCCCCCACACCATCACCAATGGGTCCTCCTTAGTGCTTGCCACCAAGGCAAACACTAGCTCCAGCAGGTTCCATGGGAACCTCGCTCCTGAGGAGTCAGGTAGAAGCATATTGGAGATGAGAGTCATGAGTAATGCATGCCTCACCTTCAATACCTTCTCCCCATACCAATACCCAACCAATATCCCTCCCTTCATACAGTCATCCTCCGCATCCTCCACCCGACCACCAAAATACCGAGTCAACACTGCACCTCTCAGGTCGTGGTGCGTAGTCCTGATGGGTCACCCTTCTATCGAAATCCTCAGAATTTGATAGACATCGTCTAAAGTCACCATAATATCCCCTATTAGGAGGTGAAAGGTATTAGTATGAGGGTCCCACAAACTGATCAAGGCAGTCAAGTAGGCACGATCACCTATCACAGGCTCCAACCGTGTCACTTGCTTAAGGCCCAAGGCAGCCAACCACTCCCAATCCGCCTCACTCAAGGCATCCCTAGCGGTCTCAAAAAGCTTTGGCTTATGATACCGATCCCCTCACCACCTAATAAGCAACACCAAACAAGGTCAGTAAGCATTCCTATGCTTCACAAAATGACCTTTTCAGAGGCCTCAAAAATAAAAACAAATAACAAAATAAAACAACAAAATTAAAAAATAACACTAAGTACGATCGAGGAGTCAATACATACCCATGTGGCGCCAGCTCCTCCACTGGATGCTATAGTTTTCTGACTCATGGTGTCCTGGATCGAGTTCGATAGCGCTTCACTGCACACAATCGCTCTCCTCCTCCTCACCACTCGAATCACCAAAGAAAACTTGCAATAATGGCCCCACACCACGATTTTAGGGGCTTTATAGGCTATTATGGGTTGTACTCATCCCAGGGTGGGATGAGCACATTATTTTATGATCATCCCACCCTAGGATGAATACAGAAATTGCATTCGCCCCACCCCGGGATGAATACAACTCAAAATTTTCAAAACAACCAAAAACAACTCCAAACGGGCTACAAAAACAACATAAAAGTGCCTAAACTTGGTCGATTTCACACCCAAGCATAATGACATAATAAACCACCATCGGGGTCATCGAGAGACTCTAATTCACTCCCTAAGAAGGCTAGCATAGCTAGACCACTCCACGAGAATGAGGTTTTCTATCTCTCTCACTCCAAAAGGTGCCAAAAAAATGGTTTAAAACCCACCAAAAACAAGTCAAATTTGATGGAATTTATTCGAGCTCAAGATAGAATTTGAAAGTGCCATAGAGGTACCAAGAGTTACTCCTTCAGTCCCTAAGAAAGCCTTAAATGGCTGGACCACTCCATGGGAATGAAGTTTTTGACTCTCTCTCCTCCATGCGACATCTATCGGATCGACAATATCCTTCCAAAATTGCCATAAATCTTCATGAGTACACCTCGAGGCAACCCAAAAAAAGTCATCTAGGTCAAGAGACTCATCACTTTTCTCGCTAGGTCCTTCCCTCATCGACTCGTCGCTTGAGGGGGTAGTCATACTCATAATCATAATCAACAATTAAACACTCAATCATGCAAATTGCGTTCGTCCAACGAATCTTTGACAAAGACAATCATGCTCCTGCTTAGGGTAGCAAACAAGCACAAAGTATTAAATTAAAATTCTTGGCATCTAGTAAGCATGTGTAACATCGAGGAACACCCATTTCATGACTGAATGACATCCAAGATAAAGCAAGTTCCTTAGCTCATCAAAAGCAAGGATTCAAGAACACATGCTCTTTCCATGATTGGGGCATTCAAAGTTGGTTAGGTTACTAAATAACCTTAATCATTGAGCACTTTGGTCATCTATTTTTTCTCAACACTATGCTGCACATAGCGCTTCTCAAAAAGGGGCATCTGTAGACACCAAAATAATGCCAATCCGATTATGCTACCAAGGCATTGACAAAATTGATGCACAAAGCCCTTAGGGCATCCCTCAGAGGTCAAGCAATGGTTCTAAACCACTCCCAAAGTAGTTTTGGAAGGTCCCTAGGTCAGTTGGGGGATTTTTGAGGCCCATTTCCTATTCATCCCACCCCAGGATGAATGGCAGTTCCTATTCATCCCACCCCGGAGTGAATAACAACATTCATCCCGGGGTGGAGCGAATAGCAGGTTTGACTAGCAAAAAGTCAAATTTGGACAAGTGGCGCCACCAAAAATGCCACTTGCCCTACTCTTCAAGGCATGCATGTCATAACCTAGGGCATGCCTATGACAACCCTCATCAATGAGGCCATTTTGGGGATATTCTCTTCCCCCTCCTGTGCATGCCGCCCTGGTGGACAAGTGGCCCCTTGGGCCTTGCATGCCCTTTGCACATTTGACCTCCTAGGTCTATAAAATGGATGACATTCTCATCCAAAGAGAGGAGGGTTTTTTCTAGGATTTGCGATGAAGTGCTACCGAGTTGTTACCTCACCTTTATTGCTCCCTTTTCATCCATAATTTCTCTTTAGCAAGAGAGGTTATCGGGTGGTACAAGAAGGCGCAATTCGACCCCAAAACCGAATCCATAGTTCGAATACCCACACCAAATTTACCTAAAACACTTCCCCTATAGTTTTGCATCAATCCTCATTGGATTGGCATGAAAATTTAGGATATTTTGGCGGGCATCCCACCCCCGAGCGCCCCCCAATCTATGACAGTCGAATTCGTCCCACCCCAGATGAATAGAAATTCATGCATAATTTTATGACTATTTTTAATTTATTATTTTATACATGTCTATGAGATGCTTCAGTTCAAATTTTATTGCTTTCTGACATGTATTGATGGAGATATAGCTATTTTACGATTTTGTATGCATGTGGGTCCCACTTTTGCATGCAGGAGGATTTGGGTAGAATATCTAGAATATGATCATATGGGTTCTCTCCAAATATCATTTTATGCTTACTCACCAAATTTTATAGGTTTATGACATGTTTAGATAGGAGAATCGCTCATTTGCCTTTTGTAGGTTCACCACGAGCGGCGGGATCTAACGCAGCGATCAGATGCAATAATTTTACAAAACTAGGTGATATCATCCCAAAACCATCTCCTTTACATCTCTCTTGAGTTTTGTCTCATTTGGAGTCCATTTGCTATCTATACCTCACATGCACCTTTTCAGGTTGTGGGGATTGCATGTTTTAATATCATACACATATGCTTTTGACTCTCTCTTGCTTTCCTGTGTGCAGATTCAGGTGCCAAAATGTGATAGGAAACATCGGAGGATGAGGATCACATTGACGTAAGTGGTGGTGACATTGAGCCCGCCCACTTTGAGTGTGGGCATGCGGAAGAACAATGGATGTGCACCACGTTCTTTGAGAGATTGATATCTCTTGGCACCCATTTATTGTAACATATTGTATCAAGTTGATTCAAGTCCTTGAAGGGAGGCATTTTAACTCGGTTTGAAGTTATCTAATAAGGAGAATGCCCCATTTGCTTTATTACTTGTTATACATTGCCTCTTGCTTGCATGCTTTGATTTACGCTTTCATAGGACTTATAACGCATTTACATTCTGTTGCTTCGGTTGAGGTGCACCATTTTTCCATTGCTACATTTATCATGAATATGGCATCATAGAACACCATTTAAACATAATGAATGAAATGAAAGGTAAAATATTAACCACTAAAGAAAATGAGCGTTCTCTTATATCAAGTCTAGAGACCACCGCTCACAACATACATTTTGGGATGTTCATATTTCATCCAAAATACTCAATATATCTATAAAAAATGGGCATATCCCCTTTGTCTATATTTGATCATTATCATAAAACTCTCATCAAGAAAATCAATCAAGAATACAACTACGTAGTCATCTACATAACATCAACACATAACATATCATCATAACAAGCCATAAAATCAAAGCATCTCATCATGAACCAAGATAAAAAGTATCATCATCATCATATATATATACCATGCACTATACATGGTGATGGAGGGCGTGTATCACAAAAAGGAAAATGTTACACTCAACTCATGATAAGAGGGTGTACCAAAACCTCAAAATTAGTACACTCACTCCTAAAATAACCCTATAGACCACCTAAAAATAAGGTTCAACCTCCCTAGCATCCCCTTGTGGAGGAGGAGCAAGAGGTTTAAAACTAGCAGTCCTCTGAGAGGTATCGCTCATTGATGAACCTCTCGATCTTGAAGGAAATGACACCCGCTACTCCATAGGGATCATCGAATGATACACCTGATGGTAGTGCATGGTCCTGCTCCTTGCCCTCTCAAATTGAGCTGATAAATGTCATAACTACTCTATAATTTCTGACCTCATAACCTCCATCACTGCCCTAGATACCCCCAACTCATTTTAAAGTGGGCCAATAATTATGGTTGCCATGGTACTATCCAAGCCCTACCCAATCGAAGCTTGATCCTCATCTATCTCTCTTGTCACCTGCTCTAGATCAAACCTAAGACCAACAATTATTGTTTGATAAATATTTTTATCCTTTGTAACTCAATATAAAGTTGATTGAAGCCTAGAAATGGTCTCCCCACTATCTATTAGTAACTAGGCCACCTCATCCCTAACCTTGGTTACCTCATCTCTGACTCTGATGACCTCCACTGGTAAAACCTAAAAAGCCACTAACTGGATCCTCACCTCCTCCAAAGTGATATGGGAAACCCTCAACTCTCCCACCATGGCCACCTTTGTTGTCCTATGAGGACCCACACCTCCACTAAGATCTAGCCTTGTTCCACCAAAATCTTGCTCAACATGGACTCAATGCCATTCCACTAGTTGGGGCATACGAGAGCAGAATAGAAGTCAATGGAGCTACATCTAAAGGATTTGATCTCCTCATCCCCTATCTAGCCATCATTATCTTCCATACCTCTCTCCTCCAATGGTGCCTAGCTATTCATAGAGCACTCAACATATTCTAAAATACTTGCCTCTAATCCCTCGATGGTGGGTCTACTATCATTTAATGAGGTCTAAATCATCTATACTAAATATTATAATATATTATCACTACTACATCATATAGAATAAGATTCAAGAGTATAACCAAATGGATAAGAGGATCCATGGCATCCCACTAGGTCTCACAATGCACTCATCGTATCCATACCTCCCCCACTGTTGCTACCCCTTGTACCTCTCCAAACTTATGGATCACATTATTACATCAATATAACTCATAAAATTTGTTACCATCATCCAACCACTTAATCCTTATCACTCTGGCTAGCTCCTCATGATCCTCATACCACATGTATACATCCCTCCATGGCCACCATGTAACATGGTCTACCCGTATATCATTGATAATATGTCACACCTAGGTTAGAGTACAAGACGAAGGGTGAATGCACCTTTACCATATATAAACCATAGGATTCTATAGGTCAACATCCATTATCACAACTATAGGTCATCGAAAGGCTATTTTCTCCCATGTCCAAACCTAGAGAAAAGTACAAGTCAGACTATGACCATGTCTGTAGACTACCTTATAGAAAGTATGATATAATCTAGCTAAGATAGCTGGAGCCCAGGCATAAAATATCTAACTATCCCTCAGAACTACTATAATTAGTTCCCATCCCCATGGCATAAAACTCTTATTGTTATCTCTCATCATCAGTTTAGACACCACTATGGCTAAGAGTGTAGTCCCTCAATCAATGTGCCCTCCTATATAAGCATCATTGATCTACAACCTCTTCTTCATTCATGAGAAGTCACCTTTCCTTAAGAAGGCTAACTTCCTAGTGCTAATATTCATCCCCAAATGGATAGACACACCTCAAACTAGCACCATGAGGATGCACCACACATCCTCTAAAGTGATTGTTATCTCACCTGTCGGTAGCCTGAAGGTATTGGTGGATGGGTACCATCTCTCTACAAGGGTTGTCAACAAGGTGTGATCAAACTCTAACTTAGGTATATAAGAAACATGATATAACCTTATCACTGACAAAACCACCACATCTCCAAATATCTGCTCGCCTGCTAAGATGCTCCCTAAGCATTTAGGGTGACACTCCTTGCTCGTCAAAATATTTATCGCCTACCAAAAATCCATCCAATATATTGAGATAGAAAACTCATCAAATCCTCTCAAATTTTCACAAAAGTGCTACCATTGGATAACCCTCAAAAATATATTTTTGGCAAGTATAAATATGCTTATATTTTTACACATATCGAGGTTAGAAAATGCAAAACAAATTTGGCTATCCTAAACCAAATTTGCCACTGGCACCAAATTTGCCAATGCTAAATTTGCCACTGGCACCAAATTTTCCAGTGCCAAATTTACCACTAGGATAAAATTCACCAGTGCCAAATTCACCACTAGGACCAAATTCGCCAGTGGCACCTCTACCAAATTCACCACAGGTGCGAAATTTACCATAAATTTCAAAAAATGGAAAAATAATTGAAATGCAAAATTTTTGGATCGAAATAAAGGCCTACCTCTTGATATCTCTTTGATACATCAACTGCCCCTTGAATCGTGTCAGCATGATGCATCCATCCTCGAATATGAGCTATCTTCTACAACCACTCTATCTCACTCTATCAAAATTTCTATAATGAGTAAAGGTGAAAATGAGGTTGTGTTCACATCTCCTTTTGCCATTTAAACCCTTAGCCTATCAGTGCTGATAAATCTAAGCATCCCACATCCCAAAATTTTTACCTTGAAGTCATCAGGCATATGGTTTTCCAGAAGAGATCATATTTTAGGGCAAGAAATTTTCATGGGGAAAAACAAATTTCTCCAAATATTGAGGCATGCAAAATAAGGTATATGTATACAAAATCATCAAAAATAGAAAAATCTCAATCAAATCTACAAAATAGTGAAGCAGTACAATAGCAATATAGCACATCATCAAAATTGGGTATCACAACTTAAGTTTTGATGTAACATCTCAGATATCACATCAAAACTAGGGTAAAATGTAGACATCCAATTTTGATACACTAGTCGTGACTTCCCAAAACTGGTCACAAACATACTAAAACTTCCCAAACCTAGTTCCAAACATCATAAAACATCAATTTAATAATCCCCATCATTTTGGGGCATCAAATTTCACCTTTACCAAATTCTCCACTCTAACCAAATTCAGCAGTGGTGAATTTGGCAAGTTGAGTGGTGAATTTGGCAAAACTACAAAATCAACTTTTTACACTCAAAATTAGTTTTTACCAAATTCACCACCTCTATGGTGAATTTGGCTAGTGGTGATTTTGGCAATTTTCTATGGTGAATTTGATCAACAGTGGGAAATTTGGCAAAAACGACCGAGAATAGTCCACATAAAATAGTTGGGCACATATTGAGCCTCCTTTCACCTCTACCATCGATATTGTATGCTTCATGAAGGACTGAGATTAATTTATTTGAATTGGTCTTATCCATCCATTCCCTCCAAGTCCCCTCTCAAATATTATTTAAGGAGGTCATGGGGTAAGCATTTGGTAAGCAATTTCATTGTAGTAAAGCTCTATCAAGATTTCTAAGTGCCTCCTCCTTCCATAGCATTCTCTATTTTCAAGTTCTTCAAGCTTCCTTCAAGCATATGGAGCCATTTTGCAAGGATTTGTGGATGGCAACTAGGCAAGGCAAGGAGGATTGGTGGCAAGGAGATCTCCATCCTAGGGAGGTGCCATAGCTAGGTGAAATCAAGAATATCTATCTCTTCCCTTCATTATCTTTCTATCTTTGCATTCTAGCTTCCTAATATTTCTATGCTTTGCAATTTGACTAACTCCACTTGCTTGCTCTCATTTCATTTCCTTTGATATATTTATCATTGTTGAGTTCACCTTTTTTTTGTAGGCTCTAACATATTTTTTTGTAGATCTTATTTCAAGGATTTTGCAGCATATTTTATCATCCCTAACATCTATTTGCAGTCTTAATTTAGTTTACATTCATTTCATCATTACATTTTTGCTCTAATCCTTTGTTTTACAGGGTTTTTAATTATATTTCCTTTGCATGTTTTTATGATAAATTCCTTACTATACCTTTCATCTACAGTCATTATACATTATCTACAACATACAAACTTATTTTATATTCCTCCATGCTATTTTAATTTCATGCATTAAGCATCTTAACTTTCTATTTCTTCTTTTAAAGCATTTCAATAGCATTTCTCGTCATTTCACATATTTATGCTTAATTCAGTTTTTAAGCAAATATTTCATATTAATTTCATCATTTAAATGTTAATTTACTTTTATTAAGTTAAATTACTTATTTATAATATTTTTTAATATATTAGCATTTGATTTTTGGCCCCCTGCATTTCAGTTTATATCAAATTTCAGTCATATTTGCATACTACCTATTCCTCTTAGTTTAGGGAGCTTCTGGGTACATTCCATAAATTCCTCTAATATGCCATTGTATCTTGCTAATTTAATATTTTTTGAGGTTATATTGGTCTTTATATAATATTACTTATCCATTTGGTTGCATCCCTAACTTTGTCATAACTTAGATTGGTCAAATTTGTAGCTCCTTGGAGGTTTTTAGCCTTTTCTCTATCATACTTCAAATCAGTCCTCAAATCCTCTATTTTAGAGACTTAATCCTTTGATTTTACCACCTACAGACCTTGTAAAACATAGTGGGATCTTTCCCCTACAATCTCAGCCAAAACCCTATTGAAATCAACTCAAAATCTACCTCAAAAACTTTAAAAAACCATCTCAGGACCAAATTCGCCACCCCTATGGTGAATTTGGCAACTAGAATAATAGAACCAAATTCACCACTCAAACCAAATTTTTTAGTGGTAAATTTGGCAAACCTAGTTGCAAATTTGGCAATAGGTCAAATTCCACTCCAAGAGGTAAGCAAAATCATTTTTCATTACTAGGGAGTTTGATCAGCTGGGGAAGATAATTTACCACCTCACTGCGCTCAGATAGACCCCCCATGTTAGAAAAATTTAATTTTTTAAATTTTTTGTTCAATTTTACCAAATTCGCCACCTTTGTGGCAAATTTGGAAGTAGTGGCGAATTTGGCACTTTTTATGGTAAATTTGACAAACAGTCTTTGAGAGAGGTAATATGGCTACTTGGCCCATCTTTAGCTTTATAATTTTATTTACTCTATCTTTTGTTCCAATTTCTCTACTATTTGGAATATAGATCACATCTATTTTGGCAAATCATGGAATTCTAGTTAAAAAAACCCCAATCATTTGCAAAACCTTACAATTTCTTTACAAAACACTAAAAGATTAATCAATCAAGGAACCCTAGGCCCAATTTAAGCATTTCCCTCATATTCAAGTATTTAGGCAAGAAATAAAAAGTCATTTAGTTGCATCTAGGCTAGCTTGTTTGCTTGCATTGTCTCTTGTTTGCCCTAAAATTGAAATATCCTTAGTCTAGTGCATTCAAAAATTGAAGTGTATAAAGGTTAGCTCTTGTTTGCATGTATTTGTGTGAGTTAAACTAAACCTTGCATTTATATGATTCTTTATGATTTAGGTTAAAATAATCATTAAGGCTTGATAAAGAGTCAAGATTAATAAAGATCCAAAACTCTTAGGTGTTTTTCTTAATTGAACTCATAAACATCACAAAAACAAGCATTACATCAACCTTCATACAACCATAGAAACAAGTATTTAAGTAGGAGTATAGTTGTGTTGAGGATTTTCGTATCCTTGGGATCTCCTTTGGAAAGAGGTCCTCAAGTGGGGAAGTAGAGATTCTAATAAATATCCCCTGCGCACACTTGACATTAATTATAATTAAAGGGAAAAGAACACGAGGTTTTCCCATCGCCTACAACTCTAAAATAATTGTGAATCATGTCAATTACTATTGCACTACAAATAAATAGCACCTAAATTCATATAAGGATTGTATCTAGGATTTACTAGAAAGTTTTAATATATATGAAATCAAAGCAATCCCTAGAGAGTTAAATACAAAACCAAATGAGTTGGCAAGAATAGCATCACAATTCGTACCCACCAATGATATGTGGTATAAGCCTAAATAATTAGAATTACTTTTCAAGCTAGTTGCTCAATAATTTCTATCATTAATAGATCTTAAAAAATGATGAGACAATCATAGAGTTTCTAATTAGGGAGGCCGAATACATAAAATAAAAGAATTAGTATGGAGATGACATCAAATATGGAGTCATACGACTAAGATCAAATTAGTTTCCCAAAGGTCTAATCACTCTAGAAAGCTTGTTTAATCTTGATAAGAGTACAAGGAAGACAAGAATTAAAGTAAAGTCCTCTTCATATCATATTGTGAATGTGGCTAAAGCGAAGAATATATTGCTTTGAAAATATTAAACTCAAGAATAAAAGGACATATTCAAAGATAATATTACTTGGTTTAGCAAGTATGAAGACAATATTACTTGGTTTAGACATGGAAAATTGGCCCACCTAAGTGAGTCATTTTTCCTAGAACCCTTGAGAAGTCCCTCAAACTTGTCAAAGTACAAGTTTGGGCTTCTCTTCCCCTCCTTTTTTCCTTTTTCCCTAGTTTTACCAAAATCATGGTCACCCAGTATGGGGTGCAATTTTGACAAGTTAGGGTTTTCTCTTAGAAAACCCAATTTTTGAGTTAACCTTTAGGACATCGACCCTCCCCTAGGTTTACCTTTTTATTTTCCCACCCTTTTGCCCTCTAAACCTCTTATAAATAGAGGGTTTGGATCCTATTTTTCCCCTAAGTGCTAAGTGATTCTAGAAGTGGTGCTAAGTGATTTTTCAAGAGAAGTGATTTTTGGCTAAGAGGCTTTTGACAAATTCTCCTAGCAAGATCAAGTGTCTTCTGGTGTTCTTCTACTACTCTACTTTTGATTTGTTGTTCTTGGTGGACAAGTGTTGGAGCCTTGAGGTGGAGTCTACCATTTTGTGGAGGTCTTCATACTTTTGACTATTCTTTCGTTGCCACTAGGTTTCTTCTTGCATTTTAATATTCCTAGATCATTAATTGTGCATTTTTATGTCTTATTTTACATTAATAGATCGTTCTTGCACTTATGCTATGAATTCATACCCTATCCATACAAGGCATGATTTTACTAGATCCAAATTTGTGATCACCCCTTATAGGTCATGATTTTAGATCTGTTAGGTTTGGGGAAAATTTTTCAGTCCCAAACCCTCAATCTATGTTTTCATGCTTCATTTGGATCATAATATCACTATTTGCACTTTATTTTTTGCACTATTTTATTTTATTGCATCTCATCTTGTTCATTTCCAAAAAGGTCAACAATCACTTTTATTTTTGAATGGTTAGCTAAAAGGACCAAGGGGACTTGACTATTATGCCTCCAAGCTTAGTCACACAATGTCCTAAGTAGGCCCCCAAATGCTGATAAATTTTTCTAGGGTTTTGTGAAGTTTTACAAAATGTGAAGTTGTTGGATATATCTAGATGCAAGTTAAAAGCTAAGGATAACCACCGGATCAAGTAAGTCATCTAAATTAACTTCTTAGATTATTTTTTGTTTGCTTTCTATCCATTTCTATTATAGATCTATATCATAAATAAAAGAAAAATATTTTGATTTCATTCCTAGGCATTTGAAAGAGAAAGGGCATATAGTTTACATTCTAGGGTTAACTTTGTTTGTGCATCCTCTTGAACCCTTGCTAAAAAGGAAAGATCTATTTTATTGCAAGTTAGGGTTTAGTCATCATTGAAAATAAAGAATCATCCTAGGGTTAGCTTCTTGTCTTCTTGCATCATTGTTTGTCCTCGCATTGTTCTTTCATTTTCCATAACTTAGATCTTAGAAAATCCAAACATAGGTGTTTTCTCAATATACACATCAAATATTCCATCCTTGGACTTGGAGTGAGTCCTTAAACCATTCTTGGTGAACCCTTCGATCCCCCAATCCCCCGAGTGTAGAGAATATAACACACCCTCATAGTCACCTCGACTCCTAGTAGATCCAATCGAGAATCGTATGTGGTAGGGAAGTTTTCCCCCTCTACATATTTGGTGAACCCGACATGAAAAAACATATTTAATGGCCAAATTAGGAAGCCTCTTCCTTTTGTTTTTCTTTTGAAAACTTTAAGCAAGACCATTAAATTTATTTTCTTAGAATAAAAAAATATTAAAAACATTTTAAGAATATTTTGTGTGTTTTTTTCTAGTTTTTAGATCCTCCTTTTCTCCTCTATCCTTTCTCTTTCTCCTAATGGCTCCCAACCTTAGGAGTAAGTGAAGGATTTTAGAATCTAGTGAGATTCATCAAGAAGATGACCAGATTGATAGGGAGAATCCTAATTTAGAAGAGGAAGAAAATGAAGAAGCTGGTAATGACCTTGATCCTACTAAGGGGTCTAATGGACACCTTACATTTAAATAATTTGATCATATCTAGAATTTCTTTAAGCATCACAAAGATGACTTGAATAAGGCTATGGATGAAGAAGCCCAACTTGAAGAGGCTGGGACATCTCATCATCAAAAAATTTCTCCTCAAAACGTTCACACAAATACTTTGTTTGAATTTTCACATCATGTTAATCCTTTTCATAAACCAACATATGCTACTACTATAACCACCAACATTGGAAGAATTCCACGAGTTCCTCCAACTAGTAGTGCATCTCAAGATTAAGCTCAATTTCCTCCTCATTCTATTCATCTCAATATTCATGCTTCTATCCCACCAAATGTTAGTTATCCTCCACAACAAGATACCACATATCATAACCCATACCATAATAGTGTTAATACCTCCAACATTGGCCAAGTTCCCTTCCAAAAACCTACCTATAATCCTCCCCTAGGGAACCTAGGGGTATTGCACAACAACAATCCCAATATGAAAAGTTTGAAAAGTGTGATGAAGCAACTAGTTTCAATAATGGATATGATTCAACCTCCAAGTTTCACCTACAAGTACAAGGAAATGTGCAATCATCCCTTAGACCCTGTCATCACCTCTAGGCCCTACCCTAAGCATTTTCCAATGCTGATTTTACCTATTTATAAGGGAACAAAGGACCCAATTGAATATTTAAGGATGTTTAGGACAACATACCATGATATTATATATGATGACATGTTGTTACTAAAGACATTCCCTAAGATCCTTGGTGGTATGGCATTGGAATGGTATTATCAACTACCTCATCATTCTTTGAGGAATTTTGAAGAGACAACAAAGTTGTTTGTTCAATAATTTGGAGCTTATGTTGAGAAAAATGTGACCATGAAATATGTTTATATGTTGAAACAAGGTAAAGATGAAATTTTTTAAAATTTTTTGTCTCAGTGGAGAAGTTTAGTTGGACAACTAAAGTACAACTTACATTCTTGAGTTATGCTAAAGATTTTTATTAGAATTTTATATGAGCAAATAGCATATGCATTGGAAAAATTGATTATTACCTCTTTCGAACAAGTAATATATTTGGTAATAAGGGTAGAGCAAGACCTTATTCGAAGAGGTCAAATTGAACCAAAGAAGAATATAGGACAATAGTGGTCCAGTATAAAAACAAGCATGTAGTTGGTTATGGGGTAACTGATAGTAGACCCATCAATAGTGTTTCTAATACCTTGCAAAATATGGTACTTAGAAAACCTCAAATCCCCCACCTATAAACTTCACAAGTCTCAACAAACTTATTTTGACGGTTCTAAAACAAATCTTGGAAGATAACATGATTGAGTTAACCTCCCATAAGGCAACCCAATATCATGGCTGATTGGTATAATCCTAGTCAATATTATGAATATCATAGAGTGGAGGGGCACCTAAAAAATTCATGTAAGAGGTTGAAACATGTGGTTCAGGACTTAATTAATGTAGGTCATCTTATTATAGAGGATTCTCAACCTACTCCTAACTATAATCCTCCAACAAATAATCAACCTCCTACTCAATAAGCACCCATAGCTAATCAAGATATGGGGATCTTCCAAAATCCCCTACCTAATCATGGGAAATAGACAACTAATCAAGTGTCATATCGTAATGTGCCACCTCCCTACAACAATATGGTTGGTATGATAGTAGAAACTACAAGGCAACAAGCTCAAGCTCAAATGAATCAAAAATATTAGTAGGAGATAAGTTTCTACATCCAATCAACCTTCTAAACCACCCTTAGTTTTGAAGAGTACCCAAAAAAGGAGAACAAGAGAAGAAAGCCCACCCTTAGTGTTGAGACCACAACCAAAAGTCTCCTTCGATATTCAACAATAGTTAGCTACTACCCCAACCAAGATTTTCATCTTAGAGCTTTTGTAAACTTCTCTTGTTCATAGGGAAGCCTTGTTGAATCTTTTAAGACAACAATTTGTCCCTCAAGATATTTTCCCTAGATCTATAGTCGATGTTTTAGGTTCCCTTGAGATACATCATGTCACATTTTTGGATGATGGTATTCCTTCTTTAGACTTACAAGGGGATTCTTCGCTCTACATCACTACATATATTGAGGAAACATTTATCAAGTAAATTTTGATAGATAATGGTTCCTCTCTCAATCTATGCACTTATCATTTTTTCCAAAATTTTATATTTAAAGAGGAATATTTAATCAAATCCAATATCATCATTAAATATTTAAAAAATGAGTCCCAAGAGGCCTATGATATTATATCCCTCCCTCTTAGGGTTGTATATAAGATCTTAGATACCTTGTTTTATGTGGTACCTTGTCCCACATTTTTCAATATCCTTCTTAGATACCTTTGGATTCATGTGATGAGGGTTGTCCCTTCTACTATTTATCAATATGTGAAATTTAAATTCAAATATAAACTCATCACCATTCTAGGTGACCCTCATCCATTCCAATATTGTTCAATGGTTAAGAAAGCTCAATCTAGTCTCAATTTATGTCATTTAGTTTCCTCATCCCATATCACCAAGAAACTCAACAATTTGAAAATAAGTAAGGAACCACTAATCAATGTTTCATCATAATATCAGGTCATTCCTTTTATTCAAGAGCCTCTTTTGGATTTAGCCAAGCTACCACCTTCACTTCAGACTATGGGTTTACGTCATAAGAAGGGTGAAGTAATACACATCGACATGTGTACCTTTATCTACGTGGGTAAATCCCTCAAAGAAAATATTTATGGTAGTAACCCTCTTCCTATAGAGCATTATTTTTCCCATTGTTACTTATCCAATACTTACCCACTTACCAAGTATATCCTATCGAGTATGGGATATGTAGTTAAAGGTTTGGGGTCACAAAAAATATATATTCAAGAGCCTTTGGAAGTTGAGCTTTGGCTTGGGATATGTGGCATAGGCTATATTCCCAATAAAAACCAACCTTTATTGTATGTTGATGATGATCACCTCATTATTTATGCTAAATATTTGGATTATCAATGCTTGGAGTGGAGTGATGAGGTTGAGGGACCACCTTATCCCATTGACATTATGTTTTACAATGTGGTAACTTTGGTGCATCCCGAGTTAGTTGTGACCCTAAGGGAGTATGTTGAAGGGGACAATATTTGTGATGTGGATCATGAGTATATCCTTTGAAATAGCTTCTTATTTTATAGATCAATCCCTTGTGTTGTGCATGTCGAGTCTTCTAGTTCTCAAGGGGATTCCATCCCTATCTCCTAAGGATCTTGAGAAACTAGGAGTGATCTTCACCCTGCCTCATTATGAGGATGAATCTCAAATTCTCATTGAGTAGACCATAGATATTAACATAGGTTTTTAGGAGAGACCTAGAATACTTAAGTTAGGCAAAGCATTATCCATGGACGAGTAGGAGCAATTGAGCAATTTGTTGAAGGAATTTTATGATATTTTTACTTGGTCATATGCCAACATGCCAGGGCTTTATCCTGACCTTATCATGCATCATTTAGTAGTTAAGCCTAGTGATAATCCTATTAAGCATAAGCTTAGGAAGATGTGTCCTAAAGTCACCCTTGTAGTCAAGGAGGAGCTCCAAAAACTCCTTGACATTAGTTTTATCAAAGCTATAAACTATTTTTATTGGATCTCCAACATCGTTCCTATGGCTTAAAAGGTAAGAACAATTAGAATATGTATTGAATTTAGGAATATTAACTTAGAATGTACCAAGGATGATTTTACTCTCCCCAACATATATCTGATCATATATTTTGCTACCAAATATGGAATTCTTTCACTCATTGATGGTTTTTAGGATACAATCAGATCATGGTTATCCTTGAGGACTAGGCAAAGATAATTTTCATTACTCCACAAGGTACCTTTTGTTATAAAGTTATGCCTTTTGGATTGAAGAATGCTGGTGCCACATATTAGAGGGCCATGAATTATATCTTTCATGACATGATGTGTGATATTGTTGAATAATATGTGGATGATCTTCCTGGTCATTCCATAAATTGAGAGAATCATGTTCATGTTGGAAATATTGAGTACATTGAGTTGTCATTGATGTCAAAGAGAGATTTGGTTGATAATATTTTTTGATGACAAAGCTTGTCATGATAGAAAGAAAATTATGAAGTGTTGAAGCATACAAAACAAAAGGGTTATTGATGAAAAATCTTGTTATGGAAGAAAGATAATGATGATGTGTTGAAGTATACAATACAAAAGATAAAGGATGGACCTTAATATAAGAGTGGGATATATTAAAGCAAATGATAAATATTTAAATCAATGATTTAAATATTTTATATAAAATGAAGGTTGTGTTTTGAGTTGATGTCCTAAAGTGCTTCATGAAGAAGTATATGAAATGAAGGTTAAGTTTTGAGCCGACATCTTGAAACATCACAGGAAGGAGTATATATATATGAAATTGAAATGCATTGAAGAGTGGGTGAGAGTTGAAGGAGAAAATTGTTGCATCAATTCGAGTCTCATTCATCTATCGTTCACTATTTTGAGAGTGTCACATTCATTACTATTGATATTTATTCATTGGTCTGTCATTCATCATCTAAGAGTGCCATGTTCATCAATGTTTTGGGTGTCATTTGTGGGTCTGCTATTTGTTGTCAAAGAGTGTCGCATTCGTATGTCATTCATCAAGGTGTTGATATTTCTTGTGTGCCATTCGATGGAGTTAAATTTTGTAGTTGTGGATATCTTGGTTAAGACCCATGGATCACATTGTGTAAGTACATTTCATTACTGCTCTATGTAACACTTGTTGAGATTTTTGAAAGTATCATGTTGCTTTTCGAAAAGAGGTATGTGTAATATTTGTTGAGTTTTTTGAAGTCTCCTATTGCAATCAAAGTTTTATGTGTAATAGGATCACCTGTAGAAATTATATGAAAGTCATTTGTCATTGGTTGCCTTTTGGGAGAGCCTCTTAATGTCATACGTGAAAAATCTGAGTCATACCGTGTAAGTGCATTTCACTATTTTAGAAAGAATTTATTGTCTTTGGTTGAAGAAAAATTTCATCAGTGTTCGGGAATATTTTTGTCGATGTTTAAACCTACAAATTGCATCTGCCATTCATGAGACATATCAAAGGAGTTCTGCACTATGTGGAAGTCATTCACATTCAAGAATGATTTGCTCATTGGAAAAATAAAGATGTTAAATCCTGTTAGGATTTTGGAAAACATGCAAAGAAGACCTAAAAATCCTAGTAGAGTTAAGAGAGAGTTGTTCACTATTTCATTCATTTGATAGAAGACTTGTCCACTACCATTCATTGTCATGTGAAAGATATTATTTTCTATTTTTCTGTGAGAGCTCCTTGTTGTTGGTTATGAGAGACATTTGCTGTGTAATGAAAAATCTTGGATACAAAAGTGCAGAATGATGTTGGATGATGGATGCAATAGAAGATCAAGGAAAATAAGTTGTTTGATTTTGTAACTCATCTACTAGATCAGCAAATAAAATATAAAGTCACCATGAGCTAGATTTTGCACAAAGGAGGATTGAAATTTAATTTGATTAAATTGTGCAACTAATTATGTTTTCAATGCATGGTGTTGTTTGATAGAAGACAATTAGATTGGAGAAGTCAAATAAAATATTTGATCTGGGTGATACTCAAAGACCAAAATATAACACAGGTATAATAATTTTGATTGACTACATTGATGATGGAACTTTAAGTTGCAGGTTGTAAAGTGCTCTACTCAACGGATAGTGTATAAAAAGTGGCTTCCTTTATGTTGATAAGGCTTGGAGGAAAGAGACCCAGGTTCGAGTCTCATGCAAGATTTCCTTTTTGAAAGAAGTGGAAATAAATTTCTTTTGAAATAGGAAGCTTCACCTTGATATTTGTAGCCAATAAGGATCGAAGCAGTTTTGAGCATGTGTCATTAGCAGTTTTGAGCATGTGTCATGAGCAGTTTTGAGCATGTGTTAGGAGCAATCTTGATGAGATTTTTTGAGAATATTTGAGTAAGACTTGTGCAAAGGCTTAGAGAAAATTTGAGCAGTTTTGATGAGCTGTTTTGAGGTAGATTTGAGCAAGCCTTGTGTAAAGGCTTGAAGCATATTTGAGAAGATCTAAGAGCAAGTTTCAGTGCAAATTTGATCAAGCTTTATGTAAAGGCTTGAAGTATATTTTAGCAGAATTAAGAGTAGGTTTTGAGGTAGATTTGAGCAAGCCTTGTGTGAAGGCTAAGAGCAGATTTGAGCAAGCCATGTGTGAAGGCTTAGAGTAGAGTTGATGAGTATGTTTGGAGAAGATTTGAGTAGAGTTGTGAGTTGGCTTTGGAGATAACAGAGTTGAGGAGATTAAGGTCTCCAATGGATAGAGGTCCACAAACTAGAGTTGAGGGGAGCGAGGTCTCCTATGGATAGAGATCCACAAACCATATTTGAGGGGATTGAGGTCTCCTATGGATAGAGGTCCATGAAATAGAGTTGAGGGGATTGAGGTCTCCTGTGGATAGAGGTACACAAACCATAGTTGAGGGGATATATTTATCCTGTGGATAGAGGTCCATGAAATTGAGCAAAGGGTATTGAGATATCCTTTTGGTAGAGGTCCATAAAATTGTAATATGGAATTGGTTCCCAAGAGATTTATTGAGAACATTTATAAGAAATATTTTCTCTGTGGATGTAACCCACATTGGATGAATCACATTAAATTTGTATCTCTCATGTGTGTGATGATTTGTGTATTGCATTTATATTACTATTGATGATAATGGTTAATACCAATTTGAAGAATTATTACAATTGATATTATTAGATAATATTATTTTGGAAAGAAAAGCAAAAGTTTATCTTATACTTTTTACCCCCTAGTATAAGCCTATGTTCTTCAATTGGTATAATAGTGGTTTCCTTCAGGGAATCCTAAAAGCTTGAAGACATATCTTACAAGAACACACATGGGCAGGAAAGGCAAAAGAAGAACCATGAGATCATATCCTCCTAAGAAGGAAGGAGCACACATGGCCATGAAAGAAAAGGAAGATGCTATGGTGGACATGGAAGAAGAATTTGATTTTTTTCTCAAAAATATTGTTACTCAAAAAAGGGAAGAGGAAAACTTTGTGAGATGTGTTGAATGTGGTAAACTTGGTCACATGGCACTTTATTGTCCACAAAATGGGTATAGTAGTAGTAGAGACGAAAAGGAATTTGATTTTGCCCTCAAATAAATTGTTACTCAAAAAGATGAAGTGGAAACAAAATCAAGTGAAAAATCAAGCAACAGAGGAGGCTAAAGTGATAAAATTTTATGCTAATAAGCTAGGTCACCATGCAACTTATTATCCACAAGATGAATATAGTAGCAATAAATATGAATAGGTATACAAGAAAAATAAAGAAATAAAATTCAGTTATGAAAAGAAAAATAGGCACAGTCAAGATAGGTATGAGAGGAAGATATTTTTTGGAAATAGCAATGATGAAAGTCTCTTCGATAGTGAAAAGGAAGATGCTCCTATTGAAGATCAAGGAGAAGAGAAAAATTCAAAAAAATAAGAGAAATTCACAGTTGAGTTTGCTCATAAAACATTGGAAAGGATTAGAAAGAAGATCTCAAGATTGAAGGCTCAAGTATAAGAGAATGAAGATGATCCTATAGTTGAAGACCAAGAAGAAGAGGAAATCACAGTTGAGTTTGCTCGTAAAGCATTAAAAAGGGTTAGAAAGGATATATCAAGATTTAAGGATCAAGAAAAAGAGAAAGTAGATGCTCCTATTATTGAAGATCAAGAAAAGGAGAAATATGAAATTGAAGACCTAGAAAATGAAAAAGATCCAAAAAAGAAGAGGAAGTCATAGTTGATATGAAAAAGTAACTTGTTGTTGATCCTAAAAAACTAAAAAAGCAAAACTTAGAATTGAAATTTCAAGTACAAGAGGATGAGAAAACAAAGGCAAAGCTTCTACAAGATCTCATGGACCTAAAAGTTAAGGTTGAAGAGGCAAGGAAAATTGAAGCAGGTATGGATGAATAGTTAAAGGTAAAATAACTAGGATGTGAGAGATTAGAGCATGAAGTGGTTTATTTAAGGTTGGAAGTAAAATATTCTAATGATAAGCTACATGGGTTTGACAAAATCTCAAAATATTCATATGATATTTTCAAGGCACAAAGATCTCTATTTATCAAGACTGGACTTGGTTTTTAAGAAGGACAAGGGAAACAAGAAGAAGGGTCAAGCTCAAGTTCAAAAGAAATAGAAGAACCAAAAGTGATTGAAGAAGAACCTAAGACTTATGCTAATGTGTTGAGAGGTGATAGTATCAAAGAGGAAGAAAACAATGCACCATCGAGAGACATAGATCATCATAGGAAAAGCAAAGAAATAATAATGATATCAAGGCAAGATGAATATTTCTTCCAAGGTTATTGTCACTCATGTAATAAGTTTGGTCATAAATATATGTATTGTAGAATTCATGGAAAGAATAAATTATGGCTTCACTAAGAGGAACTTCAATTCATTTGAAAGTGAATATTTCTTTCAAGGTCGTTGCTATCATGTAATCATTTTGGTCACAAAGCTATACATTGCAAGTTTCATGATAGAAAATGTTATGGCTTCACCGAGAGAAATTTTAGATCATGTGCACCTTCCAAGGACTACAACATAATGTGTTACAGTTGTAGTAATTTTTTGCACAAAGCAAAGTGTTGTATAATAGTGTTTCAGGAACTACCAAGAATAAGCAAGAAGCAAGACAGGCAAAAGGTTCAAAGAGTCATGACTACAAAGGTGTGGAAGAAAGTTGAGAAAGGAGAAGAGCATTGTAAATTGGGAGAAAATTTACTCCCACCCTAAAATTGATCATCTCAAGAAGAGGAGGTGGTGAGGGGGCTAAGCTAAGAGTATTATTTTTAGCCCCATGGAGCCCTTTTCCATTGATGTCAAATGGGGAGAGAATTTAGTTAGGGGGAGAGATTTTAGTAAGGGGTAGCAACTTCTTAGGTGAGCAGATTTGGTATCCAGTTGTAGTAAAAAAAAAATTAGAAGGGTTGCCATCAATGAAAAAGGGGGATATTGTTGGAAATATTGAGTACATTGAGTTGTCATTGATGTCAAAGAGAGCTTTGGTTGATAATAGTTATTGATGACAAAGCTTGTTATGATAGAAAGAAAATGATGAAGTGTTGAAGCATACAAAGCAAAATGGTTATTGATGACAAAGCTTGTTATGGAAGAAATAAAATGATGATGTGTCAAAGCATACAATACAAAATATAAAGTATGGACCTTAATATAAGAGTGGGATATATTAAAGCAAATGATAAATATTTAAATCAATGATTTAAATATTTTATATAAAACAAAGTTTGTGTTTTGAGCTGACATCCTAAATAACTTCATGAAGAAGTATATGAAATTAAGATTAAGTTTTGAGCCAACTTATTGAAACATCACAAGAAGGAGTATATATATGAAATTGAAACGCATTGAAGAGTAGGTTAGATTTGAAGGAGAAAATTGTTGCATTGATTCAAGCCTCATTCATCTGTCGTTCGCTGTTTTGAGTGTCACATTTGTTACTATTGAGAGCCATTCATTGGTCTGTCACTCATAATTTGAGAGTGTCACATTCGTCAATGTTTTGGGTATAATTTGTGGGTCTATTGTTAGCTGTTCGAGAGTGCTACATTCGTATGCCATTCATCGAGTTATTGTAAGATTTCTTGTGCACCATTTGAGGGAGTTCAATTTGGTAGTTTTGGATGTCTTGGTTAATGCCCATGGGTCACATTGTGTAAGTATATTTCATTGATGGTCTATGTAATAGTTGTTGAGCTTTGTGAAATTATTCTATTACTTTTCAAAAAGAGGTCTGTCTAATATTTGTTGAGTTTTATGAAGTCTCCTATTGCAATCAAAGTTTTCTATGTAAGAGGATCACCTATTTAAATTCTATGAAAGTCATTTGTCATTCGTTGTATTTTGGGAGAGCCTCTTAATGTCTACACGAAAAATATAAGTCATACTATGTAAGTGGATTTCATTGTTTTAGAAAGAATCCATTATCTACGATTGAAAAAACTTTTCACCAGTGTCCAGGAAGATTTTCATTGATGTTTAAACCTACAAATCGCATCTGCCATTCATGAGACATATTGAAGGAGTTATGCACCATGTGGAATTCATTAACATTCAAGAATGATTCATTCACTAGAAAAAGGAAGACGTTGAAGCTTGTTAAGGTTCTAGAAAACATGCAGAGAAGAACTAAAAATCCCAGTAGATTTGAGAGAGAGTTGTTCAATATTTCATTCATTTGAGAGAAGATTTATCCACTACCATTCATTGCCATGTGAAAGAGAGTATTCACTTTTTTTCTGTGAGAGCTCCTTGTTGTTGGTTATAATAGACATTTGATGTGTAATAAAAAAGCTTGGATAACAAAGCACAAAATGATGTTGGATGATGGATGCAATAGAAGAGCAAGGAAAATAAGTTATTTTATGTTGTAAATCATCTTCCAGATTAGAAAATGAAAGATAAAGTCATCATGAGATAGATTTTATGCGAAGGATAAGTAAAATTTAATTTTATTAAATTGTGCGGCTGATTACGTTTTCAATGCATGGTGTTGTTTCACAGAATATAGTTATATTGGAGAAGTCAAACAAAACATTTGATATGGGTGATACTCAAAGACTAAAAGACATCGTAGGTATAATAATTTTGATTGGCTACATTGATAATAGAACTTTAAGTTACTGGTTTTAAAGTTCTCTACTCAACAGATAGTGTATCCAAAGTGGATTCATTTGTGTTGATAAGGCTTGGAGGAAAGAGACCCAGGTTTGAGTCTCATGATAGATTTCCTTTTTGATAGAAGTGGAAATCAAGTTCTTTTGAATGAGGAAGTTTCACCTTGACATTGGTAACCAATAAGGATTGAAGTAGTTTTGAGCATGTGTCATAAGCAGTTTTGAGCATGTGTTATGAGCATTTTTGAGCAGTGTTGGTGAGCATATTTGAGTAGTTTTGATGAGCTATTTTTATCAAATTTGAGTGAAACTTGTGCAAAGGCTTAAAGCATATTTGAGTAGTTTTGGTGAGTTATTTTGAGGTATATTTGAGCAAGCCCTATGTGGAGGCTTGAAGTAAATTTGAGAAGAGCTAAGAGTAGGTTTCATTATAATTTTGAGAAAGATTTATGTAAAGGCTTGAAGTATATTTGAGCAGAGCTAAGAGCAAGTTTTGAGGTAGACTTGAGCAAGCCTTGTGTGAAGGCTTAGAGTGAAATTGAGCAAGCCATGTGTGAAGGCTTAGAGTAGAGTTGAGCAAAGTTGAAGAGCAGGTTTGGAGAAAAATTAAGTAGAGTTGTGAATTGGTTTTGGAGCTGATAGAGTTGAGGGGATTGACGTATCATGTGGATAGAGGTAAAAAAACCAAAGTTGAGGAGATTTAGGTCTCCTATGGATAGAGTTCCACAAACTAGAGTTGAGGGAATTGAGGTCTCCTGTGGATAGATGTCCACAAACCAGAGTTAAGGGGATTGAGGTCTCCTATGGATAGAGGTCCATGAACCAGATTTGAGGGGATATATTTCTCCTGTGGATAGAGGTACATGAACTTGAGCATAGGGGATTGAGATATCCTTTGGGTAGAGGTCCATAAAATTATAATAGGGAATTGGTTCCCAAGAAATTTATTGAGAAAATTTATAAGAAATATTTTCTTCATGGACATAACCCACATTGGGTGAACCATTTCAAATATGTGTCTCTCATATGTGTGATGATTTTTGTATTGCATTGATGCTGCTATTGATGATATTGGTTAATACTGATTTGAATAATTATTGCAATTGATAACACTGGATAATATTGTTTTGGAAAGAAAAGCAAAATCTTATCTTCTACTATTCACCCCACCCTCTTAGTATAATCCTATGTTCTTTAGTTCATGATTTAAGGTAAATTTTTGAAAGGCTTTATCAGTATAGAGTTCATCTTAATCCCTCAACGTGTGTGTTTGGAGCCACATCTAGCAAGTTAGGTTTCATCATGTCTTGGTGAGGTATTGAAGTAGACCCTATAAAGATAGTGGCTATCACTGACATAAATCCTCCCCTTATCCTAACCAAGTTATGTATCTTGTAGGGTAAGCTTCAAGCCATTCATTGATTCATAGCTTAATTAGTCGATAAGTGTCAGCCCTTTATTGCTCCTTAATAAATATGTTATGTTCTTATGAGATTTTTAGTGTTAACAAGATTTTTATGAACTCAAAATGTATCTCACTTTCTCGTCTATCTTAGTTCCCCCTAGACTAGATAAGCATTTGATGCTTTACATAGTAGCCACAACTCACACTTTGGGAGCCATTTTGGCTCAACATGATGATAAAAAAAAAGAGTGAGTCATCTACTATATTAGTATAACCTTGGTTAACCATGAACCTAGTACACCCCCTTAGAGAAGCTTTGCCTTGCTATAGTGTTTTATTCCCAAAAGTTAACACACTATATTATTAACCATAAGACATTGGTTGTTGTGAATTTTGACCCTTTGTGCTACTTAATTTCTAAAAGCCACCTTTTATATTGAGATGCTAAGTGGGTTTTAGCCCTTAGTGAGTTTGACTTAACCTTTATAGGTGATAAGACTATCAAAGGTTAGGTGATTATTGATCAACTAGCCTTTGCTCCCTTAGAGTCAGCCCATATCTTAGTCATCAAGTTTCTTGACAAGTGTTTTAGCTTAGAAGCCAAAGAACCAATCTTGGACTTTGTTTTTTGATGGAGCCTGATACTTAAAGGGTGTTGGTACTAGAATAAGTTTAGTTACCCCAAAAAAATAGCTCATCCCCCTTTCCTTCAATATTTTTTTCTCTTACATGAATAATAATGCAAAGTATGAAGCCTTGATCACTGGTCTTAAAGTAGCCTTAGTATTGAAGGTTAGAGTTCTTTTAGTTTTTTGTGACTCACAAATTGTGGTTAATCAGATCAATGATGTTTATCAGACTTAGGATGATAAGCTAAAACATTACAAAGAGATTATCACCAAGATTATATCCATGTATGATCGAGTAATCATAGAGTCTATCCCTATATCCTCCAACCATCATGCAGATTCCATGGTTGTTGTTGCATCCTTGTTTCCCTTGGAGTTGGAAGATTATCAAGCATAAATTATCATTAGACAACTCTGGTGGCCCATGTCAATTAGTTCTTGTCTTGTTTTTGTAGATGTTTTTATCATCAAATATTCCCCATCTGAGCCATGGTATAACAATATATTTAATTTTCTTAAGGATGGTTCGATGCTTTATGGTTTAGATCATAATAAATGTAATATTTTGCAACAAAGAGCATGTCAATTTATGATAATTGGCAATACTTTATATCGACATTATTTTGAAGGCATTCTCTTGTGAGGCCTCAACTCCAATGAAGCCCAAATAGCTCTTAGTGAAGCTCATGAAGGATCATATGGAGGTCATTTTAGCGGTAATGCCATTGCTAAGAAGCTCCTTCAGATGGGGTATTATTGGCATTCCATGGATAAATATACATGTGACCATGTTTGATGCTGATACAAGTGTTAATTCCATGACAACCCTGTTTATGCTCCTCAAATATTTTAGGTTATTTCTTCTCCTTGGAAATTTTCCATCTGGGATTTGGACATCATAAGGAAGATTAACCCAACATCATGTGATGGATACAATTTTATCATCATGGTAATGGAGTACTTCATTAAATTGGTTGAATCCATACCCCTAGCTATGGTGACTAGAGCTTATATCTCTAAGTTCATCTTCAACTAGATCCTCTATAGGTTTGAGATTCTTTCGATGATTCTTTCTAACAATGACACTCCTTTCAAGAATAAGGATGTTCATAAGCTTTGTTCTAAGTACAATATTTAGCACAAGTATTCAACTATGTATTACCATCAGTGTAATGTTTAGGCTAAAGTATTTAACAAGTATTTAGTCAATATCCTTAAGAGGTTGGTTAGTAAGACCGGTCATAATTGACATATCCAAATCTATCCTACCTTATGGACCTATCGTATCAATGTACAAACTCCTATAGGTGCATCTCCATATGTATTGGTATATGAGATTGAGGTTGTTTTTCTATTCAAGTTAGATATCCATTCGTTGCACATCTTGCTACAAGATACCTCGATCGATAATGAGTATCATTTAGATCATTTAAACTAATTGAAGTTGTTGGATGAAAAATGCATTCATGCCTTAGAACATCTTTGAGCCTATCAAAATAGGCTCAAGCGATATTATTCGAAGAGAGTTCACAATAATTATTTTGAGATTGGAGAACTTGTCCTCAAGGAAAACCAATAGAACACTAATGCTCAATTAAATCTTAATATCAAGCTTTAGCCAAATTGGATAGGTCCCTTTTTCATAACGACCAAGTTTGGATCAGGAGCCTATCGTTTGGAAACATTAGATGGTAAATTTTTAAAAGAACCAATGAACATAATTCACCTAAAAAGACATTATGCATATTTCTTCATTTTTATTATTCATCCTACATTTTGGTTTGCTTATTCATACTACATGATTGCTTGTCATATTTTACATGGTTTTCCTGACATTCTATTCCACTTGCATTTTTGCTTCTCATATAGTTGCATTGTTGCTTGATCACATTTGCATGACTACTTGATCATATAGATACTTGATCAATTTTCATCATTGTGTTTGCTCATGTCTTATTTCTCTTCTTCTCTTCTAATATATTCCTTGACCTTGAAATTTTCAATGATTTATAATTTCTCCAAGTTAAGGATATAGTTCTTCATCTCTTGTATTTCCTTTGCACTTGTAAGTTTAATTATTTTTTCTTTTCCCCAAGATAAAGGATATATGTTCCTTCTTCTATCTACTCATTTTGCTTTTACTCACACTTTTTCTTCTAGATATTTGTATTGTTAAGGGATCCTCATGGGATAGGGTAGTGTTGGCATTTTTGCCACATTTTTTTTTTGTTGTTCATGCAAAATAATGCACAAATTGTAAAGATACTCACTCCTATTTTTGTCCCTCCAAGCACCTCAAAAGGGATAATTAGTAAAAAAAAAAATCTCTACAAGTTTTGTGCTAAAGAAAAGTAAGTGAATAATGTCACGAAATCGCGACATGTCGCATTTTCGTGACCTATTGCAGTTTCATAGCGTCCGATGCAGAAAAAAGCTAAGCATAGAAAATGTCGCAAAATCGTGACATGTCGCATTTTCGCGACCTGTTGCGGTTTCACGCTAGAAAGCAGCAAAAGAGAGCAGTAAAGGCAAAGTTGTTGTGACATCACGACATGTCGCATTTTCATGATCTATCGCATTTTCGTGGTAGATAGTGGCAAGAAAGCAAAGTGATAGGCAACATGTCACATTTTCGTGCAATACAGCAGCAAAGGGGAGCGCCAAGGATGGACTATCGCGATATCGTGACCTGTCATATTTTCATGGCAGGAAAGCGAGGAAGCAGCAAGATGATACAAAATGTCATGATTTCGTGACATGTCAAATTTTTGCAACGAAGGCGGCAACGAAGGCGGAAACGAAGGAGAAGATAGAAAATTGACACGATTTCATGACATGTCACATTTTTGCGACTTGTCACGTTTTCACAGGGAGAAAGCAAAAAAGTCCAAGGCGGGAGAAAATTGTCGTGATTTCGTGACTTGTCGTGTTTTCACGAGGATAAAGAAAAAAAGTACAAGAAGACAAAAAAATGTCATGATTTCACGACATGTCGTGATTTCGTGGGGAGAAAGCAGAAAAGTACAAGGCGAGAAAAAATTGTCGCGATTTTGCTACATGTCGCGATTTCACGACATGTCATGATTTCAGGACTTGTCACATTTTTGCGAGGAGAAAGCAGAAAGGACAGCACCAAGTACAAAATGTCACAATTTCGTGACCTGTCACATTTTTGTGACATGGAGTAGCGAAGGAACAAAACGAAGGAGGATGTCGCAATTTCGTGACACGTCACGTTTTCGTGACTAAAGACGATGGAAGAGCCAAGCAAGAGGAGGATGTCGTGATTTCATGACACGTCACATTTTTGTGACTGGTAGCAACAGGAGAAAGCAACGAGGGAAAAATGTCATGATTTTGCGACATGTCGTATTTTCACGACAGAAGCGACAACAAAGGCCCAATAAAGTTATGTCCGTATTTTTCTTCATATTGCATAGGAGAACATAAGGAGAAGATGAGGATCGAATGAAGTAATGTTTTAAAATCTCTCCAATTGGTTTTGAGATCAAGGTCAAAGAGGCTCCAAAATTAAATGTTTCGTTATTTACTTATGTGTGCAAGATGGGAGAATGTGTTAAATCATGCAGTCTTTGAAGCTACCAAAATTAAAGATGCCTCCAGTATTAAAAGCTCTTGTTCGTGATCTCCTAACACTTCAAGCATGCCCTAAGAATAGTCATTTAATGAAGAAATTTGGTCCTTTGTTTTCGTTCGATTTTCAAACTTGATCCATAAAAGCAGGGAATGTGATTTCTTCGAGGCAGATTTACGGGGATTGTTTCTCTTTTCAAGTGCATATTTTGTGGATCTCCTCTTCAAAATATTTTTTATGTTTTAAATGCTGTGATGAGAAAGGGAGAGGGAAGACCTCTATAAATACTAATGTACATCTCAAGAAAAGGGAGGACATTTTTGCAAAAATTGAAGCAAAAATCCTAAATGCATTTTGCTCTGTTCTTAGAGTCTTTTGAGTTGGTGTTCCAAACTGATGTTCATGTGATGCTTTCTGTGTAATTCGCTTCTGCTTAGTCAAGTGCTAAATAGAAGTTGAATTCTGCTATTCTGAATTTGGCTATGTTTTCATTTGAACATTTGAAGTATAATTGAAGGTAAACTTATGGTCAATGTTTGATCCAATTTTTGTATGTGCATTCTAAGAATCAGTTGCTGCTTATCTTCGGGATTTAGTTTGAGGTTATTTGCTATCTAAGGTTGTTCTCCCTATCAACTATCGACTTCAGCCATATTTCCATATCTTTCTATTATTTCTAACCCTAAACCTTGAAATCAGTTTAGATTAGTTTGGGAGCCAACCCTCTCTGGAGATTGGCCCGGGAGACTTCTCTTTCTCTCGGCATTTCAATGTTTGCCGGGTCTAGGGCACATTTTATATGACTAGGCGGATTCATGACCAACAATTTTTGGCATGCCTGGTGGGACTCACAAGTCCCATATTTTTGACACCTAGAGGAATCAAGATTTTGATGAACTATCTTGACCTCAAATCGAAGATTGTAAGTTAATTTGGTGACTTTGCTGGGGGTGACTATATAGTACCTAGAAATCTCCAATCGTGAAGCTGGTGAAAATATTTGCTTCATGATCATGAGATCAAGAGCCAAAGAATTGGAAGACCTAGTCGAATTATTCAAGATCGATGTTCAAAACTGGAGGGAGCACTCAAGATTGGTAAGTCCTATGATCCCATCATTTTCTATCTCTTTGCAGGCAGTGGGTTAGTTTGTGCCATCTTTGACTCCTCCCAGTACTGCTATGAGCTTGCTAGTACATCTAAATCCAATAGTGCAAATGGTTGGTCAACAACCTCATCCACGTCAATTTCCTTCTTGGAACCATTCGGGAGCATTGGACCTGCCTTTTCAAAATCCAGTTCCTGCTACAGCATTAAAGGCTTTGCCTACATACGATGGGACTGGGAAGACCATGTATGAGCATGTGTCAGATGTGGCATCCTTGGATATAATTCATAATATCATAGATGAAGATGTCATGATAAAATTGCTCGTGTTGTCACTCCATGGTAAGTTATTGTGCTGGTATAGATCCTTGTCTCCCAACTCCATAAATTTGTGGGATCAATTAGTAGAGATGCTAATCAAAGGGTTCAATGAGCAAGCGGACCCATTTTATTTGTTGCATAAATTTACTAATATCAAGAGGTATCCTCAAGAGGAGATAGTGTATTTCAATGTTAGGTTTGCCTGAACTTGGCAGAGAGTTCCTGATGGTCTCCTCCCTCCTAATGACCAAGTGACATTTTACTCTCTTAGGGATTTCCACTAAGATATTAGTATGAACATTAGGATGTCCAATGTTCAAACCTTTCCTACACTATATTCCCAGGCACAGAAGGCTGAGGCCAATCTGATTGCCATTGGGAAATTGCCTTCGAAAATGACTATGCCCATTTTTCCTGAGCTTTCGCAATACCAGCTTACAGGTGCAGCCTCCACATATTACACTACTCCATCCATGAACCCTTCATCTTCATGGAATCCTTCCACAACATCGGTACCTATGATTCCCATTCCATAGTTAACCTCTCCAGTTCCATTACCTCTATCGACACCACCTGTGTCCTCAAGCCCAGATCCTCAATTGGTTGTTTTGCAAGAAATTTAGTCAGCCATGAGAGCCCTCACTAACAAGATGACATCTATGGAGTGGAGAGAGGTGAAAAGGAAATTTCAGCCATGAATATTTATTTCGACGGTAACTAGAGAGCAAGTTGCTCCTAGCAAGGTTATAGAGAAAGTACCTGAGAGGAACTTAGCGATCCTGGTAAGTGAAGAGGCTGGCCCCTCTAAAGTTTCACATGAGCCATCTTATTGGTGTTCTTCATGCAACGACCCACATGATGAGTCCACTTGCATGGTCCACCAAAATTATTTACAAGTTCTTATTAGGAGCCGTATAAACATGATTCAAGATGTGGATCATAATTCCATGATGTCTCCTGAGGAATACTTTGCAGTCTTGACACGCAGCGGCAAGAGACCAATGGTGGTAGATCCAGCTAATATGGAGCCATTGAAAGTGCCTCCTGCATAAGCAACAAAGCAACAAATACCTGCAAAGACTCATGATCCTCTAGCCCCGCAATAAGACCCACCTATTTTGTCGAAGGATTTGCTTCCACCACAAGCAAAAGAGAGGTTGCAAGCTAAGGCTTCTACCTCCTAGCCGTAAGTGGAAATAAAGGAACAATCTAGAGAGACATTGCGGTATCCATCATTGACTAAATGGCAGTGAGTGGAGGCCACCCAACAATATAGAAGCAGATTTGAATCTGCTAGTGGAGGGAGAGAGCCGATTTCGATGGAGTACAACATCATCGAAGAACTCAAAAGGATACCAGCCAAGGTAAGTCTGTATGACACCTTGCAACTGCTTGGACAGGTGAATCTCTTACAGGAATACCTGAAGACCACACAAAGTAAGGGAAATGCTCCAACCTAGGTAGTTATGGCCCAAACTCTGACCTCTTCAGTCACCAAAAAAAATAGACCACCACCTTTTTATCTTTCATTGATAATGGAGGGACATGTGGTGCATAATTGCCTCATTGACTCAGGAGCAGCTACTACTGTCATGCCTAAGGCAGTATATGATGTCATAGGCATGGAATATACAAGGACTAGCATGGGAGTTTTGTAGCTAGATGGTACCTCAGTAAATATGGTGGGCGTAATTAAGGATGTTCCTATCTCCCTGCACGCCATGCCTCAGATTACTGTGATCCAGGAGATCATAGTAGTGGACCTAGAGCCATTTTTTGGTATGTGTCTCTCCTGAGAGTTCATGGCTAAACTCGAGGGGTACTTTTCTTTGGATTTTACTCATTTGGAGGTGATCCATAAAGGTAAAAAGGTGAAAATTTTCAATGAGAAGCCTTCCACATTTCATGTGGAGAGAATAGATGAAATTTACAGGTTAGCAAATTCGGTGCACATGATGTCTGAAGAATTTTGCGAGCTTGACTTAATGGAAGAAACTTTGGAAGAGCTCCGCCCAGAAAATGAATTTTCCATGGCCAATTTCAAAGCCATGATGGAAACTGACTTGGGGTGTTACTCCATTTTTAATCTTGAAAAGGCTAAAGAAAAGAATGATGAAAGTCAAGACCAGCTCTGGAAGTTCTATTTCGATGGAGCACGATGTAGAAATGGCACTAGAGCTGGGATTGTTCTAGTATTACCTTATAGGATTCAACGATCCTATTCATATCATTTGACCTGGAGCTGCACAAATAATGCAATAGAATATGAGGATTTATGCCTAGGCCTCAAGAAGGTTGAGAAACTTGGAGCGCGACAGTTGCAAATATTTGGTGACTCCAAGCTAATTGTCAATCAGGTGACCAATAAGTGTGTGTCCAAGCACCACTATCTCAAGAACTATCGCAACAAGGTCTGGGACATGTTCGAATCATTCTCTGCTCTTAGCATGCATTTTGTTCCACGAGAATAAAATAGACATGCTGACCTGCTGGCTTCCTTAGGAGAAAATTTTCACCAATTGAGCAGGTGGTGAGAAGGCAAAAAATAGTGAGAATGGTGTATAGGCCCTCTGTCCTAGACAAGGACACCTTTTGGCAAGTCTTCGATAGCGATGAGCAAATTGTTAAATTTTTGGTTCAAGAAGCTACCACCATCAAGGGAAGGACCTTGGAGCGTGAAGAAACTGAAGGCCTGATTCAGTTGCGGAATAACCACATTCCTAAAGGCCTCATTACTCTAGAAAGCTTGTTTGATCAGAATGATCGGTCCAAGAAGCATCAAATCGAGGTCGACAAGAAAGAATACATGGAGCTTCAGTTGGAGGCTGATAAGGTCATCAAAATTGGGACTGATTCTACTCCCACTGAATTACAAGAGATCAAAAAATTGTGTCAAGAGTTTTTTGACATCATGGCCTGGAGCTACGAGGATCTGAGGGGATATGATAAAGAGATCATTCAACACACTATCGAGCTGGAAGAAGGAGTCAAACCCTTCAAGCAGAAGCAAAGACCGATGAACCCAAAGATTGAAGCCCTCATGAAGGCCAAACTTACAAAGATGTTGTAGGCCAAGATTATATATCCGATTAAGCACTCGACTTGGGTTGCTAATTTGGTTTCGGTCCGTAAGAAAAATAGAGATATACGACTGTGTGTGGATTTTCAAAACTTGAACCGAGCATCCTTGAAGGATCACTACCCATTGCCTCACATTGATCATATCCTTCATGTTGTTGCTGGGGCTTAGCACTTTTCATTGCTAGATGGATTCTCTGGATACAATCAAATTTGGGTCAAGGATGAGGATCAGCACAAAATCGTGTTCACAACCAAGTGGGGTACCTTTGCCTATCAGTGCATGCCCTTCGGATTGTCCAATGTTGGGGCTATGTTTCAAAGGGCCATGGACATCGAATTTGGGGAGATTTTAAATAATATCATTGTCATCTATCTCGATGATATGACTATCTTTTTGTACAAATGAGAAGAACACTATTCTCATTTGAGGCAGATATTTGAGAAATGTTGGGAGTTTGGCATTTCCATCAACCCAAAGAAGTCCATTTTTGCAGTAAATGAAGGTAAGCTCTTGGGACATGTCATCTCAGAGAACGGTTTGGCCATTGATCCATCGAGAGCTAAAGCTTTGAAGAAACTATCGCTCCCTTCCAATAAGAAAGAGTTACAATATTTCTTCGGGCAAATCAAAATTTTCAAAAAAATTATTTATGACTTTGCTCGAGTAGTCAAGCCCATGACTGAGCTATTAAAGAAATATGTGGAGTTCAAGTGGGAAACTCAGAGGAAAGACACATTTTAGGAGATTAAATATAGAATTGCACAAGCCCCTGTGTTGATCAATCCGGATTATTCTAAGGACTTCATTCTGTACGTAGTTGGAGAGGACGAAAGCTATGTTGTAGTGCTTACACAAAAAGGAGATGATGGGGATGAAAGACCCATTGCTTTCCTTAGCCAGGTTATCTTACCCCATGAGGAGAGATACAATTTCATTGAGAAGTAGGTCTATGCTATCATGAAGTCTCTCAAAAAGTTTAGGCACTTTGTATCTCAGAGCAAGACGATCGTCTATGTCATCCACCCCGATGTAAGGAACTTCATCATTCAGGGCGAGATGGGTGATAAGCGTGTTGGTTGGATCACCAAAATTCAAGAGTTCTATGTTGAGACCCATCCAACCAAGTTGGTGTGGGGTAATGCCTTATGCCGGCAATTAGCAAAAACTACGGCCTCTGAGATAGTTGATCATCAAGTGAACGACCCTGCTAAAGAAATGAATCTAGTGAACATCTTTGCACAAGGCCAAGATTGGGCAGACGACTTGGTCAAGTATTTTTCAATGGGTAGATGTCCCCCACAATTAAATTATTCACAACGGAGAAGGTTTCACCTACAATATCTTAGGTATGTATTATTTCCCGAGGGATTGTTCTTCAAAAACATTGATGGAGTTCTCCTAAGATGCGTTAAGGAACCCGAGAAAGCTAGATTCCTGGAAGAGTTTCATTCTGGCATGTCGGGAGGACATTACGCTGGTAGGCCTATGACATTAAATATTATTTGGGCTGGTTACTATTGGCCAAATTTGTTCTCGGATACTTTCAAGATTGCTCAAGCTTGCGACAAATGCCAAAGGTATATGGGACGAATCAAAAATGCACCATTGCCCCTACATCCAATTCAAGTAGAAGCACCTTTTTAGCAGTGGGGGCTGGACTTTATTGGGATAATTGATCCAAAATCTTTATCCAGACACAAGTACACCTTGATGGCTACTAATTATTTTACAAGATGGTCTGAGGCCATTCCAACCAAGGTTGCAAATTAGGATGTGGTAATCACTTTCATTGAAGGATTGATCATGCATTTTTGCATTCCTGACGCCATTATCACAGAAAATGGAACTCCATTCATTGGAGCCAATCTAGGAGAATTTGCAAATAAGTACGGTATTTTTTTGAAGACATCCTCTAATTATTACCCCCAGGGGAATGGCTTGGCGGAATCTACAAACAAGAACTTGCTATGGATTTTAAAGAGATCCTTGGGGGATAATAAGAGATCTTGGCACCTTTTGCTAAATCAGGCCTTATGGGCAGATAGAATTTTGATCAAGAAGTCTATCAAGACTTCACCATACGTGCTGGTATACAAGAAAGAGGTAATATTACCTATTAATTTAGAATTTCCTACCTTGCAGCAATTGAAGGAATTCCCAGACGATGAAGAAAATATGGATCCTATGAACATATGATTGGATTAGTTGTTGTAGTTGGAAAGCATTCACAAGCGGTTTCAAAATGGTTTCACAAAGGTTCTACTGACCACACATTCAAATTTGGTGATTTAGTCTTAAAGTGGAACGAAAACAAGACCAAGCCAGGGATGCACAAGAAATTTGATGCTCTATGGGAGGGTCCATTCCGGATTGCCAGTACAAGTGCAGCAAATTCATTTTATCTTGAGGACTTGGAAGGTAATTCACTTCCTATTTCAGTAAACGAATTTCATTTGAAAGCCTACATTTCATGATGTGAAAACACAGTGTTACCTTGTACAAAAACAAAAAAAAATTTGTCAACTTCGGCTCCTTTTGCACACGAGCCCGTAGGTATGTCTATTTCTCTCTTTTTCTTTTCCTTCCCAGCAGGTAGTGGCTTTCATCTACTTCTTTCTTCCACTTTCTTATTTTCATTCCCTTCCTCTCCCACTCCTTCTTCCACTATACATAATCAAGCCACTACTATTGTTTCTACTCCCATCTCTAATGTTCTTGTTTCTTCACTTCCCATTTCTTCTTTTGAGCACTTCTCCATAGTTCCTACCACTTTCTCCATCCCATATAATTCCATTTCATTATCTATTTTCATGGAATCCTAGCAGTTGGTAGCACAGTAGCACCTTCTTCAGTTGTTGTATCTATCGCTTCCACTCCTCCATCTTCCACCATTCCATCATTCACCATTCCCATTCCACAACCTACACATCTATCAGTCATCACCCCATTCATTCCCATTTTTGCAACCCAGGTGGTTCTCACCATTGCCATGGAGACCCTTTCACAGCACCTGGTGATTACCCAGCTCAACCGAGCTAGGCAAAATGTAGTAGTTAAAGGAAGAAGGGAAGTTCTGCTATTCTACAATTTTTTGTTGAAAGTCTTGTTTTAAGTGTCGAGCGCCAGCAAGAGCTTGTTGCAGCAGCCCACAGAAATGTTCAACATCAACCAGCACTCACTTCTTCTGCTCCTCCAGCTTCTTGACTCTGTTGCCCAATGAATAAAGGCTTGGGGTTCGTGCATACAATAGAACTGTATACCTCGAGAGCCGCCAAGAATGTTGGCATTTTTGCCATATTTTTTTGTTGTTGTTCATGCAAAATAATGCACAAATTGTAAAGATACTCACACCTTTGTTTGTCCTTCCAAGCACCTCAAAAGGGATAATGTGTAAAAAGAAAAAATCTCTACAAGTTTTGTGCTAAAGCAAAGTAAGTGAATAATATCATTGAATTGTGACATGTCGCATTTTCACGACCTGTTGCAGTTTTGTGGCATCCGATGCAAAAAAAATCTAAGCACAGAAAATGTCACGAAATCGCGACATGTCGCATTTTCGTGACCTGTTGCGGTTTCGCGCTAGAAAGCAACAAAAGGGAGCAGTAAAGGCAAAGTTGTCGCGACATCGCGACATGTCACATTTTCGTGGTAGACAGTGGCAAGAAAGCAAAGTGATAGGTGACATGTCACATTTTTGTGCAATACAGCAGCAAAGGGAAGCGCCAAGGATGGACTGTCATGATATTATGACCTATCACATTTTCACGGTAGGAAAGCGAGGAATGAGCAAGATGATACGAAATGTCATGATTTCGCAACACGTCGAATTTTTGCAACGGAGGCAGCAACAAAGGAGAAGACAAAAAATTGTCATGATTTTATGACATGTCACATTTTCACGACTTGTCATGTTTTCGCGGGGAGAAAACAGAAAAGTCCAAGGCGGGAGAAAATTGTCACGATTTTGCGACATGTCACGATTTCGTGACTTGTCGCATTTTCATGGGGAGAAAGCAAAAAAGTACAAGAAGATAGAAAAATGTCATGATTTCATGACATGTCACGATTTTGTGACTTGTCACGTTTTCGCGGGGAGAAAGCAGAAAAGTACAAGGCACGAAAAAATTGTCGCGATTTTACGACATGTCGCGATTTCGTGACTTGTCATGTTTTCATGGGGAGAAAGCGGAAAGGACAACGCCAAGTATGGAATGTCATGATTTCGTGACCTGTCACATTTTTGTGACTTAGAGCAGTGAAGGAACAAAATGAATGAGGATGTCAGATTTCGTGACACGTCATGTTTTCATGACTAAAGGCGACGGAAGAGCCAAGCGAGTGGAGGATGTCACGATTTTGTGACACGTCACATTTTTGTGATTGGTAGCAATAGGAGAAAGCAGCGAGGGAAAAATTTCATGATTTCACGACATGTCACATTTTCATGACAGAAGTGACAACAAAGGCCCAATAAAGTTATGTCTGCATTTTTCTTCATATTGCATAGGAGAACGTAAGGAGAAGATGAGGATCGAACGAAGTAATGTTTTAAAAGCTCTCCAATTGTTTTTGAGATCAAGGTCAAAGAGGCTCCAAAATTAAATGTTTCGCTATTTACTTATGTGCGTAATATGGGAGAACGTGTTAAATCATGCAGTTTTCAAAGCCACCAAAATTAAATATGCCTTCGGTATTAAAATATCTTGTTCATGATCTCCTAACACTTCAAGCATGCCCCGAGAACAATCATTTAATGAAGAAATCTGGTCCCTTGTTTTCGTTTGATTTTCAAACTTGATCCATAAAAGCAGGGAATGTGATTTCTTCGAGGTAGATTTAGGGGGATTGTTTCTCTTTTCAAGTGCATATTTTTTGGATCTCCTCTTCAAAATATATTTTATGTTTTAAATGCTGCGATGTGAAAGGGAGAGGGAAGACCTCTATAAATACTAATGTACATCTCAAGAAAAGGGAGGACCTTTTTGCAAAAATTGAAGCAAAAATCCTAAATGCATTTTTCTCTGTTCTTAGAGTCTTTTGAGTTGGTGTTCCAAACTAATGTTCATGTGATGCTTTCTGTGTAATTCACTTTTTCTTAGTCAAGTGCTAAATATAAGTTGAATTCTGCTATTTTGAATTTGGCTATGTTTTCATTTGAACATTTGACGTATAATTGAAGGCAAACTTATGGTCAATGTTTGATCCAATTTCTGTATGTGCATTCTAAGAATCAGTTGCTGCTTATCTTCGAGATTTAGTTTGAGGTTATTTGCTATATGAGGTTGTTATCCCTATCAACTATTGGCTTCAGCCATATTTCCATCTCTTTCTGTTATTTCTAACCCTAAACCTTGAAATTAGTTTAGATTAGTTTGGGAGCTAGCCCTCTCTGGAGATTGGCCAGGGAGACTTCTCTTTCTCTCGGCCTTTCAATTTTGGTCGGGTCTAGGGCGCATTTTATATGACTAGGCGGATTCATGACCAACAGGTAGATACCATAAGAATATCCTTTATGTTGTTCTTAGGACCACTGACTATCTTACACACATCTCTTAGCTCTTAAAATTCCAATAAGGACATACACACACATTAATATTTTCTCTTTGCTTCCTTCATTCTTCTATCTTCTTATCATCTAACACATGCACACACACATACATTATTGCTATGTTTCACTTTTCTCACTCATCTCTTGCACACACCACACCCCTATTAGGTATTACTCATTATAGAAAATCAATCAAATATTTCACCCCATATAGGATAGCTTTATGGTCATAAATGAGGGGCAACCTCAATTCAACCATTTGTGTGTATACATCCTAGCGGGTATCCTCTTCATCTTCGGACATAAACAAGAACTACACCCATAGCGAGTATTGCTCCAATATTGGCTATTTTTTATGAGCATAACACCTTTACATGATAGCTTCATGACCATGACTGAGAGGAAGCCTTCATTCAATCATTTATGAGCATACATCCCTACAGGGTTCCACTCTACTATTTCCTTTTCATTTGGTCTATGTTCATTTGATCACACTAATATTTTGTGGTCTATGTTGATTCAAACGTCATATTCAAAGCACCTTTTTCTTTTGTGGCTTTCTCCACATTTTTCTTCTTCTTCTTATTATTATTATTTTCTTCTTTTATTTTCTCCTTGCTGAGTTCGTACCCTATCCATATGGGGCATGAATTCACTCTACACTAAATTCATAGTTCATTTTTAGGGAGCATGATTTTGGCTAGAGCCATGATTTTTTTTTTGCTCTTCTTTCTTCCATCATATTTTTATTTCATCTTCTAATCCATCCATGCATTTCATAGCTTCATACCATCATGAATTGCATTATTTTAGTCCATTCATGCATCCAATGTTACATTATTTTCACTCGTTCATGCATAATCAAACGTAAAAGCATATAAAAATCAAACATATATAAATAAACACACACACACACACACACACATATATATATAACACAACATGATATTACTTGAGAAAGAGAGAGTACACATGTCAATACATTTGGTGTCTAAGCCTAACACACTTGACCCTCCCTAGGGATGAATGCCATAATCAAAATTGGCATGTCATCCCAATCCTAGCCCTATCTCTATGAGGTTATATTCTTTGCTCCACATGCTAGAGGTAGTCTTGGTGGGGGTATGTTCACATACTACATAATAGTTTATGATATCGATTATGATTGACCCTATGTATGAAGGGAGGATGATAGAGTCACCCTCTACTTTTCTATAACTACTTGAAATTATAGGGTCTAGTAGAAGGTCTCCATTTTTATGGTTGCCTCTAGCCTCTCCCCTACCCTTTGTAGCTCTACATGTAGTAGATGGATACACTTTCCTTGTTGGTTGCTAAGGATGACAACCATCCCCTTAGCCCAAACCTATTGTTACTCCTAATCTAAATGGATTATATCCCCCCTAAGGTAGTCCACCTCAACCCTAATTACATATTACTTTGTGAGTATTATGGTCTAGGCACTCTGTAACCTCTATCCTATTGGACCTATCCTTTGAAAGTAGGTCCATATCCCTCTGCATGGATGCTATTTGAGCCTGTAGTGCCTTCATATTATTCATTAGGTCTCCTTGACCTATGGTCTTTCTCAGTCCTACTAATTCTGATGTGGAGGCCTCTCCAATCATCCTACTTAGCCCAACTCTAGCCATCATGGGAGAATCTCCTACTGTTCCTCCCTCCCCTTTCCCAAAGGTGATGGTGGTTATTACCACCATATTTACCAATACCTATGCTTGTGTTATCCATGGGGTATATTGGCCCTACTACCACTACTTTTTGGTGCATTAGATTACCTCTCAAAGTGCTAGCTACACCCACCAACCCATAACCTAATTCCTCTACACTAGAACTAGTGGGGAGATCCTTAGGAGCATAATGATCTTGTATCATATCATGTACCCAAGGGCCACCCCAATATTGTACACTCATAGGTCCACATATAGTGGATCATTTAGGTCCTCCTCTATTCATCTCCCCACATTAGGGTACCCTATAAATATTTATGGGTCCCTTCACACCTACCCATACTAGTAGTCTCCTAGGTTTGGTATTTCCTAAAAGATACTGAACTATCATTGGACTCGATCGTATCAAAAGAGCTCCAAATCCTCCTTATTTATAGATATCCACCTAACGCTTGTTAGATCCTCTACATACTTTGTCTATCCAAGGTATTTATGTCATAATTATCATATGATGATGTGGTCCTGTAGCTTGTCTCACCCATCTCCCTAGTGGCAGGATCCTGACATACATCCTCTGAACCTGCTCAAAGTTTTTGGACCACCCATATGTTATTGGCTTCTATGGGTTGGGTAGTGGTATTGGTAGTGCATATAGTCTCATAACTTCTATGTGCTCCTAGCACCACACCTAGAGCAAGGTCATACAAAATAGCCCTATATGTCATTTGTACATGACATTGTACAATGTCTTGTATAGAAGGGCTAACATATATGGGCCCCATGAAAACTGCACCTATTGGTTATGCATGTCTACCACTACTCTCGCTAGTGCCCATGGAAGGTATCACCTACTAGTATGGCACACCAAGAATCCTACAAAAACCTCATAAAGCATAATCATCAAAGCATCAATCCCATGGAATCCTACCAACTCATTGATATGGATCGTACGCTATTGGATCTTGTGGGCCAAGTTCCCTGACAATCTCTGAAGCATGGTATGCTTTCATTGTGCCCTATAAAATACCCTTCCATTTATGGAGATATGAAGGATGCACCACACATCCTCAAGTGTGACCATCATCTCCCCCATTAGTAATCAAAATATAGACAACTATGGGTACAACCTCTCTACCAATACCATCAATAGCACTTTTTCTTCCTTCAACCAGGGCATCTCTACTAGATGTAGTAGCCCCATCACCCCTAGAGTGTCCCTCTCTACTAGTGTGAGCCCCCTTAACTCCTCCAAGGATCTTGATTGCCACTCTTGGATCTCTAGTACATCATTCTACAACCAAAAATATAACACAATTTAATTAGTTCAACATAATCAATGCAAGTAAAAGCAAACATTAATTTAACAACATCTATGCACACTTGTCTTCTCTATCCTTTTCTCTTCTTCTAGATTTCTTTGCCTATTTTATCTTTTTTTTTGGTTTTATCTCTAATAAAATCATGCCCCATTCTCTTTAGGCATGATTTCATCCTCTCTCTTCTTCTACTGAATTTGCACCCCATGCTTTCCAGGTGCAAATTCAGTTGCCACCATGAACCAACCAAATTTGTGGTTGACCCCCCAATTTGCATCAGGTCACGAATAACAATTTTCTCAAAAAAGACAATAAATGCTTAAAAGAACTTAACACCATAATATAACCTAGTCTATAGGAAGGAATTTAGTCTTTATCCATGCTCACTCTGCTATTGCATCAACCTTACCCCTTGTAATGGTTGAATAGTGTGTTGGAAATGTCATTTGTCTTTTTCTCCAAATCTCTTCTTTTTCTTGCATGATGAAAATGATTTTTTTTCACCCTCACCTCTTCTTATACCCTTCTTTTTCTCTCATGTTTGTGTTTTTTCCTTGTTTCTCTCTTTACTTCTACACCTACCTTTTTCAAGTTTCCATAGAAATTTTGCATTCCTTCCAAAACTTGAGGGGGCACCTTAGCCTAAGAGGCATTAAAGTCCCTAATATTTTGTTTTGCATGACAAATTTCAAAGTTTTTGGTATGACATTAAGTTTGCATCACCCCTTTCTTATAAACTAGCCACCCCTTTTTGTATTCATTGTTATTAACCCATAGGTATCTACATCTTTCTTTGACACATTTATTAGGCCATAAATGCATCAAAGAGGGGGCAAAATGTAGACATGAAAAATTGAACCACCTAAGTAAGTCATTTTTCCTAAAACCCTTGAGAAGTCCCTTAAAGTTGTCAAAGTACAAGTTTGGGCTTCTTTTCCCCTCCTTTTTTCCTAATTTTGTCAAAATCATGGTAACCTAGTATGGGGCATGAATTCAACAAGTTAGAGTTTTCTCTTAGAAAACCCAAATTTTGAGCCAACCTTTAGGACATCATCCCTCCCCTAGGTTTACCTTTTCATTTTCCCATCCTTTTACCCTCTAAACCTCTTATAAATAGAGGGTTTACCCTAGAGTTTTGGCTAAGAGGCTTTTTATGAATTCTTCTAGCAAGATCAACTATCTTCTGGTGTTCTACTACTCTACCTTTGATTTGTTGTTCTTGGTGGACAATTGTTGGAGCCTTGAGGTGGAGTCTACCATTTTGTGGAGGTATTCATACTTTTCACTATTCTTTTGTTACCACTAGGTTTATTCTTGTATTTTAATATTCCTAGATCATTAATTGTGTATTTTATATCTTATTTTGCATTAATAGATAATTCTTGCACTTCTACTATAAATTCATGCCCTATCCATGTAGGGCATAATTTTGGTAGATAGAAATTTGTGGTCGCCCCTTACGAAGCATAATTTTAGATCTATTAGGTTTGGGGGTAAATTTTCACTCCCAAACCATCATTCTTTGTTTGCATGCTTAATTTGGATCATAATATCATTGTTTACACTTTGCTTTTTTCACTATTTCATCTTATTGCATCTTGTCTTATTCATTTCCCAAATGGTCAACAATTGCTTTTGTTTTTGAGTAGTCAGCTAAAAGGACCAAGGGAGCTTGACTATTGTACCTCCAATCTTAGTCACACAATGCTGATCAATTTTTCTAGGGTTTTGTGAAGTTATTTTGTATGTTGTGAAGCTATTGGATATATTTGGATGCAAGTTAAAATCTAGGGACAACCATCATGTCAAGTAAGTTCTCTAAATAAACTTCTTAGGTTGTTTGCTATTTGCTTTCTATCCATTTCTATTACAAATATAGATCATAAATAAAAGAAAAAATATTGGTTTCATTCCTAGGCATTTGAAATAGAAAAGGTATATAGTTTACATTCTAGGGTTAACTTTGTTTGTGCATCATTTTTAACCCTTGCTAAAAAGGAAAATTCTATTTTATTGCAAGTTAGGGTTTAGTTATCATTGAAAATAAAAAATCATCCTAGGGTTAGCTTCTTGTATTCTTGTATCATTGTTTGCATTACATTATTATTTCATTATTCATAGCTTAGATCTTAGAAAAGCCAAACATAGGTTCTTTCTCAATACACACAAAAAAATTCCATCCTTGGACTTAGAGTGAGTCCTTAAACCATTTCTAGTAAACCCTTAGATTCCCCAGGCCCCTGAGTGTAGAGAATATAACACACCCATTATCACCTTGGATCCTAGTGGATTCAACCAAGAATCTATGCGATAAGGAATATTTTCTCCTCTACACTTGCTAATATGAATATCTTAAGATCAACCAAAAAATTTTAGAGCATACTATTGAATTGGGACCTGATGCTAAATTATTCAAGAAAAAATAGTGTGATGAATCCAAAAATAGAGGCAGTAATGAAGAAATAATTGTTGAAGATCCTATAGGATAAGATAATATTTTTTATCAAGAACTCAACTTGGGTTTCCAATTTGGTTCTTATATGCAAGAAAAATAGTGATATAAGGTTGTGTTAACTTTAGAAACTTGAATCATAACTCTTTAAAAGATCATTATCTATTACCCACCATTGATCAATTTTTGTAGAAGGTAGTTGGATCATAGTTATTGTATCATCTTGATGGATTCTCCAAATACAAGTAGGTATAGGTTAACTACAAGTAGATCTAGGTTAAATACAAATTTCAACATAAAACAAGTTTCACCACCAAGTGGGGAACCTTTGCATATCAATGAATTTCATTTGGTCTATTACACATAAGGAAAAATTTCCATAGAAACATGGACATAAATTTTTCTAGGCTTGTAGGTGAGACCATTATTATATACCTTGATGATTTAATGGTACTTTTCAAATATATAAGTAAGCACATTGACCATATCAATTTATTATTCAAGAGGTGTAGGGAATTTTGTCTCTCTTAACCCTAATAAGTTTATTTTTATGGTCTGAGAAGGTAAATTATTATCTTGTGCATGTAAAAAGAAGGTTTTTCCATAGAACTTGGTTGGATAAGATCCATACAAGATCTCCCATTTCTCACATCATCCAAAGGTATCAAGTCATTCATATGAAAAACCTAACTTGTTGCTCAATTTATTACAAAACTTTCCTAAATGGTTAGCCCTATAACCATAAAGTTAAAAAAGAACACCTTCCTAGAGTGAACTGATAAAGGAAATAAAACATTTCAATATGTTTAAGATAACATCACTAAAGTTTCAGTATTGATAAACCCAAATTTCTCTAAATATTTACTTGTATATATTTTTTATCAATGAAAGCATTGTAGTTGTCCAAACCTAAAATAATGATGAAGACAAGGAACATGCCATCTTGTTCATGAGCTAGGCCTTAACAACCATGAAGAAAAATATACCCTTATTGACAAGTAAGTGTTTTTCATCATGAAGTCTCTCAAGAAGTTCAAGAAATATCTATAAATAGTATGACTATTATCTTTGTAGTACATACACATATCTAATCCATGGTATTACATGGTGAGTTAGGAGAAAAGAGGGCCAATTGGATCAATAAAATTCAAGAATTTGACATTGAGATCAAATTGATTAAGCAATAACATGATGAAGGATGATATTTCTCTACATCCACAATAGACCACAAGGTCATGGACTTTCGATACTATTGGCCTACCAATTTTTCCAATTGCTACCAGTGGGTCAAAGATTGTAATTCTTATTGTATCTTCAAGGAATGAAAAAGAAGAGCTCTAATACCCCTAAATATTATCATTATGGTTGAACCTTTTCAACAATAGGGATTGGACTTCAAAATAAAAATAAACCCATTATAAAGTGTAGGATATTGACGTATTCTCACCACTATAGATTATTTCACCAAATAACCAAAGCAACTAATCAAGAAATAATGGTATAATTACTAGAAAATGTGATTATTATATTTAGAGCACTATCCAACATAGTCACAAATAATACCTATAGCCACCAAATTTGGACACACTTCCAAATTATTAATGTTATTAAGACATCCTAATTATCCTAATAACGTGTAAATCACCCTAAAAAACCCTTGCCTCGATATCCATGCCAAAAGAAATAAAAAAATAACTTAATTGCACTCTTTCCGATAAAATCGGATGATCCTGATGAAATCGGATGTATCCGATAAAATCGGATGCATCCGATTTTGTCCAAATCACACGTGCACCTAATTTAGGTGCCCAGTTGGATTTTGAACCTAATCTGGGCATCACCAGATTCTCGATGAAATTGGATGATCCGATAAAATTGGATACAATCGATTTCATCCAAATCAAGCCAAAAACCTAATTTGGCCTAACAACCTAGTCTAATTTCACCACTCACCTGATTCCTCGAACTGAAGCAACCATTTAACCCCTCAGATTCATAGTAATCAGTCTGGTTGATGATATTTGCAAGAAGAGCTTAGAGAAAAGGAGTTTTGGAGCTTTTTTGTAGGTTACAGTGGAGAACATCATTGTTAGATCATCATCCAAGGAGCATACAACCATGGCATCACTCTCAGTATACTTAGATCTTGTTTTTATTTGATTTATACTTAATTTTTCTATCATTTGTACAAAATTGGCTACATCCAAATTCGTCCCTATTATATCCGATCTGATATCCTATCTTGCAGAACTAGCCGTTGGATAAATCCGACTGCGTACGATTTCATACATTGCGTACGATTTCATGCACAACATATGATTTCATACTTGTGTCCCTCTGGGGGTAAAATTTCAAGTATCATATTGTTAATTTTATTTTATTTCCATTATATCATCCTTTATTTCTGCAATATTGCATTATAATTCTCTGTTATTGCTAGATCTATTACTTTATTATCACATGTTGCATATTAAAATAATCAATCTTCCATTTTCTCTATGGTTGGCTAAAAGAACCGAGGGGATTTGACTGTCATAGACCATGATATACTATGGCCTATGTAGATCCCCCTTCCCTAATTTCAAAATCTAGTGTTTTGCTGTGCAATTGTAGGTTTCAGATGAATTCGTATGCATCCAATTTTATCTGATAAAATCGTACGTCCGATTTCATCCTGTCTGCATCCGATTTCATATTGCATAGCTGATTTCATCAAAAATTAGACATCCGAGTTAGGTAAGTGCTCAAAATTCATTCTTTCATACTTAGATTTACATTCTCTATTCTGTAGGCATCTGTATTAAATCATAAAATAGAAAAACTCCCAAAAACATAGACTTTATTACATTTTTCACAAAACACAAAAATACAAAAAGAGAACATGTTAGCATAGATAAAACCTTTGCATCTTAGTTAAACTTTATAACACTTTTCTAGATAGATCTGTATGCCTTGTCTTCATTTGAAATTGAATTGCATATAGCTAGGTAGAAATTGCATTTTGGCCAAACCCTAGGTGTATGCTTTCAAAACAAAGAACACATCAAACTACTACCTCACCTAGGCATGGAAACCACCATAGCAAGTGTTTCCTGGTGAACCCCACCCCATTCATCGACAAACACCAAAGAGAGTGCAATAGAAGCACTTCTCATCCGAGTTGTAGATCCTTCATTTTCCCTCCCCTTTCAGGCATGGATCCATTAGCCTGGGAGAAAGGGGTGCAAAAATTTTGGGCCTACATTCTTTGGTGAACCCGACGTGAACTACACAATTAGTATTAAATTTCATTTTCTTTACAAAAACAAAAAAAAAAAATAAAAATCTCATTAAATGGTAGAAAATAGACTTAATGAATCCTTCTTCATAGATCTTAGGAGAACACTTATTGAACAAGAGGTTAATATTTCCTATGAACGTGATGGAACAGAATGCCAAGTAGATTTGTGGAAACACTTTGGCATCATTGAAAACAAATCCCAAGAAATTAGAGAAATTAGGAGAATTGATGTTGCTAGAGCCTTAGGACCTAGCTTCTATTCTCCTTACTTTGAAATCAAAAGAGGGTGTGAGCGTTGGCTTGCAAACAAATGAGCTAGTGTCCACACAAACATTTATCCTTGGGATAATTACTTGGAAGAAGCCTTAAACATCCATAGATTCTTAGCATACTTAGAAAATAATGAAGTGACCCTAGAACAAAGAAAAATATTTCAAAAAGCACCTAGGGCAATCTTATTTTGAGAGTATTGTTACGAGTTACAAGTCCAACCTGTTAACTCAGAGACTAAGGAATTTACATTTGTTCATTTCATTCAACTCTTAATAGATGATTTCTCTTTTGAGGAAGAACACTACATGAGCCCAGAATATTTAGAGCCTATCAATGACATCCATAGGCTCTTTGGAGAAGATTGAAACCATTTAATGTCATTTTCAAAAATCTTGTAAATATTTGGGTTAAAGCATAGTAAATTGTTTGCTTAAAACAAAAAAACAACAACAAAAAAAAATATTTTAGCATCGCTAGGAAAGATGCCTAAACATTTAAGAAGTGGTAAACAAGTGGCAACTGGCTCTGAAGATGAGCTAGATATTGACCCTAATGTAGAAGCTGAAATAGAAGAAGTTTTAGAAGAACAAGAACATCAAATAGGACAAAGTGAAGAAGATGAAACCATTAATGATGTGGACCCAAAACTAGGACCTCGAGGAAGTGTTCATTTTCAATCCATGCAACATTTATGTGATTTCTTAAATCAAAATCGAACAACCATCACTAATGTGTTGGAAATAGAAGATCAACTTGCAAAGGGTGATTTTTCGATGGAGGTAGCCTTAGAAGCAACCTTTCGACTTCACCCACAACCTAAAACATATATGAACACTTCATTACAACATGCCACTAACAATGATCTCTCTTTAGATAATACTAAAAATATGCCTCCTCTAGAAGATAATTCTCAAGAACAGGTACTTGAACCACCACAACAACAACCTATTGGTGCAACTACTACAACTACTTCCAATCAAAAGCAACCATCTTCTTCTAATAACCCTACTTTGCTTTCTCAATATTTTCAACATGTATTTGCTCTAAATTCTTCTTCCCAAAAAAATAAAAATACACAAGTTCCAAGTTCTCCTCGACCAAATGTTCAACAAAACACAATTCCTTATAAACTTCAATATCCTCCTCATACTTCGAACCCTATGCATAATAGTATTCCCATCACAACTCCTTATATGGCAATGCAACAAACTTATTATCCACCACATGGCAACATAATAAACCAAAATAAAAACAATGAGCCACCACATCATCTTGAAGCTATAGTGAAGCAATTAGCTTCACGCTTAGATCAAATTGACCCATATCATCCTACGTATAGCTATAAAGAGATGTGCAATCAACCATTAGATCCTATGGTCACTGCTAGGCCATACCCTAAATGGTTCCCTATGCCTATTCTTCTGATCTATAAGGGAACAGAAGATCCCATAGAACATCTTCGCATGTTTAGGATAACATGTCATGACATCGCTTATGATGATATGCTATTGCTAAAAATATTCCCAAAAAGTTTAGGAGGAATGGCATTGGAGTGGTATTATCAGTTGCAAACACATTCCTTAAGAAATTTTGAAGAAACCGTAGAAATGTTTGTACATCAATTTGGTGCTTACATAGAAAGGCATGTTACAATAAAGGACTTATACAACCTTAAACAAGGAAAAGAAGAAAGTTTTGGAGAATTCTTAGCTCGATGGAGGAAAATTTTGGGAAAATTACATTTTGCTTTACCTCCAAGAGAAATGCTAGATATCTTTATTGGAAATTTGCAAGAACAATTGTCTTATGAGTTAGCTACGACTACCGTGACCTCCTTTGACCAAGCTATAGATTTAGCAAGAAGGGTAGAGGAAGCCCTAATCAGGAGGGGACAATTTAAAAATAAATATGAAGATAAGTCATCTAAAAATCAATACAAAAATAAACATGTGGTAGGAGATGGGGTCACGGATAGTAGACCCCCTCAAAATGTTAATACCATAGATACTACAAAAATTTTTGTGTTGAAAGCACCCCAAAAACCTCCATTACAAAATTTTACAAGATTGAATCAACCCTTGACAATGGTCTTACCACAACTAGTAGAAAGAGGTCTAATAAAATTGCTAGAGATACGACAACCTGACCCCTCTCAACCTTGGTATAGACCCGACCAACATTGTGACTACCACCAAGTTGATGGACATCCAACAAATACTTGTAGAAAATTAAAACATGTAGTGCAAGACTTAATTGATGAAGGAAAATTGGAAGTGGAAAGCCCTCCACCTAATAAAAATCTTCAAACAAATACACAACCACAATAGGCACAAAATGTAAACCAAAATCTAGATATTTTTCAAAACCCATTGCCAAATCATGGCAAGGAAGTTGTAAATCAGCTAGACTATAAAAATACACCTCATCCAACAAGATATGTGGGAAAAATTGATAATTATTTACCATCTCAACCTCCACAAAATATTTTTGTGCCTACTCAATCCAATATGACAATTAAGCAACTCCAAGGAAGAAAACCACAATTGTCATCTTTGGATGAAATAGAAAGTGAATCAGAATCTGAAATAGATATTAGCTCACAACATGCTAATAGTTCAGAAGATGAGTCAGGGCCAATCTTACCCATTATTGATTCACTAACTCTAGAAGAACCATTTACAAGAATAATGACCACTCATCCTTCATCACAACAAATTCTTCCTATCGAACAAGGTTCAACTACAAGACCACAAGTTGTTCGATCAAACAACATTGTAGGTACAATTGGAGCTGTTACTCGATAACAAGCCCAAACACAAAATTCTCAACCTCAAACTCAAACAAATGATGTTGATCAATCACCTATTGTTCTAAAATTACCTCATAAGGAAAATAACATAATTAGATCCCAACAAAAGACTCCATTTGATATCAATGAACAACTAGCTAATACAACAACTAGGATTTCCCTTTTAGACCTTCTTAGAACTTCAACCATCCATAGAGAAGAATTAATGAACACTTTAAGCCAAATGATGGTACCTCAGGATATAGAGCCAACTGTTGTAGTCAATGTTGTAGTCTCTCATGAAATAGACTACATTGATTTCCATGATAAAGACATTCCTCCCCAAAGTATGTATAGAGATAATCCTCTTTATATAACAACTTTAATTGGGGATGTTTGTGTTAAAAGAGTGTTAATTGATAATGGTTCATCCCTAAACATATGCACTTATGACTTCTTCAAAATATTTGGATTTAGGAAAGAAGATTTAAGATAAACTGAAATGATCATTAAAGCCTTTAATGATGAAACACAAGAGGCTTGTGGTGTAATATCTATTCCACTACAAGTTGGTCCCAGGATTCTAGACACATCCATATTTGTTGTACCCTACCCAACATCTTACAACATCCTTTTGGGATATCCTTGGATCAATGCCATGAGGGCAGTCCCCTCTACTTTGCATCAATGTGTTAAATTTGAATTTAAGAATTAGTTGGTCACTATTCATGGTGATCCTAGGCCATTTGAAATATGTGCAATAGCGGAACCTATTAACGTTCCCTTTTGTCCTGCTCTCTCATCATTAGAACCTAAATCTTCTAAGACCTCTTTACCCAAATCAGAACCATCACCTCCCTTCTGAATCATCAAAACCTTCTAATGGGGATAATCCCTCTACATCATATCCTTTGATAGATGAAGTTTTACAAGATTTATCCACTGTATTGGAGCCCACAAAATAGGATGATTATAATGTACAAGATTCTCTTATTTTATCTCAATTACCACCATCTCCATGTATAGTTGGGTTACCATAAAAACAAAGAAGCATCTATCATGTTGGAAGTTGTACTTTCATTGTTGTTGGATGTGCTCTTGATAAAATTAATATTAGGTGAATGAGCTTTACATATGATGAGGATGGTTTCGCTCGATGCTTCTTTTCTAATAAATATATAAAATCTAAACAAATGATGTGTGATATGGGATACAAAGGTAAAGGTTTAGGTCCCCTAGAAAATGGGATACGTGAACCTTTTGAGGTAGAGGAATGGCCTGCCCGATGTGGCGTAGGCTATATCCCCACAAAAACTCAACCTTTTCCCTTTGATGAAGATGATCATCTTATCACATATGGGGAATATTTAGAAAAGCAAGAACAACTAAAGAAATGTAAGAGAGCTCATGAGTTCTCTTGCAACATGTTATCAGTGGTACACCCAAAAATAATAGCTAATTCAGATGAATGTGTAGAAGGAGATATCTTTTATGACATTTCTCATGAAGAAATTATGAGAAATAGGTTCTTCTTTGATGGGTCTATCCCATGTATAGCCCACATTCAGACAACTACACAAGAAGAATTAGCTAACTTATCTTTAGAAGAACTTCAAGAAATGGGTGTTTCACTGCTCCTCCTAATTTTGAAAGAGATCTAAGTATCGAAATAGAGGCCATTCTAAAAATTAATATCGAAATAGAAAATAATCCTCGTATGGTTAAAATCGGGACTGATTTAAATAAATAAGAACAAATTAAATATACATAACTTCTCATAGAATATCCTGACATCTTCGCTTGGACATATGCAGATATGCCAGGCCTAGACCCTTCTGTGGTTATGCACCACTTAGTGGTTCATCCTGATGCTAAACCAGTCAAACAAAAACTTAGGAAAATGCATCCTAAAGTAGCCTTATTGGTTAAAAATGAATTACAAAAACTCTTGGATGTAAACTTCATTCAAGCTATAGATTATTCTGATTGGATATCCAATGTTGTTCCCGTAACCAAAAAAGAGGCTACTAAAATCAGAGTTTGCACTGATTTTAGGGACATCAATGTTGCATGTCCCAAATATGACTTTCCCCTTCCTAATATGGATCATATTATTGATTTCATAGTAGGATGTGGAATGTTATCACTTATGGATGGATTTTTAGGATATAATCAAATTCGTATAGCACCAGAAGATCAACCTAAAACTACATTTATTACACCTTGGGGGACTTTTTGTTGGAAAGTAATGCCCTTCGGTCTAAAGAATGTAGGGGCAACTTACCAATGAGCTATGACATATATATTTCATGATATGATGTATGACATCCTACATGATTATGTGGATGACATCATAGCTCGATCTATAAAATGAGAAGATCATATCCCTGATTTATGATGAGTCTTTGATAGACTTCGAGAATATAAAGTCCGATTGAATCCAGATAAATGTGTGTTTGGAGTAAAATTAGGTAATTTATTAGGGTTTATAGTTTCTATGCATGGTATAGAAATAGACCCTACCAATATTAAGGCTATCATTGATATGCCACCACCTAAAAATCTAATAGAACTTAGGAGTCTACAAGGTAAGCTCTAGTCTATCCATCATTTTATTGATAAACTGGTAGATAAATGTAAACCCTTTCTTAGGTTTCTTAAGAAATATACACCTTTATTATGGGATAAGGAATGTCAAGAAGCTTTTGAAACCCTTAAGACATATTTACTTACCCCACCAGTGCTTGTTCCACCTAGACCAGAGCACCCATTCATCTTATATATTTCTACCTCAGAACTTGCGTTAGGAGCAATGCTAGCACAACATGATGAGGATAAGAAAGAACGAGCCATTTACTACATAAGTAGAACTTTAATAAGCTATGAAACTTGGTACACTCCTTTAGAAAAGCTTTGTTTAGCTATTGTATTCTCTACACAAAAACTATGCCACTACATGCTTAGCCAAAAGACTTATGTCATCGCCAAATTTGATCCATTACGATATCTAATGAGTAGGCCTTATTTATCAGGATGAGCAACAAAATGGGTTCTCGCTTTGAGTGAGTTTGACCTAACCTTTATTGGGTAGAAATCCATTAAAGGGTAAGTCATAGCATATCAACTTGTTGCCGCCCCTCTTGAGTCTACTCACCCTTTGATGATAGAATTCCCTGATGAATGTCTTAATCTAGATAATGATTCCTTAGAATCATGGTCTCTATTTTTTTATGGAGCCCATTGTATGAGTGGTGCAGGTGCAGGTATCATATTGGTATCCCCACAAAAGCAACTTATCCCATTATCCTTTAAACTCCAATTTACTTGCACAAACAATACAATAGAATATGAAGCTTTAATCCTTGGATTACGAGCAACCTTAACCCTCAATATTAGAGTACTATCAATTTTTGGAGACTCACAACTCGTGGTGAATCAAGTTAATGACATTTATCAAACCCGAGATGAGAAACTCCATCCTTATAAAGAATACATTTTAAAACTTATTTCTTTATTTGAGAAGGTTACTATAGAAGCTATCCCATGCACCAGTAATCATTCTATGGATGCTATGGCAGTAGTTACTTCTCTTATCCCTTTGGAGTTGGATGATGATCATGCTACTATTATCATTCATCAACTCTAGGAACCCACATCATTAGAGTCATGTCTAGAACCTTTAGAAGTATTCACAATTGAAGAAGTATTTTTAGAACCATGGTATGGAGATATTCTAAAATTTCTCCAAGATGGATCATTCCCAGATGGCTTTGATAGAAACCAATGATGATCATTGTGCAAGCGAGTTGTTCACTTCATAATTATTGGAGGTACTTTATATAAAATATCTTTTGAAGGCATCCTCTTATGATACCTCAATATTAATGAATCCAAAAGAGCTCTAAATGAGGTTCATGATGGATCTTGTGGAGGTCATTTTAGTGGAGATGCCATAGCCAAAAAGCTCCTATGAATGGGATACTTTTGGCCCTCCATGGAAAAATATGCTCATGAATATGTACGTAAATGTGACAAATGTTAGAAGCATGCAAACCTTGTTCATGCTCCTACCCAAGAGCTTCAAGCTAGTTCTTCCCCCTGGCCTTTCTCAAAATGGGGCCTAGACATTATTGGGAAAATCAATCCAATTTCTTCAGATGGCCATAAATTTATTATTACAACAATAGAGTATTTTACAAAATGGGTAGAAGCTATGCCATTGGCTTCTTGTATAGGAACCCAGGTCTCAAAATTTATTTTTAATCAAATTATCTATAGATTTGGGATTCCATCTACACTTGTTTCAGATAATGGAACATGTTTCAAAAATAAAGACATCAAAAAGCTTTGTGCAAAATATAAAATCCAACATAGATGGTCTACTCCATATTATCCACAAGGAAATGGTCAAGCTGAAGCATCTAATAAAACTTTAATTAAAATCTTAAAAAGGTTGGTTAATAAATCAGGATGAGATTGGCATACCCAACTATATCCAACATTATGGGCTTATCGAACTAGTGTTCGAACCCCTACTGGTGCTTCACCTTTTGTCTTAGTATATGGCACTGAAGTTGTATTTCCTTTTGAGCTTGAAGTCCCTTCTTTAGGTCTTTTACTTCAAAATGCTGAAGTAGGAGATGAATATCATGTTGGACGATTAAGCCAATTGGAATTATTAGATGAAAAGTGTATAAATGCCTTAGAGCACCTTCACTCATATCAAGATAAACTCAAAATATCATATTCTAAGAAATTCCACACTCGATATTTTGAGATTGGTGATTTAGTTCTTAAAGAAAATAAAAAAATACAAATGCTTGAAATGATTTAAAAGGAAAATTCCAACCAAATTGGTTAGGACCATTTATTATCACTGCTAAATTTGGATCTGGTGCATATCGATTGGCAACTTTATATGGAAAATATCTTAAGGAACCCATGAATATAATGCACCTAAAATGATACTACGCATAATATCAAGCAATCTCACCACTGTACATAGTTGTAAATACTTTGTAATTATATTTCTTGCATCTACTTTAAATCATCATATTTAAAATCCTATATCAATTAGTTACATTTATCACATCAATCTATCAAAATAAAATTGGAACTCAATTACATATGCCATATGGTCACATCCATTTATTATTCCATTAGACCGATGTTGTCAAAATTCATAGTTAATTTTGGTTTACTTCGAAGAAATTCAAAATTATCTTGAACCACTCATCAAAATACACATTTTTAATAAAATCTTGATTCTTGGTATTGATTATAAATCTCTCTTGAACCAAAAACACTACTACTCCACTAAATAAATTTTGAAGTTTTGGAAACTGATCTTGCCACTTTTTGAACCAAGAATCACTTACACATATTAAAAATGATTTTGCACAAGGGAAGATGATGCTACATAGTAGTCCTAGCTCCTTAAGTGAAAGGTTTCCCTTGCTATCCTATTATGCGCATGGTCTAGAATACTAAGAATTGGCAAAAGGACAAGCTCCTCCCTACCCGAATAAAATCCCTTGCTCTTTGTCTAATCTGAGCAAGTATCCCTTGAAAAAAAAAGAGAAAAGAAAAATAATACAAAGCAATAAAATCCCCCTTGTTCAAAAAAAAAGGAACAAGAATCCCTACTCAAAGAAATCAAAAGAAAATAAGGGGGTAATGAGCTTGAATCCTTAGAATTCCTCAGTTATTTGAACACCATGGGGTGATCCTCATTACAGGTTAGGTGGCATCAAGCCTGCTTGGCAATGGTGGTATCCTTATGCGTGGTGACATGTCTGTCACATTAGCGACCTTATTTTGTACAGACCAATGTCAGCTTGTGGATTAGCTAGCTTTTGGTAGCTTGTATTACCTAGTAGTTAAGTCTAACTGAATGTATACAATCATGGTAAATGAATACATATTTTGCACACACATTGGTTCTTAAAATTGGCTTGCATCATTACCTTACTCAAAATTGGTAAATGAACTTCATTAACACACACCTTTGATCCTTGAGATATTTTGTATCATAATTAAGGTCAAGATGGAAAATGAATACACAAATCACACACTAGTTCTTGATAAATTTGAAATCATCTTTGAAATAACCAAAATTCTCCTTGAAGGTTGATTAGCAAACATCATTATTTCATCATGGATTTATATGACTATTAGCATATGCAATTGATCCTAAAAAATAATTAATCTTGCATTTTTACTTATCACTTAGCATAAATATGTCAATTTTATTATATTTCATGATTACTTATCATTCATCACAAAACTTGCATTTTGATCATACATAATCACTCTTTCATAACAACTACAAATTGACTTCACGATGATGGCATGAAACAACCCTAATAAAAATCTCTTTAGGAATCTTATGCCTAGCGCAAGTCCTTTATCCAAATTTATCATGCTTGATTATTATCATTGTACAAAACCTCTTTTTAAGATTAAAATAAAATTAATCTTAAAAGTCACACACATTACTTATCATCAACTACATTACTTTCAATCAATTACATTCCAAACTACTTTTGGATCATAACCCTTCGAGGTTAGCAATATAACAAAACCTCACACAAGATCCACTTCATGACTAAAGCGAGCAAACAACCTCCATAAATAGTCATAAACAAGCACACATCTTCGAGGTATTATTGCTAATTGATCAAGATCGTAAGGGTATATTTCCTAATACAATTATCCTTCTTCTACAAACAATTCAATCACACTACATTACAAACATCAATTACTTTAAATTACACTTTACTTCTCTACAATGATATCTTGATTAAAGCATGAGAAAATGAACATCAAAAACCATAAAAATAAGAACTAAAAGCATGATTATGTAGATCATCAAAAACAAATTACATCACACATCAACATCATCAAACATATCAGATAAACCATAAATATATGTATATATATATATATATCAAAATATATAATAGAATACAAAAAAATTTGATTGGTATACCACAATCATAAAATCGGTATACTCAATCACTAGGGGGTACACCACAAAATATAGCTTAGTGTATCATCCCCTAGAACCCCTAGAACTCTGGGTGTCATCACCTGAAGGTGGTCTAGGCTCATAAAATGGAGTAGCCCTAGATGTTGTCCTAGACTCTAACGACATAGGCCTTGGAGGAGAATACTCTTGGGGTAAAGCTACCATATGACCCTTAAAAACCAACTAATAATACAATCCCTGATAAAAATATGCCTACTATGTCATTGCAACGTAACTCTACCTACCTGTAACTACTCCTTAAGGACTGGCTAGAAGTCATACTCCTTGATTTATGGGATTGGGAATGTGTCTAGTATGATGACCCATGTCCCTACATCTTAGTCAACTGAGCTTGAGCCTGGCTCATAAGACTCTATGCCTATGTGAGTTGTCCCTCTAACTACTGAATGTGACTCACCTGAATGGTGATCTAACTCCTCAGACCATCATTCTCTACCCGTAGAGTAGCCACCTCTCCTACGCTACTCGACTCTCCTATCTCTATCGTAATACCCTTTTTGGGTGAATCTGGTCTAGGGGTAGTATGAGTCTCTCATTGAGGAGAGGGTATTATCTACCCTGGTGAAGGAGCATCCTACTGTGAGCCTCCCTCCTGCTGCTTGTCTCCTCTCTCCCTCAATCCTAAGAGTCTACTGAGCAGACCCTTATGGTCATAACCCTCCTCACATCCAAACCCCATGTGATCAAAATCCTCCTCATGTTTGAGGCCCCTCTCTCTATGGTGGCCTCTATCTCTATCCTTCTCTCCCCGATCTAGTTGATCATTGCCTATGAACCTCTTGAAAGGCCTCCTATATCTGACCAACAATACCTCTCACCTGAGTGAGCCTCATCGGAAAAATGCTGGTATACCAAGTGGAATATCCATCCATAACCCCTACATCATCACCCTCTACTAGGAAACATTTACATCATCCTCATCCACCTCCATAAATTTGGTGAGATCTAGCCTCCCACTAGTGGTCGTCGAATCTCGTACCACTCAAGAATAAGTAAAATCCTAAACTTTGGAATCCCCTATACTACACCAAACTGATGTAGTACTCGATCAATGTGATGGAGCTCTATCTCTCCTCACTCCATGCGGAGCCATCATACTCACCTCACGTGAGCCAACTCCGATCATCCTCCCATCCATGGTGCTCCCTTCAAGATCTCCAACAAATCGATGCTATGGATAGCTCATCAAGAACTCATCTGGCCTCCTCTAGGCCACCTCTCCTCTGCAAGTGACCAACCAATGGACCCTAGTAGAATACTATGGGTCATCCATCCTCTACATCCTAAAGAGGAAACCCTTTGGGCCTCCTCACTACAATGTGCTCCTAGCACCATACCTAAAGAAATGATGTCAATACCAAACTAGTGCCCTTCTTGTACATGACCCTGAACAAGGTCTAGTACAAGCGACACAAAATGTAAGGACCCCAAGCAAACTGTATGTCGGTGTCCCACATATCAGCCACAACCTCGGCCAATCCCCATGACAAGTGTTGACCACTCTGATGGCATAATAGGAGCCCTCCCACTATCTCTAACAATACCACTATCAAAGCAGATACCCCATCTATTGCTATGAGGTGATCTATGCTGACTCCACTTCACTCAATAATAAAATATGGGTCTCCTATCAACTTCCACATGGCCTAACCCTAGGCCAAAGATTGATATACATACTATCCTCTAATGGGCACCCTGAGGATCCTCCATACATCCTCTAAAGTAGGGGCCATCTCCCCTATCGGTAATCAAAAAGTAGATGAGCCTGGATACCAATGCTCGACCAATGTAGTAAGTAGACTATAGTCTACCTCTATACATGGCATCTCAGCCACATGATTGAGCCCCACTATGGTGAGAATATCTCTCTCATCCACACTAAGAGCTCCAACCCGACCCTCGAAACCAGTATGTCACCACTCGTGACCCTTAAGTGATCCTCCCTGCAAAAAAGCCAAAAATAAAAAATAAATTATTCACAAAAATTACACAAACAAAAATAAAAATGATAAAATTTTACAATTTTAGTCCTAATGTCTAAATTCGGACCTAAAGCACAAATTTGGATGCACGAAGATGAAATTGTATGTCCGAATTTGCAAAATTGGACCTATTATGTACAAAATCGTATGTACAAATTCATCAAAAAACATTTGAATTTGTCAAATTTGACGTAGTTTTTGATGATTTCAGACGTCCAATTTTGTCATGATGATCCGATTTCGTTGCTGTGACCGCGTCAAAAAAATCCTAAAATCTAAAAATTCAACCAAAAAAATCCAAACAAGAGAGGATAGAATCACTTACCCGGATATTTTCACCACTACCATCACTTCTGACATGAACTCTGTCCACCCGATGTACTTGTAGTAGACATTTTACTTATTTTCTCTAGAGCAAAATTCACTAAAATGAAAGAAAAAATGAATTAGGGTTTTTACCCTAATTTCTATTTTATACCCTATTTTACCCCATTTTCACTTTGAATTTTGAGTTTTGCAATAAATCATGAATTTCTTACAAAACTCGAAGGGGGTATCCCTGATAGTAACTATAAAAAAAATTGATTTTTTTGCAACATAACATACCTTTTCGCTACTTTTTATTTAATGTTTTATTGCTCATAAATGCGCTAAAGAGGGGGTAAAATGTAGCCATAAAATTTGGACACACTTCCAAATTATTAATGTTATTAAGACATCCTAATTATCCTAATAATGTGTAAATCACCCTCAAAAATCTTTGCCTCGATATTCATGCCAAAAGAAATAAAAAATAACTTAATTGTACTCTTTTCGATAAAATCGGATGATCCCAATGAAATCGGACGTATCCGATAAAATTGGATGCATCCAATTTTTTCCAAATCACATGTGCACCTAATTTAGGTGCCTAGTTGGATTTTGAATCTAATATGGGCATCACTAGATTCTTGATGAAATTAGATGATCCGATAAAATTGGATACAATCGGTTTCATCCAAATCAAGCCAAAAACCTAATTTGGCCTAACAACCTAATTTTTTTTGCCACTCACTTGATTCCTCGAATTGAAGCAACCATTTTAACCCCTTATATTCATAGTAATCATTTGGTTGATGATATTTGTAAGAAGATCTTAGAGAATAGGAGTTTTGGAGCTTTTTGTAGGTTATAGTGGAGAACGTCGTTGTCAAATCATCATCCAAGGAGCATACAACCATGGCATCACTCTTAGTATATTTAGATCTTGCTTTTATTTGATTTATACTTAATTTTATTTTTTTCATGTTATGTCCGATCTGATATCCTGCCTTGCAAAACTAGCCGTTGGATAAATCCAGTTGCGTACGATTTCATACATTGCATATGATTTCGTGCACAGCGTATGATTTCATACCTGTGTCCCTCTGGGGTAAAATTTCAAGTATTAATATTGTTTTTATTTTATTTCCATTATATCATCCTTTATTACTACAATATTGCATTGTAATTCTTTGTTATTACTAGATCTATTACTTTATTATCACATGTTGCATATTAAAATAATCAATCTTCCATTTTCTCTACGGTTGGCTAAAAGAACCGAGGGGATTTGACTATCACAGACCATGATATACTATGGCCTATGCAGATCCCCCTTCCCTGATTTCAAAATCTAGTGTTTTGCTGTGAAATTGCAGGTTTCAGATGAATTCGTATGCATCCGATTTCGTCAGACGAAATCGTATGTCCGGATTTCATCCTGTCTGCGTCCGATTTCATACTACATAGTCGAATTCATCAAAAATCAGACATCCGGGTTAGGTAAGTGCTCAAAATTCATTCTCTCATACTTAGATTTACATTCTCTGCTCTGTAGGCATCTGTATTAAATCAAAAAATAGAAAATCCCCAAAAACATAGATTTATTACATTTTTCACAAAACACAAAAATACAAAAAGAGAACATGTTAGCATAAACGAAACCTTTGCATCTTAGTTAAACTTTATAACGCTTTTCTAGATAGATGTAGAAACTAAAATCCAATACCTCCTAAACCACTCAACACCCCACCATAAATCTTGCATAATAAAAATATATGCCTAAGTCTAAACTTAGGGATATAAAATCCTGCACATTATCCTATTTTCCTAATTTATTAAATCTAGAAAATCACCTTATGATACCTTACCTACCCATTGGACATGTGTCTTGGACACCTCATCCAACACCCTTTCCACATATTACTCACTCTTGTCCTCGTTGTCCTTGCACATGGGGTAGATTCCCAAAACCCATGCCACAACTCATTTGTTATTGTCCCCTTGTCCCTTCACATAAAACAACATCCCATATCTCACTCACTTGAAGCCACATCACCCCAGTTAACTGAGGCACACTGGGTGACTCACTACAACTACCCCCTTCCACCTTGCAGTCTAGATTTTCCACTTGGCAAGTTGGGCTTGCCACCTCCCATTTCCCTCCAAAACCCCAAGAGGCCTATAAAGGCACCATTAGTCCACCAAGAAAAGGAGAGCTGAATTTGCATACCGAAAGGCTACCAAAATAGACCTAGATCTAGTGAGAAGTTGCAAGTATTTGAATGATTCCATACTGTTGGTTTGAAATCCTGAGGCAATCTATTTTTTAGCCAAAATCGTCCATCTGTGGTTCCATAGTCAAAAATATGTGTTTGCGGTTTCAAAACCATAGTTTCACTGTTTCCAGTATAAAAATGTTCATCCATGTTTTCATGACCACAGGTTCATGGTTTCCAATACACAACCACACTTGTACGATTCCACAGTATCGAGTATGAAACCACATGCATGATCGAGATCAATAATTTTTGTGTTAGTAAGGCTTTATTTGTTGATTATTTTCTATTATTTGCTTTTCATTCACATCAGCTTAGGGTTTATGTGTAGCATTGGATTTATTGCTTGATTGTGACAAGTGCTACTAATTCGTTTGTTGGTTGAATGTGTGTAGGTAATAGGTTCATTAAGAAGCTACTGAAGCTAGAGTGGTCCTCACATTGGATACCAAAGCCCACTCACCCCTTGAAGCTGTGACAAGAGAACGAAGAACACCATATATTGCGGAAGAGTTGAAGGATCTCCCCTCTTTCATCAAAAGAGTTGTGTTTCAGAGAGAAAAGAAGCATTGTAACATTACCTCCAACACACTTGGGGTAATTCAAAATATTTTGTAAAAATTGTATCAATATCAATACAAAGGACATTTTTTGGCAATCTACTTCTCTTTATGTGTGTCTTTATTTGTGTTTAGTTATTTTGTTACAAAAATGGTGATCACGGTGGGACCCCCTAAACGTTCCATTTTTTTTTGCCTTGATTTTTAATTTTTATGTGCTAATTTATGTTCTGTATCTACAGGTTTCGATATTTTGAGGTGCGCGTAGGTTTGACCCTGGGTCGGTAAATTTGAAAAAAAAAACCTACATTCGTCCTATTTACTATGAAAATGCAGAAGTCCATTTGAAAATACTAGAATGTGAGTCCACGATTTTTATTATAAGGAAATGTGAATGTGTAGTTGCTGCCTATGGAAATTCGGGCCGACGGTTGACAGCTGGAAGGAGCAGCGATAGGATCACAGGTCTGTACCTTATGATTTTTGCTTCTTCTTTGTTTCTTCATTTGAATTTTATTATTAGCATTGCATTTAGGGTAAATTAGAAGGTCAGTCTTGTTTTCCACTTTTTTGCATATAGGTCTAGGAATCCATAAAAATAAATAAAAAATCTGCATTTACATAAATAGAAAACAAGTCATATCTACATTTTTCGGGTTAGAAATAACCAAGACATTGTTTTTTGGTTCGGGTCTATCAAAAAATCATTCTATTTCTATTAGCAGAAAGGACCCATGCATCCGCGATTGGGATATCCCAAATGTAGATGTGTGGTTGGAAAACCGCGCATCCGCGGTTTACCAGAACTAATCACGCACCCGTGGTTAGCCTTGTTAAACAGAACCCGAGAAGTTGACACTTTTGCCCCTGATCTGCTATTTTTTCATTTTCTATTTTTTTATTTTTTGCATTTAGACATTGAAATAAAATTGCATAATAGTTTTGCATATCATAATAATTAAACAAACCAAAACACACTCACATAAACGTTGGAAAATGACTGGATTTCATCATCGTAGGGTTTGGATTTCATCACCGAACCACCAACATTATACCCTGATTTTTGGCCAAGGCCAGCTCCAAGAACCATCGTAGCTTGGAAAATTTGCATATATTTTTCTTCGTAGAGTATGACGATGACCAAGTGAGACTGGGTGAGGACTGGTAGGACCTGTGCTCCCTGCCCAGATGTGGACTTTCACTACCAGACTTTGGGGGGTTTACGCAACTTGGAGTTCATAGCTAGGTTGTCGAGCTACGAGTATACAAGTGAAATCCTAGATTCATATATGTAAAAACATTGACCACACGTCTTTTTCACTTTTCAAACAAATTCTAAAAAAAAAATGACAAAAATCTAGGACCAAAAACTTTGTGTGTTTGTTTGCTTTGCGTGTTGTATTGCATTGTACTATCATTTTATTTACATAGACATCTAGTTGCACTTGGCATTTTATGACATAGTAGCATATGGTAGTGACTCGTAGTTAGGCTAAGAAATTAGTGTAAATCCAAAGTCAGTGGTATTCCCCCATGGCATCTCAATCTGGCAATATCTCTAACACTTCGGTGGTAGGACAAGTAAGAATACCTCTTTCTATGTCCTAAAACTTTAATGTAGGGCCCTCTAGTAGTGCCCCTAATATGAACATAGACATCATGCATGGGGCCACTCACACAACCATACTTGAGACACCTAGGAGTGAGCCTCCTATAGTGATAGATAGTCGTGTCACCATGTTGGACATGGATACTATTAGAATGTACTTGAATGCAGTTGGAATGGTCTTCCCATAACTACCACCACTTTCCATCCCATCTCGTGTTGTGCCACCATTACAACAAGAGTCCACATTCACTTACCCACAGTAGTCTGAACAAGTCTTCACAAATCCTCTCTTTGAGTTGGTTTATGTAGCACTAGCTAACCAACCATCATCATCCAGTCAACCACCCCTCACGTTGCCTCAACAAATAGTCATTTCCACCAACCCCTTGTATGAAACAATTCTTGTTGTTTCACAAGCCCCAACATCCACTCCACCAACCACCCTCATAGGTTCTACATATCATACCATACCATAATCATTGGCAATAATCTTTGCTACTTATCCCCCACTCACTTCCACTACCATGGTTGCCTCACAAAAATCCCAGCCTACCACATCATATGTGGCAGTCCCTACTTCAAATGCAATTGCTATGCAATAGGCTTTCTTACACCTGTAACAAATGATTTTAGATAACGCTAACCACAACGTGAATCTCGACCCTAACCAACATTTGCAAGGGATTGAACATAATTTTCCACCTACCTCTCACCAAACTAATACCTTTATCCAAGATCCATCTTGGGTAATGCACCCTCCATATACCACTATGATTCTGTTGAGCAAGGTGCAGCGACAATATTGTCATTGTTGTCAACACAGTCAGAAAGATCGGTTGATGCAGTGGACAGGAGTTCAGAGGTTACTCAAAGTATGTACAGTGATGTTAAATGCTTATGAGGATGTTTTTGATGTTTGGGTGAAGTTGTTACAAGTTGTCCAAGAAGACCGAAGTGGCCCATATGCTAAAGATCAAAGAAAAAGCAAAAAAGCAAAGAGAAAAAGTGTCGCGATATCGCGACATGTTGCATTTTCATGGCCAAAAGAGAAGAGAAAATGCAAGGAGAAAAAGTGTCGCGATATCGCGACATGTTGCATTTTCGCGGCCAAAAGAGAAGAGAAAATGCAAGGAGAAAAAGTGTCGCGATATCGCGACATGTTGCATTTTCGCGGGCCAAAGCTAAGAGAAAGAGCAAGGAGAAAAAGTGTCGCGATATCGCGACATGTTGTATTTTCGCGGGCCAAAGCAAAGAGAAAGAGCAAGGAGAAAAAGTGTCGCGATATCGTGACATGTTGTATTTTCGCGGGCCAAAGCAAAGAGAAAGAGCAAGGAGAAAAAAGTGTCGCGATATCGCGACATGTTGTATTTTCGTGGGCCAAAGCAAAGAGAAAGAGCAAGGAGAAAAAGTGTCACGATATCGCGACATGTTGTATTTTAGCGGTCCGAAGCAAAGAGAAAGAGCAAGGAGAAAAAGTGTCGCGATATCGCGACATGTAGCATTTTCAGTCCGATGCAAAGAGAAAGAGAGAGAAAGAAAAAGTGTCGCGATATCGCGACATGTCGCATTTTCGTGACTCAAAAAGGGCAGCCAGGCAGAGAAAGAAAAAGTGTCGCGATATCACGACATGTCACATTTTCGTGACTCAAAAAGGGTAGGCAGCGAGAGAAAGAAAAAGTGTCACGATATCACGACATGTCACATTTTCGTGACTCAAAAAGGCTAGGCAGGAAGAGAAAGAAAAAGTGTCACGATATCGCGACATGTCGCATTTTCGTGACTCAAAAAGGCCAGGCAGGAAGAGTAACAAAAGTGTCATGATATCGCGACATGTCGCATTTTTGTGACTCAAGAAGGGCAGGCAGGCAGAGTAACAAAAGTGTCGCGATATCGTGACATGTCACATTTTTGTGACTCAAGAAGAGCCTCAAAATAGAAACGAACAGTCATGGAAAAGAAAATGAATAGTCATCGAAGGAGAAAACAAATGCATGCACAAGGGAAGAGAAAATGAACAGTCAAAGAAGGAGAAAATGAACAGTCATCAAAATAGAAATGAAAAGCTTTTTTGAAAACCAAAATGCATGCATGCACAAAGGAGAAAATGAATAGTCATGACCGAGAAGACGAACAGTCATGGTAGGAGAATATGGTGTCAATTCTTTGCATGTAACGTGTTTGATGAAATGCCTACTCTATATATACAAAAGGAGTTACATAAAGAAGGTGTTACAATTGACAAGTGGCGTATGAGAAATGAAAGGAGTTACAACTGGAGTTACAAAGAGAAAGGATTGTTATAAAAGGAGTGTTGCTTGGAGAATTTGATGTGTGGATTTTATCTTGCGAAGAGAGCGACAGGCGAGCGAGAAGGGTGTGTGTTGTGTGAATTGTGAGAGATGTTGAGTAAGCAATAGACCAGTCAAGGTCTTGTAAAAGTGAAGGCATTTCTATGTCAATCTTCTAGTTTCAAGAATTGAAGTCCAAGTTGGTGCTTGGCATCAGGGGTTGGTGCTCCTTCCAGTTGGTGTTGGTAAATCAGGGGTTGGTGCTCCTTTCTATTGGTGTAGATAAATCATGGGTTGGTGCTCCTTTCTAGTTGGTGTTGATAAATTAGGGGTTGGTGCTCCTTTCTGTTGGTGTAGATAAATCAGGGGTTGGTGCTCCTTTTTGTTGGTGTAGATAAATTAGGGGTTGGTGCTCCTTCTAGTGGGTGTTGGTAAATTGATTGTAAAGTTGTTGCTTTGCAAAGGCTGTATTTGGATGGGAGTCCAAACGGTCAATTTTTGAGGAGTAGCCAAATCGGTGAACCTCGGTACATCTTGTGTTGTGTGATGCTCTCTTGTTATATTTGCTTTATTTGGTTTTAAGTTCTCATTGTTTCGGCTTTAAGAGTTGAAGATTTAAGTTTTAAAGAGCTACACTGATTCACCCCCCTCTCAGTGTCATTGTGAGACTAACAATTGGTATCGAGCCGAGTTTCCTTGTCAAGCTAAATCAGCTAGGGTTGATCTTGGATTAGTACGCAATGGCAGGTGGTGAAGGCTTCTCATCAAACAAAGCACCATTGTTTGATGGAACTAATTACGCATTTTGGAGACTCGGGATGCAGACATATCTTTGTGCTTTGGGATACGACATTTGGGATTCAGTAGATAGTGGATACACAATACCCACCACTTCTCCAACCGATGTTGTCGGTAAGAAACTATTTGAGAATAACTCAAAAGCAAAGAATGCTATCATGTGCGGATTAGTGGACCGTGAACTAGTAAAAATTATGAGTTGTAAAATGGCAAAAGAAATATGGGACAAACTAAGGAGCATTCATGAAGGAGACGCTAAGATCAAGGAGGCCAAGTTACAAACACATCGAGCTCAGTTCAAAGTATTAAAGATGAATGACAATGAGAACATAGAGGCATATATGCTTGAGAGTTAATGAAGTCATTAATGCGATTAGAGGACTCGACGAGGAAATCAAAGATTCTATCATCGTGAAAAAGGTATTAAGATCTCTTCCTCAAAGATTTGATTCTAAAGTTTCAGCTATAGAAGAAGCTAAAGATCTAAATACTTTTAGTATGGATGAGATGCATGGTTCTTTGACTGCATATGAGATGAGAATAGGAAAATCTAAACCCACAGACATAGAAGCTGCTTTTAAAGCCCATAAAAATATGAAAGCAAATCAAGAATCCGAGGAAGAAGAGACATCAGATGAAATGGAAGCAAACTTTGTTCGAAAACTAAAAAGGGGAAAAGGAAAATATAGAGGAAAGTTACCGTTTAAATGTTTCAATTATGGAGGCATTGGGAATTTTGCAGTTAATTGTCCACTTAATGAGAAGAACAAAAGTGATGAAGGATCGCACCAAGAAAGAAGTGACTGGAAGAAAAAAACAAATTTCAGAAAAGGCAACTTCAAGAAGAAAAGTTTCATCTCCAAGAATGTCAGTTCATCAGAAGACAGCTGCAGTGAGGATTCTAAAAAGGAAACAGGTGAAGCTCTTTTCATGGCACTCAAAGAAGAAAAAATAGAAAAAGAACAGGAATGTGATGAAGAAGAAATTGATGCAGAAGTAAATTTGGAAGAGGAACTAATTGCAGCTCTGGATGTATTGAAGATAGAAAGGAAAAAGAATAAGAAAATTTCAAGAAAGCTTGAGGATGCAAATGAAATCATAACCAGTTTGAAAGTACAGATAGAAGAATCCAAGAAAATATCTGAAGATCTCAAAGTACAAATAACCATGAAAATAGATTATTGCTGCAAACTAGAAGAAGAGACTGTTGGTTTAAGAATGCAGATAGAAGAGATGAATCGTAAAATTAGTTGTCATCACAAACGTGAAGAAAGTTCTATGAAGGTGGATAAGATCATAAATATCCAAAGGACTACAGGCATGAAATTTGGTTTGGGCTTTGTCGAAGGAGAATCATCAAATGGATCAAAGAATGAAGATAAGAAACAGGTTGATCAAGAAAAATTGACTCATGCAAAAGAAAGCAATAATGCAAGGCACGAAAGGAGAATTGACAATGATGGATTCACCAATGTCACACATCAAAGAAGAAGAAGATTTATGACTCCTACGACAACATGGCAAAGACCATCACCCAGGTTCAATCATCTCTTTTCTGGTTACTTGTTTTAAATGCAATGGTTATGGACATAAGATTTCAGATTGCAAGTATAACGTAGGACCAAGGAATTTTACCAGTAGAAATGTTTTTTCACCTTTGATGGATTATGCGGTAGAATGTTATAACTGTCATAAGTTTGGGCACATTGCAAGAAATTGTCGAAGTACATTTGCATCAAATCAATTTCGGGGAAGAAAATTTCAACCAAATGGAATGAGACAAAATAGAAAATTTCCCGAAAAACATGCACAAGCTACTAAAAAAGAAAAGTCAAAACAAGAGCCCAAAATTGTAATCAAACCAGAGTGGAAAGAAAAAGATCGATCTAAGGAAGAAAAGGAATCCCTGATCGTACAAACAACATTTAAAGCACAAAATAAATCTGCACCATGGATACTTGATAGTGGATGCTCCAGTCATATGACAGGTGACAAACAAAAATTTGAGAAGTTACAACAATATGAAGGTGGTTCAGTAAAATTTGGAAATAATGATGGAGCTAAGATAGTTGGCAAAGGTTCAGTTAAGATTAGTGATGAAAAAATCAAGTCAAAAGAAGTCTTGTTTGTGGTTGGTCTGAAGCATAACTTGTTGAGCGTAAGTCAGATTTGTGATAGAGGTCATGAAGTGATTTTTAAGAAGCAGGGTTGTGAAGTCAGAAAAGCAAATAGTGGAAAGTTGATAGCAACTGGATCGAGCACATCGGCAACTTGTACACTCTCTCAGAGACTTCAGAAGGAGCTTGCTTGATTGGACAGGAAGAAGAAAATTGGTTGTGGCACAAGAGGCTTGGTCATATCAGTTTTGACAATCTAGTAAAAATTAGCTCAAAAAAGGCAGTGAGAGATATTCCCACCATTGGAAAACCATCAAATAGCATTTGTGCTTCATGCCAAAAGGGGAAGCAAACTAGAGTCTCATTTAAAACAAAAGAGTACTACACAAGCAAACCTTTGGAACTAATACATACTGATTTATGTGGACCCATGAGAACGCAAAGCATAAATGGTGACAAATATTTTATGTTGTGTATAGATGACTATTCCAGGATGACATGGGTACTATTTTTGAAGCTTAAATCAGAAGCTTTTGAGATGTTCAAGGTTTTCAAAAACCAAGTTGAGAATCAAACAGGAAAAAGGATTAAATGTTTAAGATCAGATAGAGGAGGAGAGTTCATTTCGGAGGATTTTCATGAGTACTGTGAAAAATATGGTATTAGAAGACAGTTGTCGACGAGCCGGGACACCTCGGCGAGAATGGTGTGGTAGAAAGAAAGAACAGGACAGTGCAAGAAATGGCATGGACTATGTTGATTGAGAGCAAAGTAGCAGATATATTTTGGAAAGAGGCAGTCCATACTGTGGTATACATCCAAAATAGGTGCATGTTGAGGATGCATGAAAGCAAAACTCCTTATGAGTTGTGGTTCGGTAAAAATGCAACAGTAAGATACTTTAAAGTTTTTGGCAGCAAGTGTTACATCAAAAGAACTGAAGAAAACCTTGGTAAGTTTGAAGATAGAGCGGATGAAGGTATTTTTCTTGGCTATTCGTCAAAAAGCAAAGCTTACAAATGCTACAACAAGAGGCTAAGGAAAATTGTGGATAGTGCCGATGTTAAAGTTGATGAAGGTAGGGAACGAGTAATTAGCTATGAAGAGAACTATCCAATTGATGAAGAGGTTATTGAAGAAGATGAGGAAAAGGAAACGGAAAAGAAACAAAAAATTGACTCAGATGATTCAAACAGGGATTCAAAAGTGGAAGAAAATAAGAAATTCAAAACAGGTAGCTGGTAGAAAGATCATCCTAGAGAGCAAATAATTGGAGACCCCACAGTTGGTGTTCAGACAAGAAGAAGAGTAGTAAGCAACTACTCTCTATTATCCAACATTGAGCCCAAAAATGTTGCTGACGCAAGCAAAGATGAAAGTTGGATGAAGGCAATAAATGAAGAATTAGATCAGATCGAGAAAAACAAAACTTGGGAGTTAGTACCAAGACCTGCAAATAAAAATATAATCGGTACTAAATGGATCTTTCGAAACAAATTGAATGAAGACGGACAGGTAGTCAGGAATAAAGCAAGATTGGTATGTAAAGGCTATGCACAAGTTGAAGGTATTGACTTTGAGGAAACCTTTGCACCGTGGCTAGACTAGAGGCAATTAGAATGTTTCTGGCTTTAGCAGTTTACAAGAATTTCAAAGTTTATCAAATGGATGTGAAATCAGCATTTTTGAATGGGAAACTCGAAGAAGAGGTTTATATTGAGCAGCCAGATGGTTTCCAACTTGGTGATGATCCCAACCTAGTTTGCAAGTTGAAGAAAGCATTATATGGCTTAAAACAGGCACCTCGAGCATGGTATGCAAGGCTAGACAACTATCTTACTCAACAAGGGTTCAAGAAAGGTATGGTGGATAGTAATTTGTATGTCAAAACAGAAAATGGCCATCTTATTGTTCTTGTTGTATATGTTGATGATATCATATTTGGCAACAACAAAGATGAGTCGTGTAAAGATTTAGCAAATAAGATGAAAAAAGAATTTGAAATGTCAATGATTGGTGAACTTTCGTATTTCCTCGGGTTGCAAGTTAATCAAAATGAGAAGGGCATATTTATTTCTCAAATTAAATATGTGAAAGAGATACTAAAAAAGTTCACAATGGAGGATTGTAAGCCGGTTAGCATTCCCATGACAACGAGGTTGCAAGTTGAGCAAGGATGACAAATCTTCACATGTTGATCAAACCATGTACAGATCTATGATTGGGAGCTTCATTGTACTTGACAGCTACCGGACCAGATATTTTGCAGGCAGTATGCATGGTAGCACGATTTCAGGCTAGTCCCAAGGAGACTCATGTGACAGCAGTGAAGAGGATTCTTCGGTATCTCAAGGGTACTATGGAGTATGGGTTATGGTATCCGAAAGGTAAGGACTTCACCCTTATTGCGTATTCAGATGCAGATTGGGCAGGATGTGTAGATGACAGAAAGAGCACCAGTGGAGGTGCATTCTATCTTGGAGATAGAGTTGGTCGCGTGGCACGGTAAGAAACAAGAGTCGGTCTCCTTATCCACAGTAGAGGAAGAATATATTGCAGCGACAACGTGTTGTACGCAGGTATTATGGATGAAACAAACCCCTGAAAGATCTTGGTATTAACTTCAGTGAGCCAATTTCAGTTAAGTGTGATAACACCAGTGCCATTAACATCTCAAAGAATCCGGTTATGCATTCTCGCACAAAACATATTGCTATCCGGTATCACTTTTTGAAGGAGAAAGTTGTGGAAGGTGAGGTTAAATTGGATTTTGTTCCAACAATAGAGCAAGTAGCGGATATCTTCACAAAACCGTTGCCCAAGGAAGTCTTTGAGTACCTTCACAATAAATTGGGAGTGGTCATGCTTCCCAAGAATTGACTAGCTATCGGGACCACATTCTCAGGGGGAGCATTTGTGTATTTGTTTATCTTTTTGCTCATGTTTGTGATTTTTGCTAAGTATAATAATTTTTGCTTGAGAATGTTGTGCATGGACTCAGGGGGAGTCTGCAACAGCCCTTTGATATTGTTGTCAAAGGGGGAGAAGAGTTACAAGAAATTGCACGTGTGTTGCCAACAATTCCAAAGGGGGAGATTGTTGAGCAAGGTGCAGCGATAGTATTGTCATTGTTGTCAACACAGTCAGAAAGATCGGTTGATGCAGTGGACAGGAGTTCAGAGGTTATTCAGAGTATGTACAGTGATGTTAAATGCTTATGAGGATGTTTTTGATGTTTGGGTGAAGTTGTTACAAGTTGTCCAAGAAGACCGAAGTGGCCCATATGCTAAAGATCAAAGAAAAAGCAAAACAACGCAAATAAAAAAAAGTGTCACGATATCGTGACATGTTGCATTTTCATGGCAAAAGAGAAGAGAAAATGCAAGGAGAAAAAGTGTCACGATATCGCGACATGTTGCATTTTTGTAGCCAAAAGAGAAGAGAAAATGCAAGGAGAAAAAGTGTCGCGATATCGCGACATGTTGCATTTTCACTGGCCAAAGCTAAGAGAAAGTGCAAGGAGAAAAAGTGTCGCGATATCGCGACATGTTGTATTTTCGCGGGCCAAAGCTAAGAGAAAGAGCAAGGAGAAAAAGTGTCGCGATATCGCGACATGTTGTATTTTCGCGGGCCAAAGCTAAGAGAAAGAGCAAGGAGAAAAAGTGTCACGATATCGCGACATGTATTTTCATGAGCCAAAGCAAAGAGAAAGAGCAAGGAGAAAAAGTGTCGCGATATCGCGACATGTTGTATTTTCACGGTCCAAAGCAAAGAGAAAGAGCAAGGAGAAAAAGTGTCGCGATATCGCGACATGTCGCATTTTCGTGATTCGATGCAAAGAGAAAGAGAGAAAGAAAAAGTGTCACGATATCGCGACATGTCACATTTTCGACTCAAAAAGGGCAGCCAGGCAGAGAAAGAAAAAGTGTCACGATATCGCGACATGTCGCATTTTTGTGACTCAAAAAGGGCAAGCAAGCAGAGAAAGAAAAGTGTCACGATATCGCGACATGTCACATTTTTGTGACTCAAAAAATGAGCGAGCGAGAGTAAGAAAAAGTGTCGCGATATCGCGACATGTCGCATTTTTGTGACTCAAAAAGGCTAGTAGGCAGAGTAACAAAAGTGTCACGATATCGCGACATGTCACATTTTCATGACTCAAGAAGGGCAGGCAGGCAGAGTAACAAAAGTGTCACGATATCGCGACATGTCACATTTTTGTGACTCAAGAAGAGCCTCAAAATAGAAACGAACAGTCATGGAAAAGAAAACGAATAGTCATTGAAGGAGAAAACAAATGCATGCACAAGGGAAGAGAAAATGAATAGTCATAGAAGGAGAAAATGAATAGTCATCAAAATAGAAATGAAAAGCTTTTTGAAAACCAAAACGCATGCATGCACAAAGGAGAAAATGAACAGTCATGACCGAGAAGACGAACAGTCATGGTAGGAGAATATGGTGTCAATTCTTTGCATGTAACGTGTTTGATGAAATGCCTACTCTATATATACAAAAGGAGTTACATAAAGAAGGCGTTACAATTGACAAGTGGCGTATGAGAAATGAAAGGAGTTACAATTGGAGTTACAAAGAGAAAGGATGGTTATAAAAGGAGTGTTGCTTGGAGAATTTGATGTGCGGATTTTATCTTGCAAAGAGAGCGAGAGGCATGCGAGAGGCGAGCGAGAAGGGTGTGTGTTGTGTGAATTGTGAGAGATGTTGAGTAAGCAATAGACCAGTCAGGGTCTTGTAAAAGTGAAGGCATTTCTATGTCAATCTTCTAGTTTCAAGAATTGAAGTCCAAGTTGGTGCTTGGCATCAGGGGTTGGTGCTCCTTCCAGTTGGTGTTGGTAAATCAGGGGTTGGTGCTCCTTTCTGTTGGTGCAGATAAATCAGGGGTTGGTGCTCCTTTCTATTGGTGTAGATAAATCAGGGGTTGGTGCTCCTTTCTGTTGGTGTAGATAAATCAGGGGTTGGTGCTCCTTTCTGTTGGTGCAGATAAATCAGGGGTTGGTGCTCCTTCCGGTGGGTGCTTGGTAAATTGATTGTAAAGTTGTTGCTTTGCAAAGGCTGGATTTGGATGGGAGTCCAAACAGTCAATTTTTGAGGAGTAGCCAAATCGGTGAACCTCGGTACATCTTGTGTTGTGTGATGCTCTCTTGTTATATTTGCTTTATTTGGTTTTAAGTTCTCATTGTTTCGGCTTTAAGAGTTGAAGATTTAAGTTTTAAAGAGCTACACTGATTCACCCCCCCTCTCAGTGTCATTGTGAGACTAACAGTTCATAACCAACCACCACATCCATATGCTAATACAGTAGGTCAGCATACTATTATACCTTCATCATCCCATCTGTATCATAACATCCATCAACATCCTTACCATAACAAATTACAGCCAACCATACCTTATCACCCGCAGCCTACATACAATCCATCCCATTACCAAAAGCATCAAGTATATTCGAGTGTCAGTCCTATGGATGACCCTAGATACCAGTTCTTACAGAGTCATATTGATAGTCTTGCCATGCAAACTCCAAGTTTGCAATACCAAAATCCAACTTTAATACAACTACTCAATCATCCTATTCACATTTCGATGCCTGAGCCGCCATATACAAAAGATTTTTAGATACCTAAGTTTTATTTTAAGGGGGAAGAGGACCCCCGTGAACATATAACTAGATTTGTAAATGCATGCTTCATAATCAAGAGCAATGATACACTCATGTTACACACATTTCCTCAGAAATTAGGGGGAGAATCCCAAGACTGGTACAACCACCTACCACATCAAAGTGTTTTTACCTTTGAAAAAATAGCTAACTATTTCTTGGAAAGATTCACCCTAAATATCAGAAATCAAACCACATTGACTGATTTTATTTATCTAAAACAATATGACGATGAATTAGTTTATGACTTTGGAAATCGATGGAGGGCAATCATGATCAAGCTACCATTTTCCCTCCCTATATCATAGATAATATGAATTTTCATGAAGAGTTGTGCTAGGCCCATATCTTTGTTACTACAACTACAACAATATAGAAAATTCGATGAGGCACTCGCCCAAGCAAAGCTAATAGAAGAGATAAAAATTCAAGAAGGTGAGATAAAGCCTAAGAAGAAAGAGTGGCACAATAAGAATCAAAATGGGAATAACCATGATCAGTCCAAGACTACGCAGGTTAACTAGATAGTCTTGGACCAACCATAGTTAAATCAACTAGCCCAAGCACAAATCCAACAACCCCAACAACAACAACAACTGCAATAATTGAATTATCAAGTGGTTCCACAGTAGGCACAAAATCAGACACAACCTGTAGACAGACAACAATGTCATTTTAAGCCAAAAAGGAATTATACACTAGTACAAGAGCCATATTCATTAGTTTTCCAAAAGTTGTATGCGGAAAAACTCTTTACATTGCTAGAGATGAAACTTGAGGATCCTAACAAACCAAAGATAAAAGGTTATAAAAACACCTATTTTTTATCTATCATAAACAAAGAGGACATGACATTGAAGGTTGTCATGGTTTCAAAGGTATAGTGCAAGATTTATTATAAGCAAGTACAATCAAATTTGATAACCCATTAGCCCAAAATAACCAAAACCTCGTTATTTATCAGACACCTTTGCCACATCATGAGGTAAATCAAAAAACTACGAGAGCATCAACTTCTATAGTTCCTTCCAATCAGGTTAATTACATGTCTCAACTGCCACAAGGTTTTATAGGAACTATAAATATAGTTACGTGTGGACAGAGACAAGCTAATCGCACAACTCAGGTTCCAGCAACACAACCAATAAATATGCCCATACAAATTGGACCAAACATTCCACCACCACCTTTGCACAATTGTCGAGTTGTTACCTTAAATAGCCGGTTAACATAAAGTTTAAAAATGGCTTCAGTAAAATTATCAATTTATGAGCTAATACAACAATTAGCACCCCATAGGGAAGCATTGATGGAAATCTTAAGTTCTATCCAAGTACAATCAGAACACCTCAATGCATTCAATTCCTTTATGGGAGTGTGCAAAAGTGCATGGAACCCTCGATAGCATTTTATTATTTCAAGTAAAAGCAAATTTTGGCAGATTCACCCAATCCACCCTTGCACATAGTAGCTCACATTGACAGGAATCCAATCAAGACAGTTCTCATTGACACTGTTCCTCCATAAACCTCATCACCACACCTGCAATGAAAAAAATCAACATCCCATCATCACACATCACAACAGCCACCTTCACCCTTAGGGATTTTAATGACGCTTTATGCTCAACTATAGGAAATGTTTTTCTTCCTGTCACCGTGGGGGTGAAAATAATACATATTCTCTTCCATAGCTTGTAAGGAGAAATGCAATATAATATACTTCTTGGACGCCCTTGGATTAGGGAAATGAAGCGTGTACCTTCAACATTGCATAAATTCTTAAAGTATGTACATGAAGGTAAAGTACATTGTATACCAGCAGACACAGAACCTTTGAAGTGCTGCAACTTAATTTCAAACTCGTATGAGCTCTTACTTCTATCAACACATCTAACTATCCAGCCACTCACCATCAGGACTATTCCACCTAGTAACACCTCATCAAAAGCCCCATACAAGAATAATTTCCCATAGTTGACCCAGATTTTGCATTAAAAAGTGTCAGCTCAATTCAACTTTCAAACACTACATATCATCCTACAAACAAACCGCTAGCTCCATCAACCACACTACTAGATCCACAAAAACCATTCACATTCACAACACAACCCACTCCATCCATTAGCAAACCACAAACCTCACAATCCGTAGTTTCACAAATAGGGCCACCTATCAAAGAAAATCAACCACCACCATTAGAGCCACATGCTAGCTTAGAATAACCCTCTTAATCCATCGAGCCATCAACCTCCCAACCTTCTTGAGTTATAGTACATCTCACCAGTCCAGACATTTGCAATTATATTATTGAAAGTGTCACAATTACACTACTAATTGAGTTAGCCAGAGATTATGGTCATCCTCGCAACCCACCTTTAGCCATAGGTGAGAAATATAGGATGGGTTCTCAATAGAATGCAATCAATTTCATATATGGGGGTAGATTCTTCATCTAACACATCTCCATGTTGAGCAAGGTGCAGCGACAGTATTGTCATTGTTGTCAACACAGTCAGATAGATCAGTTGATGCAGTGGACAGGAGTTCAGAGGTTACTCAGAGTATGTACAGTGATGTTAAATGCTTATGAGGATGTTTTTGATGTTTGGGTGAAGTTGTTATAGGTTTTCCAAGAAGACCGAAGTGGCCCATATGCTAAAGATCAAAGAAAAAGCAAAACACCGCATCGAGAAAAAAAGTGTCGCGATATCGCGACATGTTGCATTTTCATGGCCAAAAGAGAAGAGAAAAAGCAAGGAGGAAAAAGTGTCACGATATCGCGACATGTTGCATTTTTGTGGCCAAAATAGAAGCAAAAAAGCAAAGAGGAAAAAGTGTCGCGATATCGCGACATGTTGCATTTTTGCGGCCAAAAGAGAAGAGAAAAAGCAAGGAGAAAAAGTGTCGCGATATCACGACATGTTGCATTTTCACGAGCCAAAGAGAAGAAAAAGCAAGGAGGAAAAAGTGTCGTGATATCGCGACATGTTGCATTTTCGTGGGCCAAAGCAAAGAGAAAATACAAGGAGGAAAAAGTGTCGCGATATCGCGACATGTATTTTCACGGGCCAAAGCAAAGAGAAAGAGCAAGGAGAAAAAGTGTCACGATATCGCGACATGTTGTATTTTTGCGGTCCAAAGCAAAGAGAAAGAGCAAGGAGAAAAAGTGTCACGATATCACGACATGTATTTTCGCGAGAAAAAGCAAAGAGAAAGAGCAAGAAGAAAAAGTGTCGTGATATCGTGACATGTTGTATTTTCACGGGCCAAAGCAAAGAGAAAATGCAAGGAGAAAAAGTGTCACGATATCGTGACATGTCGCATTTTCGTGGCCCAAAGCAAAGAGAAAGAGCAAGGAGAAAAAGTGTCGCGATATCGCGACATGTCACATTTTCGTGACTCAAACAGGGCAGGTGGCAGAGAAACAAAAGTGTCACGATATCACGACATGTCGCATTTTTGCGACTCAAAAAGGCTAGGCAGGCAGAGAAACAAAAGTGTCACGATATCGTGACATGTCACATTTTCATGACTCAAAAAGGGCAGGCAGGTAGAGAAACAAAAGTGTCATGATATCGCGACATGTCACATTTTTATGACTCAAGAAGGGCCTCAAAATAGAAATGAAAAGTTCTTTTTTGGAAACCAAAACACATGCATGCATAAGGGAAAGAGAAAATGAACAGTCATGAAAAGAGAAAATGAATAGACATGCAAAGAGAAAATGAACAGTCATGCAAGAAGAAAACAAATAGTCATGAAGGAGAAAATGAACAGTCTTCGAAGGAGAAAATGAATAGTCATGACCAAGAAGACGAATAGTCATGGTAGGAGAATATGGTGTCAATTATTTGCATGTGACGTGTTTGACGAAATGCCTTCTAAATATATACAAAAGGAGTTACATAAAGGAGTTACAATTGACAAGTGGCATATGAGAATATGAAAGAAGGAGTTACAATTGGAGTTACAAAGAGAAAGGATTGTTATAAAAGGAGTGTTGCTTGGAGAATTTAGGTGTGGATTTTATCTTGCGAAGAGAGCGAGAGGTGCGAGAGGAGCGAGAAGGGTGTGTGTTGGGTGAATTGTGGGAGATGTTGAGTAAGCAATAGACCGGTCAGGGTCTTGTAAAAGTGAAGGCATTTTTATGTCAATCTTCTAGTTTCAAAATTGAAGTCCAAGTTGGTGCTTGGCATCGGGGGTTGGTGCTCCTTCCGGTTGGTGCTGGTAAATCGGGGGTTGGTGCTCCTTTCTATTGGTGTAGCGGATAAATCGGGGTTGGTGCTCCTTCTTGGTTGGTACGGGTGGTGCTCTTTTGTGTGGGATATGGGGGTTGGTGCTCCTTTCTGTTGGTGCAGATAAATCAGGGGTTGGTGCTCCTTCCAGTGGGTGCTGGTAAATTGATTGTAAAGTTGTTGCTTTGCAAAGGCTTGGATTTGGATGGGAGTCCAAACAGTCATTTTGAGGAGTAGCCAAATCGGTGAACCTCGGTACATCTTGTGTTGTGTGATGCTCTCTTGTTATACTTGCTTTATTTGGTTTTAAGTTTTCATTGTTTTGGCTTTAAGAGTTGAAGATTTAAGTTTTAAAAGAGCTACACTGATTCACCCCCCCTCTCGGTGTCATTGTGAGACTAACAATTGGTATCAGAGCCAGGTTTCTGAACAAGCTTAACCGGCTAGGGTGATCTTGGAAGTGACACAATGGCAGGTGGTGAAGGCTTCTCATCAAACAAAGCACCATTGTTTGATGAAACTAATTACGCATTTTGGAGACTCGGGATGCAGACATATCTTTGTGCTTTGGGATACGACATTTGGGATTCAGTAGATAGTGGATACACAATACCCACCACTTCTCCAACCGATGCTGCCGGTAAGAAACTGTTTGAGAATAACTCAAAAGCAAAGAATGCTATCATGTGCGGATTAGTGGACAGTGAACTGGTAAAAATTATGAGTTGTAAAATGGCAAAAGAAATATGGGACAAAGCGAGGAGCATTCATGAAGGAGACGCTAAGATCAAGGAGGCCAAGTTACAAACACATCGAGCTCGAGTTCGAAGTATTAAATATGAATGACAATGAGAACATAGAGGCATATATGCTTGAGAGTTAATGAAGTCATTAATGCGATTAGAGGACTCGGCGAGGAAATCGAAGATTCTATCATCGTGAAAAAGGTATTAAGATCTCTTCCCCAAAGATTTGATTCTAAAGTTTCAGCTATAGAAGAAGCTAAAGATCTAAATTATTTTAGTATGGATGAGATGCATGGTTCTTTGACTGCATATGAGATGAGAATAGGAAAATCTAAACCCACAGACAGAGAATCTGCTTTTAAAGCCCATAAAAATATGAAAGCAAAACAAGAATCCGAGGAAGAAGAGACATCAGATGAAATGGAAGCAAACTTTGTTCGAAAACTAAAAAGGGGAAAAGGAAAATACAGAGGAAAGTTACCGTTTAAATGTTTCAATTGTGGAGGCATTGGGCATTTTGCAGCTAAATGTCCACTTAATGAGAAGAACAAAAGTGATGAAGGATCGCACCAAGAAAGAAGTGACTTGGAAGAAAAAAACAAATTTCAGAAAAGGCAACTTCAAGAAGAAAAGTTTCATCTCCAAGAATGTCAGTTCATCAGAAGATAGCTCCGGTGAGGATTATGAAAAGGAAACAGGTGAAGCTCTTTTCATGGCACTCAAAGAAGAAAAAATAGAAAAATAACAGGAATGTGATGAAGAAGAAATTGATGCCGAAGTAAATTTGGAAGAGGAACTAATTGCAGCTCTGGATGTATTGAAGATAGAAAGAAAAAAGAATAAGAAAATTTCAAGAAAGCTTGAGGATGCAAATGAAATCATAACCCAGTTTGAAAGTACAGATAGAAGAATCCAAGAAAATATCTGAAGATCTCGAAGTGCAAATAACCATGAAAATAGATTATTGCTGCAAGCTAGAAGAAGAGATTGTTGGTTTAAGGATGTAGATAGAAGAGATGAATCGTAAAATTAGTTGTCATCACAAACGTGAAGAAAGTTCTATGAAGTTGGATAAGATCATAAATAACCAAAGGACTACAGGCATGAAATTTGGTTTGGGCTTTGACGAAGGAGAATCATCAAATGGATCAAAGAATGAAGATAAGAAACAGGTTGATCAAGAAAAATTGACTCATGCAAAAGAAAGCAATAATGCAAGGCACGAAAGGAGAATTGACAATGATGGATTCACCAATGTCACACATCAAAGAAGAAGAAGATTTATGACTCCTACGACAACATGGCAAAGACCATCACCCGAGGTTCAATCATCTCTTTTCTGGTTACTATTTTAAATGCAATGGTTATGGACATAAGATTTCAGATTGCAAGTATAACGTAGGACCAAGGAATTTTACCGGTAGAAATGTTTTTTCACCTTTGATGGATTATGCGAGTAGAATGTTATAACTATCATAAGTTTGGGCACATTGCAAGAAATTGTCGAAGTACATTTGCATCAAATCAATTTCAGGGAAGAAAATTTCAACCAAATGGAATGAGACAAAATAGAAAATTTCTCGAAAAACATGCACAAGCTACTGAAAAAGAAAAGTCAAAACAAGAGCCCAAAACTGTAATCAAACCAGAGTGGAAAGAAAAAGATCGATCTAAGGAAGAAAAGGAATCCCTGATCGTACAAACAGACATTTAAAGCACAGAATAAATCTGCACCATGGATACTTGATAGTGGATGCTCCAGTCATATGACGAGGTGACAAACAAAAATTTGAGAAGTTACAGACAATATGAAGGTGGTTCGAGTAAAATTTGGAAATAATGATGGAGCTAAGATAGTTGGCAAAGGTTCGAGTTAAGATTAGTGATGGAAAAATCAAGTCAAAAGAAGTCTTGTTTGTGGTTGGTCCGAAGCATAACTTGTTGAGCGTAAGTCAGATTTGTGATAGAGGTCATGAAGTGATTTTTAAGAAGCAGGGTTGTGAAGTCGGAAAAGCAAACGAGTGGAAAGTTGATAGCAACTGGATCGAGGACATCTGGAAACCTGTACACTCTCTCGGAGACTTCAGAAGGAGCTTGCTTGATTGGACAGGAAGAAGAAAATTGGTTGTGGCACAAGAGGCTCGGTCATATCAGTTTTGACAATCTAGTAAAAATTAGCTCAAAAAATGTAGTGAGAGATATTCCCACCATTGGAAAACCATCAAATAGCATTTGTGCTTCATGCCAAAAGGGGAAGCAAACTAGAGTCTCATTTAAAACAAAAAGAGTACTACACAAGCAAACCTTTGGAACTAATACATACTGATTTATGTGGACCCATGAGAACGCAAAGCATAAATGGTGACAAATATTTTATGTTGTGTATAGATGACTATTTCGAGATGACATGGGTACTATTTTTGAAGCATAAATCAGAAGATTTTGAGATGTTCAAGGTTTTCAAAAACCAAGTTGAGAATCAAACAGGAAAAAGGATTAAATGTTTAAGATCGGATAGAGGAGGAGAGTTCATTTCAGAGGATTTTATAGAGTTCTTGTGAAAAATATGGTATTAGAAGACAGTTTTTAGCAACTAGGACACCTCAGCGAGAATGGTGTGGTAGAAAGAAAGAATCAGGACAGTGCAGGAAATGGCACGGACTATGTTGACTGAGAGCAAAGTAGAAGATAAATTTTGGAAAGAGGCAGTCCATACTGCGGTATACATCCAAAATAGGTGCATGTTGAGGATGCATGAAAGCAAAACTCCTTATGAGTTGTGGTTCGGTAAAAAGGCAATAGTAAGATACTTTAAAGTTTTTGGCAGCAAGTGTTACATCAAAAGAACTGAAGAAAACCTTGGTAAGTTTGAAGATAGAGCGGATGAAGGTATTTTTCTTGGCTATTCGTCAAAAAGCAAAGCTTACAAATGCTACAACAAGAGGCTAAGGAAAATTGTGGATAGTGTCGATGTTAAAGTTGATGAAGGTAGGGAACGAGTAATTAGCTATGAAGAGAACTACCCAATTGATGAAGAGGTTATTGAAGGAGATGAGGAAAAGGAAATGGAAAAGAAACAAAAAATTGACTCAGATGATTCAAACAAGTGATTCGAAGTGGAAGAAAATAAGAAATTCAAAACAGCAGGTGGCGAGAAAGATCATCCTAGAGAGCAAATAATTGGAGACCCCACAGTTGGTGTTCAGACAAGAAGAAGAGTAGTAAGCAACTACTCTCTATTATCCAACATTGAGCCCAAAAATATTGTTGACGCAAGCAAAGATGAAAGTTGGATGAAGGCAATAAATGAAGAATTAGATCAGATCAAGAAAAACAAAACTTGGGAGTTAGTACCAAGACCTACAAATAAAAATATAATCGGTACTAAATGGATCTTTCAAAACAAATTGAATGAAGACGGACAGGTAGTCAGGAATAAAGCAAGATTGGTATGTAAAGGCTATGCACAAGTTGAAGGTATTGACTTTGAGGAAACCTTTGCACCTATGGCTAGACTAGAGGCAATTAGAATGTTTCTGGCTTTAGCAGTTTACAAGAATTTCAAAGTTTATCAAATGGATGTGAAATCAGCATTTTTGAATGGGAAACTTGAAGAAGAGGTTTATATTGAGCAGCCGGATGGTTTCCAACTTGGTGATGATCCCAACTTGGTTTGCAAGTTGAAGAAAGCATTATATGGCTTAAAACAGGCACCCCGAGCATGGTATGCAAGGCTAGACAACTATCTTACTCAACAAGGGTTCAAGAAAGGTATGGTGGATAGTAATTTGTATGTCAAAACAAAAAATGGCCATCTTATTGTTCTTGTTGTATATGTTGATGATATCATATTTGGCGTAGACAAAGATGAGTCGTGTAAAGATTTAGCAAATAAGATGAAGAAAGAATTTGAAATGTCAATGATTGGTGAACTTTCATATTTCCTCGGGTTGCAAGTTAATCAAAATGAGAAGGGCATATTTATTTCTCAAATTAAATATGTGAAAGAGATACTAAAAATGTTCACAATGGAGGATTGTAAGCCGAGTTAGCACTCCCATGACGACAGGTTGCAAGTTGAGCAAGGATGACAAATCTCCACATGTTGATCAAACCATGTACAGATCTATGATTGGGAGCTTACTGTACTTGATAGCTACTAGACCAGATATTTTGCAGGCAATATGCATGGTAGCATGATTTTAGGCTAGTCCCAAGGAGACTCATGTGACAACAGTGAAGAGGATTCTTCGGTACCTCAAGGGTACTATGGAGTATGGGTTATGGTATCCGAAAGGTAAGGACTTCACCCTTATTGCGTATTCAGATGCATATTGGGCAGGATGTGTAGATGACAGAAAGAGTACCAGTGGAGGTGCATTCTATCTTGGAGACAGGTTGGTCGCGTGGCACAGTAAGAAACAAGAGTCAGTCTCCTTATCCATAGTAGAGGCAGAATATATTGCAGCGACAACGTGTTGTACACAGGTATTATGGATGAAACAAACCCTGAAAGATCTTGGTATTAACTTCAGTGAGCCAATTTCAGTTAAGTGTGATAACACCATTGCCATTAACATCTCAAAGAATCTGGTTATGCATTCTCGCACAAAACATATTGCTATCCGGTATCACTTTTTGAAGGAGAAAGTTGTGGAAGGTGAGGTTAAGTTGGATTTTGTTCCAACAACAGAGCAAGTAGCGGATATCTTCACAAAACCGTTGCCCAAGGAAGTCTTTGAGTACCTTCGCAATAAATTGGGAGTGGTCATGCTTCCCAAGAATTGACTAGCTATCGGGACCACATTCTCAGGGGGAGCATTTGTGTATTTGTTTATCTTTTTGCTCATGTTTGTGATTTTTGCTAAGTGTAATAATTTTTGCTTGAGAATGTTGTGCATGGACTCAGGGGAGTCTGCAGCAGCCCTTTGATATTGTTGTCAAAGGGGGAGAAGAGTTACAGGAAATTGCACGTGTGTTGCCAACAATTCCAAAGGGGGAGATTGTTGAGCAAGGTGCAGCGACAATATTGTCATTGTTGTCAACACAGTCAGATAGATCGGTTGATGCAGTGGACAGGAGTTTAGAGGTTACTCGGAGTATGTACGGTGATGTTAAATGCTTATGAGGATGTTTACCCACCTTTGGGTGCAGGTATTTTCCAAGAAGACCGAAGTGGCCCATATGCTAAAGATCAAAGAAAAAGCAAAACACAGCAAAGAAAAAAGTGTCGCGATATCGCGACATGTTGCATTTTCATGGCCAAAAGAGAAGAGAAAATGCAAAGAGAAAAAGTGTCACGATATCGCGACATGTTGCATTTTCATGGCCAAAAGAGAAGAGAAAATGCAAAGAGAAAAAGTGTCACGATATCGCGACATGTTGCATTTTCACGGCCAAAAGAGAAGAAAAAGCAAGGAGGAAAAAGTGTCACGATATCGCGACATGTAGTTTTCACGGCCAAAAAGAGAAAAAGCAAGGAGAAAAAGGTGTCACGATATCGCGACATGTTGTATTTTCACGGCCAAAGCAAAGAGAAAAAGCAAGGAGAAAAAGTGTCACGATATCGCGACATGTTGTATTTTTGCGGGCCAAAGCAAAGAGAAAGAGCAAGGAGAAAAAGTGTCGCGATATCGCGACATGTATTTTTGTGGGCCAAAGCAAAGAGAAAGAGAAAGGAGAAAAAGTGTCGTGATATCGCGACATGTTGTATTTTCATGGGCCAAAGCAAAGAGAAAGAGCAAGGAGAAAAAGTGTCGCGATATCGCGACATGTTGCATTTTCGCGGTTCAAAGCAAAGAGAAAGAGCAAGGAGAAAAAGTGTCGTGATATCGTGACATGTCTTATTTTCGTGCTCAAAGAAAGAGAAAGAGCAAGAAGGAAAAAAGTGTCACGATATCGCGACATGTCGCATTTTGCGACTCAAAAATGGTAGGAAGGCAGAGAAAGAAAAGTGTCATGATATCGCGACATGTCGCATTTTTGTGACTCAAATAGGGTAGGCTGGCAGAGAAAAAAAGTGTCATGATATCACGACATGTCGCATTTTCATGACTCAAAAAGGGCAGAAGCAGAGAAACAAAAGTGTCACGATATCGCGACATGTCGCATTTTTGTTACTCAAGAAGGGCCTCAAAATAGAAATGAAAAGTTCTTTTTTTTGGAAACAAAAACACATGCATGCATAAGGGAAAAGAAAATGAATAGTCATGAAAAGAGAGAACAAACAAACATGCAAAGAGAAAATGAACAGTCATGCAAGAAGAAAATGAACAGTCATGAAGGAGAAAATGAATAGTCATCAAAGGAGAAAATGAACAGTCATGACCGAGAAAATGAATAGTCATGGTAGGAGAATATGGTGTCAATTATTTGCATGTGACGTGTTTGATGAAATGCCTTCTCAATATATACAAAAGGAGTTACATAAAGAAGGAGTTACAATTGACAAGTGGCATATGAGAATATGAAAGGAGTTACAACTAGAGTTACAAAGAGAAAGGATTGTTATAAAAGGAGTGTTGCTTGGAGAATTTAATTGTGGATTTTATCTTGTGAAGAGAGCGAGAGGCGTGAAGGGAGTGAGAAGGGTGTGTGTTTGTGAATTGTGGGAGATGTTGAGTAAGCAATAGACCGATCGGGGTCTTGTAAAAGTGAAGGCATTTTTATGTCAATCTTCTAGTTTCAAAATTGAAGTCCAAGTTGGTGCTTGGCATCGTGGGTTGGTGCTCCTTCCAGTTGGTTGGTAAATCGGGGGTTGGTGCTCCTTTTGTGTGGTATTGGTGCTGATAAATCAGGGGTTGGTGCTCCTTCCAGTGGGTGTTGGTAAATTGATTGTAAAGTTGTTGCTTTGCAAAGGCTAGATTTGGATGGGAGTCCAAACAGTCATTTTTGAGGAGTAGCCAAATCGGTGAACCTCGGTACATCTTGTGTTGTGTGATGCTCTCTTGTTATACTTGCTTTATTTGGTTTTAAGTTTTCATTATTTTGGCTTTAAGAGTTGAAGATTTAAGTTTTAAAAGAGCTACACTGATTCACCCCCCTCTCAGTGTCATTGTGAGACTAACAATTGGTATCAGAGCTAGGTTCTTGAACAAGCTTAACCAGCTAGGGTGATCTTGGAAGTGACACAATGGCAGGTGGTGAAGGCTTCTCATCAAACAAAGCACCATTGTTTGATGGAACTAATTACGCATTTTGGAGACTCAGGATGCAGACATATCTTTGTGCTTTGGGATACGACATTTGGGATTCAGTAGATAGTGGATACACAATACCCACCACTTCTCCAACCGATGTCGCTGTAAGAAACTGTTTGAGAATAACTCAAAAGCAAAGAATGCTATCATGTGCGGATTAGTGGACCGTGAACTGGTAAAAATTATGAGTTGTAAAATGGCAAAAGAAATATGGGACAAACTGAGGAGCATTCATGAAGGAGACGCTAAGATCAAGGAGGCCAAGTTACAAACACATCGAGCTCAGTTCAAAGTATTAAATATGAATGACAATGAGAACATAGAGGCATATATGCTGAGAGTTAATGAAGTCATTAATGCGATTAGAGGACTCGACGAGGAAATCGAAGATTCTATCATCGTGAAAAAGGTATTAAGATCTCTTCCTCAAAGATTTGATTCTAAAGTTTCAGCTATAGAAGAAGCTAAAGATCTAAATTCTTTTAGTATGGATGAGATGCATGGTTCTTTGACTGCATATGAGATGAGAATAGGAAAATCTAAACCCACGGATAGAGAAGCTGCTTTTAAAGCCCATAAAAATATGAAAGCAAAACAAGAATCCGAGGAAGAAGAGACATCGAGATGAAATGGAAGCAAACTTTGTTCGAAAACTAAAAAGGGGAAAAGGAAAATACGAGAGGAAAGTTACCGTTTAAATGTTTCAATTGTGGAGGCATTGGGCATTTTGCAGCTAAATGTCCACTTAATGAGAAGAACAAAAGTGATGAAGGATCGCACCAAGAAAGAAGTGACTGGAAGAAAAAAACAAATTTCAGAAAAGGCAACTTCAAGAAGAAAAGTTTCATCTCCAAGAATGTCAGTTCATCAGAAGACAGCTACGGTGAGGATTCTAAAAAGGAAACAGGTGAAGCTCTTTTCATGGCACTCAAAGAAGAAAAAATAGAAAAAGAACGAGGAATGTGATGAAGAAGAAATTGATGCGGAAGTAAATTTGGAAGAGGAACTAATTGCAGCTCTGGATGTATTGAAGATAGAAAGAAAAAAGAATAAGAAAATTTCAAGAAAGCTTGAGGATGCAAATGAAATCATAACCAGTTTGAAAGTACAGATAGAAGAATCCAAGAAAATATCTGAAGATCTCGAAGTGCAAATAACCATGAAAATAGATTATTGCTGCAAGCTAGAAGAAGAGACTGTTGGTTTAAGAATGCAGATAGAAGAGATGAATCGTAAAATTAGTTGTCATCACAAACGTGAAGAAAGTTCTATGAAGCTGGATAAGATCATAAATATCCAAAGGACTACAGGCATGAAATTTGGTTTGGGCTTTGATGAAGGAGAATCATCAAATGGATCAAAGAATGAAGATAAGAAACAGGTTGATCAAGAAAAATTGACTCATGCAAAAGAAAGCAATAATGCAAGGCACGAAAGGAGAATTGACAATGATGGATTCACCAATGTCACACATCAAAGAAGAAGAAGATTTATGACTCCTACGACAACATGGCAAAGACCATCACCCCAGGTTCAATCATCTCTTTTCTGGTTACTATTTTAAATGCAATGGTTATGGACATAAGATTTCAGATTGCAAGTATAACGTAGGACCAAGGAATTTTACCAGTAGAAATGTTTTTTCACCTTTGATGGATTATGCGGTAGAATGTTATAACTGTCATAATTTTGGGCACATTGCAAGAAATTGTCGAAGTACATTTGCATCAAATCAATTTCAGGGAAGAAAATTTCAACCAAATGGAATGAGACAAAATAGAAAATTTCTCGAAAAACATGCACAAGCTGCTGAAAAAGAAAAGTCAAAACAAGAGCCCAAAACTGTAATCAAACCAGAGTGGAAAGAAAAAGATCGATCTAAGGAAGAAAAGGAATCCCTGATCGTACAAACAACATTTAAAGCACAGAATAAATCTGCACCATGGATACTTGATAGTGGATGCTCCAGTCATATGACAAGTGACAAACATAAATTTGAGAAGTTACAGCAATATGAAGGTGGTTCAGTAAAATTTGGAAATAATGATGGAGCTAAGATAGTTGGCAAAGGTTCAGTGAAGATTAGTGACAGAAAAATCAAGTCAAAAGAAGTCTTGTTTGTGGTTGGTCTGAAGCATAACTTGTTGAGCGTAAGTCAGATTTGTGATAGAGGTCATGAAGTGATTTTTAAGAAGCGGGGTTGTGAAGTCGAAAAGCAAACAGATGGAAAGTTGATAGCAACTGGATCGAGGACATCTGGAAACCTGTACACTCTCTCGAGAGACTTCGGAAGGAGCTTGCTTGATTGGACAGGAAGAAGAAAATTGGTTGTGGCACAAGAGGCTCGGTCATATCAGTTTTGACAATCTAGTAAAAATTAGCTCAAAAAGGGTAGTGAGAGATATTCCCACCATTGGAAAACCATCAAATAGCATTTGTGCTTCATGCCAAAATGGGAAGCAAACTAGAGTCTCATTTAAAACAAAAGAGTACTACACAAGCAAACCTTTGGAACTAATACATACTGATTTATGTGGACCCATGAGAATGCAAAGCATAAATGGTGACAAATATTTTATGTTGTGTATAGATGACTATTCCAGGATGACATGGGTACTATTTTTGAAGCATAAATCAGAAGCTTTTGAGATGTTCAAGGTTTTCAAAAACCAAGTTGAGAATCAAACAGGAAAAAGGATTAAATGTTTAAGATCAGATAGAGGAGGAGAGTTCATTTCAGAGGATTTTATAGAGTACTGTGAAAAATATGGTATTAGAAGACAGTTTTTAGCAGCCAGGACACCTCGACGAGAATGGTGTGGTAGAAAGAAAGAACAGGACAGTGCAGGAAATGGCACGGACTATGTTGATAGAGAGCAAAGTAGCAGACAAATTTTGGAAAGAGGCAGTCCATACTACGGTATACATCCAAAATAGGTGCATGTTGAGGATGCATGAAAGCAAAACTCCTTATGAGTTGTGGTTCGGTAAAAAGGCAACAGTAAGATACTTTAAAGTTTTTGGCAGCAAGTGTTACATCAAAAGAACTGAAGAAAACCTTGGTAAGTTTGAAGATAGAGCGGATGAAGGTATTTTTCTTGGCTATTCGTCAAAAAGCAAAGCTTACAAATGCTACAACAAGAGGCTAAGGAAAATTGTGGATAGTGTCGATGTTAAAGTTGATGAAGGTAGGGAACGAGTAATTAGCTATGAAGAGAACTACCCAATTTATGAAGAGGTTATTGAAGGAGATGAGGAAAAGGAAACGGAAAAGAAACAAAAAATTGACTCAGATGATTCAAACAGTGATTCAAAAGTGGAAGAAAATAAGAAATTCAAAACAGGCAGCTGGCAGAAAGATCATCCTAGAGAGCAAATAATTGGAGACCCCACAGTTGGTGTTCAGACAAGAAGAAGAGTAGTAAGCAACTACTCTCTATTATCCAGCATTGAGCCCAAAAATGTTGTTGACGCAAGCAAAGATGAAAGTTGGATGAAGGCAATAAATGAAGAATTAGATCAGATCGAGAAAAACAAAACTTGGGAGTTAGTACCAAGACCTGCAAATAAAAATATAATCGGTACTAAATGGATCTTTCGAAACAAATTGAATGAAGACGGACAGGTAGTCAAGAATAAAGCAAGATTGGTATGTAAAGGCTATGCACAAGTTGAAGGTATTGACTTTGAGGAAACCTTTGCACCTGTGGCTAGACTAGAGGCAATTAGAATGTTTCTGGCTTTAGCGGTTTACAAGAATTTCAAAGTTTATCAAATGGATGTGAAATCAGCATTTTTGAATGGGAAAATCGAAGAAGAGGTTTATATTGAGCAGCGAGATGGTTTCCAACTTGGTGATGATCCCAACTTGGTTTGCAAGTTGAAGAAAGCATTATATGGCTTAAAACAGGCACCCCGAGCATGGTATGCAAGGCTAGACAACTATCTTACTCAACAAGGGTTCAAGAAAGGTATGGTGGATAGTAATTTGTATGTCAAAATAGAAAATGGCCATCTTATTGTTCTTGTTGTATATGTTGATGATATCATATTTGGCAAGACAAAGATGAGTCGTGTAAAGATTTAGCAAATAAGATGAAAAAAGAATTTGAAATGTCAATGATTGGTGAACTTTCGTATTTCCTCGGGTTGCAAGTTAATCAAAATGAGAAGGGCATATTTATTTCTCAAATTAAATATGTGAAAGAGATACTAAAAAAGTTCACAATGGAGGATTGTAAGCCAGTTAGCACTCCCATGACGACAGGTTGCAAGTTGAGCAAGGATGACAAATCTCCACATGTTGATCAAACCATGTACAGATCTATGATTGGGAGCTTACTGTACTTGACAGCTACCGGACCGGATATTTTGTAGGCGGTATGCATGGTAGCATGATTTCGAGGCTAGTCCCAAGGAGACTCATGTGACAACGAGTGAAGAGGATTCTTCGGTACCTCAAGGGTACTATGGAGTATGGGTTATGGTATCCGAAAGGTAAGGACTTCACCCTTATTGCGTATTCAGATGCAGATTGGGCAGGATGTGTAGATGACAGAAAGAGTACCAGTGGAGGTGCATTCTATCTTGGAGACAGATTGGTCGCGTGGCACAGTAAGAAACAAGAGTCGGTCTCCTTATCCACAGTAGAGGCAGAATATATTGCAGCGACAACGTGTTGTACGCAGGTATTATGGATGAAACAAACCCTGAAAGATCTTGGTATTAACTTCAGTGAGCCAATTTCAGTTAAGTGTGATAACACCATTGCCATTAACATCTCAAAGAATCTGGTTATGCATTCTCGCACAAAACATATTGCTATCCGGTATCACTTTTTGAAGGAGAAAGTTGCGGAAGGTGAGGTTAAGTTGGATTTTGTTCCAACAACAGAGCAAGTAGCGGATATCTTCACAAAACCATTGCCCAAGGAAGTCTTTGAGTACCTTCGCAATAAATTGGGAGTGGTCACGCTTCCCAAGAATTGACTAGCTATCGGGACCACATTCTCAGGGGGAGCATTTGTGTATTTGTTTATCTTTTTGCTCATGTTTGTGATTTTTGCTAAGTGTAATAATTTTTGCCTGAGAATGTTGTGCATGGACTCAGGGGGAGTCTGCAGTAGCCCTTTGATATTGTTGTCAAAGGGGGAGAAGAGTTATAAGAAATTGCACGTGTGTTGCCAACAATTCCAAAGGGGGAGATTGTTGAGCAAGGTGCAGCGACAATATTGTCATTGTTGTCAACACAGATCGGATAGATCGGTTGATGTAGTGGACAGGAGTTCAGAGGTTACTCATAGTATGTACGATGATGTTAAATGCTTATGAGGATGTTTATGCACGTTTGGGTAAGTTGCTACATATTTTCCAAGAAGACCGAAGTGGCCCATATGCTCAAGATCAAAGAAAAAGCAAAACCAAAGAAAAAAAGTGTCGCGATATCGCGACATGTTGCATTTTCTGGTCAAAAGAGAAGAGAAAATGCAAGGAGAAAAAGTGTCACGATATCGCGACATGTTGCATTTTCATGGCCAAAAGAGAAGAGAAAATGCAAAGAGAAAAAGTGTCGCGATATCGCGACATGTTGCATTTTCATGGCCAAAAGAGAAGAGAAAAAGCAAGGAGAAAAAGTGTCACGATATCACGACATGTTGTAATTTTGTGGCCAAAAAGAGAAAAAGCAAGGAGAAAAAGTGTCGCGATATCGCGACATGTTGTATTTTCACGGCCAAAGCAAAGAGAAAGAGCAAGGAGAAAAAAGTGTCACGATATCGCGACATGTTGTATTTTTGTGGGCCAAAGCAAAGAGAAAGAGCAAGGAGAAAAAGTGTCGCGATATCGCGACATGTTGATTTTTGGCGAGAAAGAGAAAGAGAAAGGAGAAAAAGTGTCGCGATATCGCGACATGTTGTATTTTCGCGGGACAATGTAAAGAGAAAGAGCAAGGAGAAAAAGTGTCGTGATATCACAACATGTATTTTCGCGGGCCAAAGCAAAGAGAAAGAGCAAGGAGAAAAAGTGTCGTGATATCGTGACATGTCTTATTTTGCGGGCTAAAGAAAGAGAAAGAGAAAGAAGAAAAAGTGTCACGATATCGCGACATGTCACATTTTTGTGACTCAAAAAGGGCAGGTAGGCAGAGAAATGAAAAGTGTCATGATATCGCGACATGTCGCATTTTCGTGACTCAAAAAGGTAGGCAGGAAGAGAAAAAAAGTGTCATGATATCACGACATGTCGCATTTTCATGACTCAAAAAGGGCAGGCAAGCAGAGAAAGAAAAGTGTCACGATATCGCGACATGTCGCATTTTCGCGACTCAAGAAGGGCCTCAAAATAGAAATGAAAAGCTTGGAAACAAAAGAAATGCATGCATAAGGGAAAAGAAAATGAATAGCATGAAAGAGAGAAAAAGAAACATGGAAAGAGAAAATGAACAGTCATGCAAGAAGAAAATGAATAGTCATGAAGGAGAAAATAAATAGTCATCAAAGGAGAAAATGAACAGTCATGACCGAGAAAATGAATAGTCATGGTAGGAGAATATGGTGTCAATTATTTGCATGTGACGTGTTTGATGAAATGCCTTCTCAATATATACAAAAGGAGTTACATAAAGGAGTTACAATTGACAAGTGGCATATGAGAATATGAAAGGAGTTACAACAGGAGTTACAAAGAGAAAGGATTGTTATAAAAGGAGTGTTGCTTGGAGAATTTATTTGTGGATTTTATCTTGTGAAGAGAGCGAGAGGCGAGCGAGAAGGGTGTGTTTTGTGAATTGTGGGAGATGTTGAGTAAGCAATAGACCAGTCAGGGTCTTGTAAAAGTGAAGGCATTTTTATGTCAATCTTCTAGTTTCAAAATTGAAGTCCAAGTTGGTGCTTGGCATCAGGGGTTGGTGCTCCTTCCAGTTGGTGTGGTAAATGGGGTTGGTGCTCCTTTAAGGGGTTGGTGCTCCTTCTAGTGGGTGTTGGTAAATTGATTGTAAAGTTGTTGCTTTGCAAAGGCTGGATTTGGATGGGAGTCCAAACAGTCATTTTTGAGGAGTAGCCAAATCGGTGAACCTCGGTACATCTTGTGTTGTGTGATGTTCTCTTGTTATACTTGCTTTATTTGGTTTTAAGTTTTCATTGTTTTGGCTTTAAGAGTTGAAGATTTAAGTTTTAAAAGAGCTACACTGATTCACCCCCCCTCTCAGTGTCATTGTGAGACTAACAATTGGTATCAGAGCGAGGTTCCTGAACAAGCTTAACCGGCTAGGGTGATCTTGGAAGTGACACAATGGCAGGTGGTGAAGGCTTCTCATCAAACAAAGCACCATTGTTTGATGAAACTAATTACGCATTTTGGAGACTCAGGATGCAGACATATCTTTGTGCTTTGGGATACGACATTTGGGATTCAGTAGATAGTGGATACACAATACCCACCACTTCTCCAATCGATGTTGTCGGTAAGAAACTATTTGAGAATAACTCAAAAGCAAAGAATGCTATCATGTGCGGATTAGTGGACCGTGAACTGGTAAAAATTATGAGTTGTAAAATGGCAAAAGAAATATGGGACAAATTGAGGAGCATTCATGAAGGAGACGCTAAGATCAAGGAGGCCAAGTTACAAACACATCGAGCTCAGTTCAAAGTATTAAAGATGAATGACAATGAGAACATAGAGGCATATATGTTGAGAGTTAATGAAGTCATTAATGCGATTAGAGGACTCGGCGAGGAAATCAAAGATTCTATCATCGTGAAAAAGGTATTAAGATCTCTTCCCCAAAGATTTGATTCTAAAGTTTCAGCTATAGAAGAAGCTAAAGATCTAAATTCTTTTAGTATGGATGAGATGCATGGTTCTTTGACTGCATATGAGATGAGAATAGGAAAATCTAAACCCACGAGATAGAGAAGCTGCTTTTAAAGCCCATAAAAATATGAAAGCAAAACAAGAATCCGAGGAAGAAGAGACATCAGATGAAATGGAAGCAAACTTTGTTCAAAAACTAAAAAGGGGAAAAGGAAAATACAAAGGAAAGTTACCATTTAAATGTTTCAATTATGGAGGCATTGGGCATTTTGCAGCTAAATGTCCACTTAATGAGAAGAACAAAAGTGATGAAGGATCGCACCAAGAAAGAAGTGACTGGAAGAAAAAAACAAATTTCAGAAAAGGCAACTTCAAGAAGAAAAGTTTCATCTCCAAGAATGTCGAGTTCATCAGAAGACAGCTGCGGTGAGGATTCTAAAAAGGAAACAGGTGAAGCTCTTTTCATGGCACTCAAAGAAGAAAAAATAGAAAAAGAACAGGAATGTGATGAAGAAGAAATTGATGCAGAAGTAAATTTGGAAGAGGAACTAATTGCAGCTCTAGATGAATTGAAGATAGAAAGAAAAAAGAATAAGAAAATTTCAAGAAAGCTTGAGGATGCAAATGAAATCATAACCAGTTTGAAAGTACAGATAGAAGAATCCAAGAAAATATCTAAAGATCTCGAAGTGCAAATAACCATGAAA